>CM075757.1:2915243-3191539 GCA_037974335.1 Prionace glauca | reverse complement strand
TGAAGAGCAGGTCACACCACTTCACACACATCTTTTACAGATTATAATGGAAGGTAATCCTCTTTGGAGGGTTTGGTGTTAGTTCTCATGGAGTGCGGAGATCAATCTCTGATTTATAACACAAAGAAAATAACGAGAACCTATCCAATCTCTCCTCAAAGCTACACTTTTCCAGAGCACCTAATATCTCAGAGTATTTGACAGCCAATGAAGTAAGATCCCATAAACAGCAAGATCCCACAAACAGAAGACAGCTCACTTGATTGGCAATCCATCTACTCCCTCCACCACCAACTCATAGTGGCAGCCATCTACAAGATGCACTGCAGTGACTCACCAAGGCTTACAAAGAACAATCCAGCACGGGAAACAGGCCCTTTGGCCCAACGAGCCCGCTTCTTAGACAGCACCTTCCAAACCCACACCACTATCATCTAGAAGGACAAAAGCAGCAGATACCTGGGAACACCCCCACCTGGAGGTTCCCTTCAAAGTCACTCAGCATCTTAACTTGGAAATATATCAGCCTCAGTGTCACTGGGTCAGAATCCTGGAACTCCCTCCCTAGCAGCACTGTGGGTGTACCTACACCACACAGGGTCAGCAGCGGATTCAGGAAGGCAGCTTACCCACCACCTTCTCAAGGGGCATTCAGAGATAAGCAATGAGATTGGCCTGGCCAGTGTTAGAATCCAGGTCAGAAATTCCAAGAGGTTTTAAGAAGTCAACCAGACCATGAGTTTTGCACATTGAGCTTCGGCATGGCTAAGCATAAGATGCTTCACTTCACGCACGATTCGAACGACCCACAAGGGAGCTTTTAACAAAACAAAGTTTATTCAAGAATAATATATATAACAGATAACTTCTACCAATTCCAAACAAGGGAAAAACAACTATGACAGTGTATAAGCCTTCACAGCTCTGAACACTGTTCCAAACCAAGCAAACCTCCTCATAAACATACATCTGTCCCAGGTTTAGCACAGAATATAGGATCACTCGTGTGATGCTGGATTTACTAATTATGCAAGCCTCACAACGCACCCAGGATCGATTCCGGTCACTGTCTGTTCGGAGTTTGCACGTTCTCCCCGTGTCTGCGTGGGTTTCCTCCGGGTGCTCCCAAATCCGAGAGACATGATGGTTAGGGTGCATACCCAAACAGGCGCTGGAGTGTGGCGACTAGGTGATTTCCACAGTAACCTCATTGCAGTGTTAATGTAAGCCTTACTTGTAAGGTAAATAAATAAACTTTACATTAACTTTACTTTACCTGCTGTGAATGGGCCCCTTGAGTGGGGAATTAAAACTCATTCCCCGTCCTGTCGCTCCCAGCACACCTCGAGGCACAGATAGAGACACGGCTGGCCTCCAGCTCACAAACCACCAACAACAAAATGTTCATGCCAGTTAGGCAAGAAAGACTGCTTCCAATGAGCCAGCAGAATTTCTAACACCAGGGAGAGACACAGAAATAGTGCTGTCAGTCTGGAGTCCAATGGCAACTAACTGGACCCAGAGGGCATAACCTCAGAGTCAGGAGGTAACACGTTGAATTCAGAGATGAGGAAGAATTTCTTCTGTTAGAACATCGGTGAATCTGTCTCTAGTTTTAAAGTTTACTTATTAGTGTCACTACTTAATTTAATGCAGACAAGTGTGAGGCGTTGCACTTTGGAAGGACAAACCAAGGTAGAACATACAAGGTAAATGGTAGGACACTGAGAGTGCAGTAGAACAGGGGGATCTGGGAGTACAGATACATAATTCCCTAGAAGTGCCGACTCAGGTAGATAGGGTCATAAAGAGTGCTTTTGGAACATTGGCCTTTATAATTCAAAGTATTGAGTATAAGAGTTGGAATGTTATGGTGAGGTTGTGTGAGACATTGGTGAGGCCGAATTTAGAGTATTGTGTGCAGTTTTACATAAGAACATAAGAAATAGGAGCAGGAGGAGGCCATCTAGCCCTTCGAGCCTGCCCCGCCATTCAATAATATCATGGCTGATCTGTCGTGGCTCAGTTCCACCTTCCCGCCCTCTCCCCATAACCCTTAATCGCCTCTCTTATCAAAAACCCATCAACCCGCGTCTTCAAAATATTTAGTGAGGCAGCCTCCACCACTTCAATGGGCAGAGAATTCCAGAGATTCACCACCCTTTGAATGAAGAAGTTCCTCCTCAACTCCATTCTAAACCGCCCCCCCCCTTTATCTTGAGGCTGTGCCCCCTAGTCCTACTGTCTTTTTTGAGCGGGAAGAGTCTCTCCGCCTCTATCCTATCCATCCCATTCATCATCTTATACGTCTCAATGAGATCTCCCCTCATTCTTCTAAACTCCAACGAGTACAAGCCTAGTTCATTCAGCCTCTCCTCATAGCTCAACCCCCTCAACTCCGGTATCAGCCTAGTAAACCTCCTCTGCACTCCCTCCAAGGCCAAAATATCTTTGCGCAGGTGTGGCGCCCAAAACTGCACACAGTACTCCAGCTGCGGCCTCACCAATGCCCTATACAGCTGCAGCAAGCCCTCCCTACTTTTATATTCAATCCCCCTCGCTATGAAGGCCAGCATCCCATTTGCCTTCCTGACCACCTGCTGCACCTGCAAGCTGGGTTTTTGCGACTCATGCACAAGGACCCCGAGGTCCCTCTGCACCGTCGCCTGCTGCAGTTTTTCGCCACGTAAGTAATAATCCTTCCTACCATTATTCCTACCAAAGTGGACCACCTCACACTTGCCAACATTAAATTCCATTTGCCATTTCCTGGCCCATTCGCCCAGCCTATCTAGATCCTTCTGCAGACTCTCCACACCCTCCGCACAATTTGCGACACCAATCTTGGTGTCATCAGCAAATTTCAACACCCTACACTCAGTTCCCTCCTCCAGATCATCTATATAAATGGTAAAAAGCTGAGGCCCCAGCACCGACCCCTGGGGCACTCCACTAGTCACCAACTGCCAATCCGAATAGCACCCGTTGACCCCCACTCTCTGCCTCCTATTTGACAACCAATCCTCTATCCACGCCAACACCTCGACCTTCTGCAATAACCTCTTGTGAGGTACTTTGTCAAACGCCTTCTGAAAATCCAGAAAGACCACATCCACCGGCTCTCCTCTATCCACCGCCCTAGACACATCCTCATAGAACTCCAGTAAATTTGTCAGACACGACTTCCCTTTAATGAAACCATGCTGCGTCCGCTCTATCAAGCAATTGTCTTCAAGATGCCTCGCAATTTCCTCCTTAATGACGGATTCTAACATTTTATCTACCACAGACGATAAACTAACCGGCCTATAATTCCCCGCCTTTTGCCTGGCACCCTTCTTAAACAACGGCGTAACATTAGCCGTTTTCCAATCTTCCAGCACTTCCCCGGAATCCAGCGACATCTGGAAAATAACCACCAAGGCATCCACTATCACCTCCGCCATTTCTTTCAGAACCCTCGGATGCATTCCATCCGGTCCTGGGGACTTGTCCACAATCAGCCCCTCCAGTCTGTCGAGCACCACCTCTCTAGTAACAGTAATGTCATTAAGACCCTCCAGTCCTACCACCTTTCCATCGCTAACACCCGGCAAATTATTCACGTCCTCCTCCGTGAAGACAGAAACAAAAACGTTATTCAATACCTTAGCCATATCCCCATCCCCTACCACTAAGTCCCCTTTCTCATCTTCTAAAGGACCAACGTTCACCCTAGCCAGCCTCTTCCTTTTTATATATTTATAAAAACTCTTGCTATCCTTTTTTATATTAAGAGCTAGCCCAGCTTCATAGTTTCTCCTACCCTTCTTTATCAACTTCTTTGTCAATCTTTGTTGACATTTAAACCTCTCCCAATCCTCTTCTCGCCCACTACTCTTAGCTACTCTAAATTCCTCTGCTTTTAATTTAACACTTTCCTTCACCTCCTTCGTTATCCACGGCTTATTACCTCTCCTCCTACTATCCTTTTTGACCATCGGAATAAATTTTCGCTGAGCACCAAGAAAGATCTCCTTAAAGATCTTCCACTGCTCCTCAGCAGACCCTCCCTCCAACGCAGTCAACATTCGCCAATTCTTCTCTCATCCTACCGTACTCCCCTCTATTCAAACAAAATACGCGTGTCCGGGAACCCACTTTCTCCTCCTCCATTTGCACCAGAAACTCCACCACAATGATCACTCTCCCCAAGAGAATCCTTAGGCAAGGTCCCTAATTCTACCCGCCTCATTACATAGCATGAGATCCAAGATAGCTCTCTCCCTCGTCGGCTCCAACACGCACTGTTCCAGGAAACTATCCCGGCAGCATTCTCACGTGCTCACTGTGTCACATTCAACATGGGTCGACCAATCAATATGCAGATTGAAATCCCCCATAACTACAGCTGTCCCATTCCTGCACGCCGCACTTATTTGCGCGTTAACAGCCCGCCCCACCTCCAGATCATTATTCGGGGGCCTATAGACGACACCCACCAGCGTCTTCCTCCCTTTGCTGTTCCTAATCTCCACCCACAATGATTCCACCCTCTGCTCCTTGGCTCCAATATCATCCCTTGCTACCACCTTGATGCTATCCTTAATCAGCAGAGCTACGCCCCCCCCTTTTCCCTCCTGCCTATCCTTCCTAAACACTTGATAGCCTTGTACATTCAGCTCCCAGTCCCTGTCACCTTGCAGCCACGTCTCTGTAATGGCCACCAGATCGTATCCATTTGTGTCGACCTGCGCCACCAGCTCATCCACTTTATTCCGAATGCTTCATGCATAAAGCTCTTTCATCCCAGCCTTCACCTGGACCCTATTTGCCGTAACGCCACCAACCATACTCACGCCCCCTACTCCCTCTATTATTGGGATATCCTCGGCCTCTTCCCTTACCTGTACCCTATTCTTAACTTTAGACCTCGTAACGTCACCTACCCTCACACCCTCCCCCCCCTAGTTTTGGTCACCTAATTACAGGAAAGATATTAATAAGGTTGAAAGAGCACAGAGAAGGTTTACAAGGATGTTGCTGGGACTTGAGAAACTGAGTTACAGAGAAAGGTTGAATAAGTTAGAACTTTATTCCCTGGAGCGTAGAAGAATTAGGGGAGATTTGATAGAGGTGTGTAAAATTATGATGGGTATAGATAGAGTGAACGCAAGCAGGCTTTTTCCACTGAGGCTCAGGGAGAAAAAAACTAGAGGACATGGGATAAGGGAGAAGGGGGAAAAGTTTAAAGGGAATATTAGGGGGGGGTTCTTCACACAGAGAGTGGTGGGAGTGTGGAATGAGCTGCCAGATGAAGTGGTGAATGCGGGGTCACTTTTAACATTTAAGAAAAACTTCGACCGGTACATGGATGAGAGGATTGGAGGGATATGGTCCGGGTGCAGATCAGTAGGACTAGGCAGAAAATGGTTCGGCACAGACAAGAAGGGCCAAAAGGCCTGTTTCTGTGCTGTAATGTTCTATGGTTCTAACTAAGTTTACATTAACACTGCAGTGAAGTTACTGTGAAAATCCCCTAGTCAACACACTTTGGCGCCTGTTCGGGTATACGAGGGAGAATTTAGCAAGGTCAATGCCTAACCAGCACGTGTTTCAGGCTGTGGGAGGAAACCAAAGCACTCGGAGGAAACCCGCGCAAACATGGGGGAGAACACGCAAACTCCGCACAGACAGTGACCTGAGGCCAGGAATTGAACCCAGGTCCCTGGCGCTGTGAGGCTAGTAGTCATGACGTGGATATGCCGGCGTTGGACTGGGGTAAACACAGTAAAAAGTCTGACAACACCAGGTTTCAGTCCAACCGATTTATTTGATAGTAAATTCACCAGCTTTTGGGTTAGCCCCTTTGTCAGAACTCTCCATTCACCTGATGAAGGTGTTAACCCGAAAGCTAGTGAATTTACCATCAAATAAATCAGTTGGACTGAAACCTGGTGTTGTCAGACTTTTTGCTGTGAGGCAGCAGTGCTAACCACTGTAGAATTCTTTCCTGCAGAGGTGCTATAGAGTTCGGGTCATTCAGTGTGTTCAAGGCCGAGAGAGACAGATTTGTAATGAGCGAGGGAGTCGAGGGTTAAGGCGGGAAAGTGAAGTCGAGGATTATCACACCAGATCAGTCATGATCTCATTGATTGGCGGGGCAGACTCGATGGGCCCAATAGTCTTTGTGGTAGTGTGCCTCTTAAAGGCTAATCAGGTTGGAGTGCACGAACCCTGGAGCTGAGCGTGGGGTTTCCTGGTCAGTTGGGAGTGTGGAGTCATGGAGTACGATGTCTTTTATATCACTCTCTGTGCATCGTTACTTATCTGAACATGCCGTTCATTCATTAATCTATCTGGTGGTCGCCCTGTTTTTATGAGATACTGCAGCCAACTTCTGCTCCTTCATCTTATGGTCTTAAAAATGATGGGGAGGTATCATTACTGTACATGGGTGGCAAGGTGGCACAGTGGTTAGTACCGCTGCCTCACAGCGCCAGTGACCCAGGTTCGATTCTCACCATCTGTGCAGAGTCTGCACGTTCTCCCCATGTGTCTGCGTGGGTTTCCTTCGGGTCCTCCAGTTTCTTCTCACAGTCCAAAACATGTGCTGCATTAGCCGCGCTAAATTCTCCCTCAATGAAACCCGAACAGGCTCCGGGATGTGGCAACTAGGGGGGATTTTCACAGTAACCTCATTGCAGTGTTAATGTAAGCGTTACTTGTGACACTAATAAATAAGCAAAAACTTAAACCTGGGCAAATTGGAAAAGTGTTTTCAGATTAAACACATACGATGGGTGGCACAGTTGTCAGCACTGGGTTCAATTCTGCCAGGGACCTGGGTTCAATTCCAGCCTTGGGTGACCGTATGTGTGGAAGTTGCACATTCTCCCTGTGTCCACGTGGGTTTCCTCTGGGGCTTCTGGTTCACCCCCCCACCCACCCCCATAGCCCAGGTTAGGTGAGTTGGCTGTGCAAAATTGCTCTTGGTATCAAGGGGATTAGCAGGGTAAGTGTGTGTGGGGTTACAGGGGTACAGAACAGGCGGGATTGTGGTTGGTACAGACTCGATGGGCTGAATGGCCTCCTTCTGCACTGTGGGGATTCTGTGATGTTCTAAAGCAACAGCATCATCATATGAGAATTTAGGAGAGAGCTGAGAAGCTTCGAAGAAATATAAAGCCCTGATTCTGGCAAGATCAAGAGCAGACTTGTGTTTACTGTGACAATGCTATGCCTTGAAGGAATGTTTTTAATGATGTTTTCTGGCGCTATAAGCAGCTTTGATTTTTTTCACATTGTGGCACCGGTTGCTGGATTAGATGTTCCTCCTATTGCTGCTTTAATGGTTTAAATGGGGTTTTGTTCATTTTTAATCTGGGCCTAATGCACTTTCTGCGAGTTTTACAACCTTTTGAATTGACATGGGAAGAATGACTGGCAATTTGATTTGATTTGATTTATTATTGTCACATGTATTATTATACAGTGAAAAGTATTGTTTCCTGCACACTACACAAAGCATACCGTTCATGGAGAAGGGAAGGAGAAGGTGCAGAATGTAATGTTACAGTCATAGCTAGGGTGTAGAGAAAAGTCAGCTTAGTGCGAGGTAGGTTCATTCCACAGTCTGACAGCAGCAGAGAAGATGCTGTTCTTGCGTTGGTTGGTACGTGACCTCAGACTTTTGTATCTTTTTCCCGATGGAAGAAGGTGGAAGAAGGAATGTCTGGAATGTGTGGGGTCCTTAATTATGCTGGTTGCTTTTCCTGAGGCAGTGGGGAAGTGTAGATGGAATCAATGGATGGGAGGTTGGTTTGCATGATGGATTGGGCTACATTCACAACCATTTGTAATTCCTTGTGGTCTTGGGCAGAGCAGAAGCCCATACTAGGTTTACTAGGCTGATTCCGGAGTTGAGGGGGTTGAACTATGAGGAGAGGCTGAATAAACTAGGCTTGTATCGTTAGAGTTTAGAAGAATGAGGGGAGATCTCACTGAGACGTATAAGATGTTGAATAGGATGGATAGGATAGAGATGGAGAGGCTCTTCCCGCTCAGAAAGGACAGTAGGACTAAGAACATAAGAACATAAGAAATAGGAGCAGGAGTAGGCCATCTAGCCCTTCGAGCCTGCCCTGCCATTCAATAAGATCATGGCTGATCTGTCGCTGCTCAGTTCCACTTTCCAGCTTTCTCCCCATAACCCTTAATCCCCTCTCTTATCAAGAACCCATCAACCCGCGTCTTAAAAATATTTAGCGAGGCAGCCTCCACCACTTCAACGGGCAGAGAATTCCAGAGATTCACCACCCTTTGAGTGAAGAAGTTCCTCCTCAACTCCGTTCTAAACCGCCCCCCTTTTATCTTGAGGCTGTACATGGGTAAGTTGGGTATAGAGGGATATGGGCCAAATGTGGGCAATTGGGACTAGCTGAGGGGTTAAAAAAAGAGGGCGGCATGAACTAGTTGGGTTTGTTTCCATGCTGTAATCCTCTACGGCTCTATGACTCTCTGGTATTAGAAACTCTGCTGGCAAGTTGTTTGCAGTTTTCCTTCTCCTTGGAGTGAAAACGTTGCTTTGGTGGTTTGCTAGCTGGAGTAAGCAAGCTTTCGAGGTTACCCTCTTTGTCAGGTGAATGGAGAGTTCTGGCCTCAGACAGAGCATATAAAGCACAGACAGTTTAGAGATTGCTGATTAGAATGCGAATCCTTACACCTAACCTGCTGTTCAAGTCTTAAAGTGGCTGATAATGTGAGTGGAAGGAGCACTAATCACAGTTTAAAGAGATGTGTATTGTCTCCAGACAGTACAGTGAGTGAGGTTTTGCAAACCCAGGCAAGTAACGGGGGTTACATATAGTGCGACATGAACCCAAGATCCCTGTTGAGACCGTTATTATCAAATAAATCGGTTGGACTAAAACCTGGTGTTGTCAGACTTTTTACTGTGTTTACGCCAGTCCAACGCCGGCATACCCACATCATTGCTAGCTGGAGGCAGACCTCGAGTGGTGCTGCGATTTCCAGAACGGAAAAGCCAGATTTCCATGTCTCTCGCCAAAGAAGTAACTTGCAGCAGGTTTTGCAGAACTGCAAGTTCCAGTGTCATGTGAACATTCTTATTTTCTGTGTTAAACCTGGGACAGGTGAACATGTTCATAAGGAGGTTTCGTTGTATTGGTGATGTGGAGATGCCAGCGTTGGACTGGGGTGGGCACAGTAAGAAGTCTCACAACACCAGGTGAAGTCCAACTGGCTTATTTGGAATCACAAGCTTTCGGAGCACTGTTCCCTCATCAGGAACTTGGTTCCGCACGCATGAGGACAGCCTCAACCGGCTGTCATGTCACATTACATGTAACCCCCACTATTTGGCCTGGGTTTGCAAAATCCTACTAACTGTCCTGGTTTGGGACAATTCACACCCCTTTAACCTGACCTTTACCCTCTCTCCACTCGCATTGTCCATACCTGTAGAGACTTGATTTCCTCCAAAGACTCGCATTCCAACCATTATCTTGCAATTGAGACTCTTGTCTATACATGCTGTGTTTGTGAAACCTACCTCTCCACTCACCTGATGAAGGAGCAGCGCTCCAAAATCTTGTGATTCCAAATAAACCAGGTGTTGCGTGACTTCGTGTTGTATTGGAACAGTCATGATGTGGAGATGCCAGTGTGGGATGGTCCACTTTGGTAGGAGGAATGGTAGGAAGGACTATTACTTACGGGGCGAAAAACTGCAGCAGGCGACGGTGCAGAGGGACCTCGGGGTCCTTGTGCATGAGTCGCAAAAACCCAGCTTGCAGGTGCAGCAGGTGGTCAGGAAGGCGAATGGGATGCTGGCCTTCATAGCGAAGGGGATTGAATATAAAAGTAGGGAGGTCTTGCTGCAGCTGTATAGGGCATTGGTGAGGCCGCAGCTGGAGTACTGTGTGCAGTTTTGGGCGCCGCACCTGCGCAAGGATGTTTTGGCCCTGGAGGGAGTGCAGAGGAGGTTTACTCGGCTGATACCGGAGTTGAGGGGATTGAGCTATGAGGAGAGGCTGAATAAACTAGGCTTGTATTCGTTAGAGTTTAGAAGAATGAGGGGAGATCTCATTGAGACGTATAAGATGATGAATGGGATGGATAGGATAGAGGTGGAGAGACTGTTCCCGCTCAAAAAAGACAGTAGGACTAGGGGGCACAGCCTCAAGATAAAGGGGGGGCGGTTTAGAACAGAGTTGAGGAGGAACTTCTTCACTCAAAGGGTGGTGAATCTCTGGAATTCTCTGCCCGTTGAAGTGGTGGAGGTTGCCTCGCTAAATATTTTTAAGAAACGGGTTGATGGGTTTTTGATAAGAGATGGGATTAAGGGTAATGGGGAGAGGGCGGGAAGGTGGAGCTGAGTCACGACAGATCAGCCATGATCTTATTGAATGGCGGGGCAGGCTCGAAGGGCCAGATGGCCTACTCCTGCTCCTATTTCTTATGTTCTTAACACCAGTTTAAAGTCCAAACAGGTTTATTTGTAACAAAAGCCGCAAACTCCCAGCCACCTGACGAAGGGACAGGCTATCCAGAAAGCTTGCAGCTTTTGCTCCAAATAAACCTGTTTGGACTTTAAACTGTTGTTGTGGGATTTCTTTCCGTATTGGAACAGTGCATTTAGGTTTATACAATATCATGGTTGTTTCCTTCTTGTTTGTAATTGGTAAAAGTTATTGTGAATTTTACTTCTATATAAGTTAGCTGTATTCTTAAATAAACTTTGGTTTGATAAAAGCTCCCTAGTGTGTCATTTGAAAATGCCTGGAGTGAAATATCTTATGCTTAGCCTTGCCAAATTCTGATGGTCACAGCTGACCTCAAATACCTTGGAGTTTCTGACCCGGATTATATAAATAACCTCACATCACATCAGCACACTCCAAGCACTTTACAACCAAGAAGATACCTGCAGGTCCAGTCGGTGTTGCAGAATAGGAAGAGGGGCAGATAGTGAGGGCAGTAATCGGATAAATGGATGCATCATCCATGTTTTCATTAGTCTGGGTAACCGTGAATCCTGGAAGAAGCTTGGTTCTCTTCTCCGAATTAGTAGCTCTGGCATTCTGGTTCACTCCTGTGGGGAGTGAGGGAGAGACTTGCTGATGGGGTTGGCGAAGGTTGCTCTGAGGGGAGTGAGGGAGGGAGGGTCACTCTGAGGGAGGGTCAGCCTGAGGGAGGAAGGGTCAGTCTGAGGTAGGGTCAATCTGACAGAGATAGGGAGGGTCAGTCTGAGGTAGGGAGTGAGGGAGGGTCATTCTAAGGGAGGGAGTTAGGGAGAGTTAGTCTAAGGAGGGTCAGTCTGAGGGAGGGTCAGTCTGAGGGAGAGAGGTAGGGTCAGACTGGGGGAAGGAGTGAGAGAGGGTTAGTCTGAGGGAGGGTCACTCAGAAGGAGGTAGGGTCAGTCTGAGGGAGGGTCAGTCTGAGGGAGAGTGTGAGGGCGGGTCACTCGGAAGGAGGGTCAATCTGAGCGAGGGAGGATCACTCTGAGGGAGGGTCACTTGGAGAGAGACTCAGTCTGAGGGAGGGAAGAAGGGTGACTCTGAGGGAGTGAGAGAGGGATGGTCAGTCTGATGGACAGTCAGTCTGAGGGACTGAGTGTTAGTCTGAGGGAGTAAGGCAGGGAGGGAAGGTCGCTATGAGGGAGGGAGGGAATCTCAATCTGTGGGAGGGAATGAGACAGTGTCAATCTGAGCGAGGGTCAGTCTGAGGGAGGGTCACTGTGATAGAGGATCAGTTGAGGGAGGGTCAGTGTGAAGGAGGGTCAGTGTGGGAGAGGGTCAGTGTGGGGGAGGGTCAGTGTGAGGGACGGTTAGTCTGATGGAGGATCAGTGTAAGGGAGTGTCAGTCTGAGGGACATCACTGTGAGGGAGGGTCAGTGTGAGGGACGGTTAGTCTGAGGGAGAGTCAGTCTGAGGGTCGGTTAGTCTGAGGGAGAGTCAGTCTGAGGGACGGTTAGTCTGAGGGAGAGTCAGTCTGAGGGACGGTTGGTCTGAGGGAGTCAGTCTGAGGGACGGTTAGTCTAAGGGAGAGTCAGTCTGAGGGACGGTCACTGTGAGGGGGAGTCAGTCTGAGGGACGGTCACTGTGAGGGGGAGTCAGTCTGAGGGACGGTCACTGTGAGGTGGAGTCAATCTGAGGGACGGTCACTGTGAGGGGGAGTCAGTCTGAGGGACGGTCACTGTGAGGGGGAGTCAGTCTGAGGGACGGTTACTGTGAGGGGGAGTCAGTCTGAGGGACGGTTGGTCTGAGGGAGAGTCAGTCTGAGGGAGAGTCAGTCTAAGGGAGAGTCAGTCTGAGGGACGGTCACTGTGAGGGGGAGTCAATCTGAGGGACGGTCACTGTGAGGGGGAGTCAGTCTGAGGGACGGTCACTGTGAGGGGGAGTCAGTCTGAGGGACGGTCTCTGTGAGGGGGAGTCAGTCTGAGGGACGGTCACTGTGAGGGGGAGTCAGTCTGAGGGACGGTCACTGTGAGGTGGAGTCAATCTGAGGGACGGTCACAGTGAGGGGGAGTCAGTCTGAGGGACGGTTGGTCTGACGGAGAGTCAGTCTGAGGGACGGTTGGTCTAAGGGAGAGTCAGTCTGAGGGACGGTCACTGTGAGGGAGAGTCAGTCTGAGGGACGGTCACTGTGAGGGGGAGTCAGTCTGAGGGACGGTTAGTCTAAGGGAGTCAGTCTGAGGGACGGTCACTGTGAGGGGGAGTCAGTCTGAGGGACGGTCACTGTGAGGGGATCTTTCACGCCTACAAGTCCCATAATGCAGTGGGATGCGTGTTGACGCCGCAACGTCACCGCGATCCCGCCCTTTCTTGGGTCCGTCGGTGACGCGGTTACGCGCGGTGTGATGTTTTGCTGCCCTTCCTTACGCCGTGACGTAACCGCACGGCGTGCTCGTGACGCGGTGAGGCGTGACGTGCGCGGTAACGTAAACACACGGCGGAGAGACACCTTGATTCGGGGCGGGCGCGGTGACGTTGCCTCGCGGCGGAATGACGCGGTAGGGCGGAGCGTGGCATGCTGGTGACGCAATCGCGCACTGGCGGAGTGACGCGAAAGGGGCGGGGTGTGCGCGTTGACGTAACCGCAAGTCGGTTTTTTCCGCTTGGAAGGGGCGGGGCGTGCGCGGTGACGTAACCGCTCGGCGGTGGCGGCCGGGTAGAGCGAGGTGGGACGATGTTGGGAGTCCGGGCGGCGGCGGGGGGCCTGAGGGCACGGTAAGGAGTTCACACACCCACACACCGTTAATTACCCGTTGTGTCCATCGATGTAGGGGGAATGATCCTGTTAAACTGCCCCTTAGTGTCAGGGGGACTTGGGGGGGTCACTGTCAGAAGTTCAAGGGTTAAAGTTCAACAGGTTTATGTGGAATCACAAGCTTGAGCAGCACTGCTCCTTCTTCAGGTTCACACACGCTGCATATAGAGGCCAAGACACAGTCACACGATAATGAACACTGCGTATAGAGGCCTAGACACAGTCACACGATAATGAACACTGTGTATAGAGGCCTAGACACAGTCACACGATAATGAACACTGTGTATAGAGGCCAAGACACAGTCACACGATAATGAACACTGTGTATAGAGGCCAAGACACAGTCACACGATAATGAACACTGCATATAGAGGCCAAGACACAATCGCACGATAATGAACACTGTGTATAGAGGCCAAGACACAGTCACACGATAATGAACACTGCGTATAGAGGCCAAGACACAATCGCACGATAATGAACACTGTGTATAGAGGCCAAGACACAGTCACACGATAATGAACACTGCGTATAGAGGCCAAGACACAATCACACGATAATGAACACTGTGTATAGAGGCCAAGACACAATTACACAATAATGAACACTGCGTATAGAGGCCAAGACACAATCACACGATAATGAACACTGTGTATAGAGGCCAAGACACAGTCACACGATAATGAACACTGTGTATAGAGGCCAAGACACAATCACACGATAATGAACACTGTGTATAGAGGCCAAGACACAGTCACACGATAATGAACACTGTGTATAGAGGCCAAGACACAATCACACGATAATGAACACTGCATATAGAGGCCAAGACACAATCGCACGATAATGAACACTGTGTATAGAGGCCAAGACACAGTCACACGATAATGAACACTGCGTATAGAGGCCAAGACACAATCGCACGATAATGAACACTGTGTATAGAGGCCAAGACACAGTCACACGATAATGAACACTGCGTATAGAGGCCAAGACACAATCACACGATAATGAACACTGTGTATAGAGGCCAAGACACAATTACACAATAATGAACACTGCGTATAGAGGCCAAGACACAATCACACGATAATGAACACTGTGTATAGAGGCCAAGACACAGTCACACGATAATGAACACTGTGTATAGAGGCCAAGACACAATCACACGATAATGAACACTGTGTATAGAGGCCAAGACACAGTCACACGATAATGAACACTGTGTATAGAGGCCAAGACACAGTCACACGATAATGAACACTGTGTATAGAGGCCAAGACACAGTCACACGATAATGAACACTGTGTATAGAGGCCTAGACACAATCGCACGATAATGAACACTGCGTATAGAGGCCAAGACACAGTCACACGATAATGAACACTGTGTATAGAGGCCAAGACACAATCGCACGATAATGAACACTGCGTATAGAGGCCAAGACACAGTCACACGATAATGAACACTGCGTATAGAGGCCAAGACACAGTCACACGATAATGAACACTGCGTATAGAGGCCAAGACACAGTCACACGATAATGAACACTGTGTATAGAGGCCAAGACACAATCGCACGATAATGAACACTGCGTATAGAGGCCAAGACACAGTCGCACAATAATGAACACTGTGTATAGAGGCCAAGACACAATCGCACGATAATGAACACTGTGTATAGAGGCCAAGACACAATCGCACGATAATGAACACTGTGTATAGAGGCCAAGACACAATCGCACGATAATGAACACTGTCTTTGAGGCCAAGACACAATTACACAATAATGAACACTGCGTATAGAGGCCAAGACACAGTCGCACGATAATGAACACTGCGTATAGAGGCCAAGACACAATCGCACGATAATGAACACTGCGTATAGAGGCCAAGACACAGTCGCACAATAATGAACACTGCGTATAGAGGCCATGACATAATCGCACGATAATGAACACTGCGTATAGAGGCCAAGACACATTCGCACAATAATGAACACTGCGTATAGAGGCCAAGACACAATCGCACGATAATGAACACTGCCTTTGAGGCCAAGACACAGTCGCACGATAATGAACACTGTCTTTGAGGCCAAGACACAATTACACAATAATGAACACTGCGTATAGAGGCCAAGACACAGTCACACGATAATGAACACTGTGTATAGAGGCCAAGACACAGTCGCACAATAATGAACACTGCGTATAGAGGCCAAGACACAATCGCACGATAATGAATACTGCGTATAGAAGCCAAGACACAGTCGCACAATAATGAACACTGCGTATAGAGGCCAAGACACAATCGCACGATAATGAACACTGCATATAGAGGCCATGACATAATCGCACGATAATGAACACTGCATATAGAGGCCAAGACACAGTCGCACAATAATGAACACTGCGTATAGAGGCCAAGACACAATCGCACGATAATGAACACTGCCTTTGAGGCCAAGACACAATTGCACGATAATGAACACTGCGTATAGGGGCCAACACAATTGCACGATAATGAGCACTGCATATTTCTGCCAAGACACAATCGCACAATAATGGTTGGAATGCAAGTCTTTTCAGGTTTTGATTTTGATTTGGTTTGATTTCAATTTGGTTTGATTTCTTATCATCACGTGTATTAGTATATAGTGAAAATTATTGTTTCTTATACACTATATGAGCAAGGCATATCATTAATAGAGAAGGAAAGTTGAGAGTGCAGAGTGTAAGTTTACAGTCACAGCTAGGACATAGAGAAAGATCAACTTAATGCGAGGTAGGCCCATTCAAAAGTCTAATGGCAGCAGGGAAGAAGCTGTTCTTGAGTCGGTCGGTACGGGACCTCAGACTTTTGTATCTTTTTCCCGATGAAAGAAGGTGGAAGAGAGAATGTCTAGGGTGAGTGGAGTCCTTAATTATGCTGGCTGCTTTTCCCGAGGCAGTGGGAAGTGGAGTCAGAGTCAATGGATGGGAGACTGGTTTGCCTGATGGATTGGGCCACATTCACGACCTTTTGTAGTTCCTTGCGGTATTGGGCAGACCAGGGCCCTACCAAGGTTTTTGACTCTTTACAGATACAGACAGTGCGAGTGGAGAGAGGGTTAATCACAGGTTAAAGAGGTGTATATTGTCCCAAGCCAGGACCAGTTAGTGAGATTTTGCAAACCCAGGCCAAATGGTGGAGGTTACGTGTAGTGTGACACGAACCCAATTGAGGCCACCCTCATGCATCCAGAACTTGGCTATCTGTTTCTGCTCAGCAATTCTGCATTGTCGTGTGTCTTGAAGGCTGCCTTGGAGAATGCTTACCTGAAGAGCGGGGGCAGAATTCCCTCGACTGCTGAAGTGTTCCCTGACTGGAAGGGAACACTCCAGACTAGTGATTGTCGTGCGGTGTCCGTTCATCCGTTGTTGTAGCGTCTGCGTGCTTGTGCCGATGTACCATGCCTTGGGACATCCTTTCCGCAGCTTTTGAGCAACGTTGATGATAAGCAACGTTAGCCGAGCTTCACACACAAGAGGATGGCCTCAACTGAGATCTTGGGTTCATGATGTTATTGAATGGTGGGGCAGGCTCGAAGGGCTAGATGGCCTACTCCTGCTCCTATTTCTTATGTTCTTATGTCACACTACCTGTAATCCCCACCATTTGTCCTGGGCTTGCAAAATCTCTTGACTCGCATTGTCTATCTGTAAAGACTTGATTACCTGTGAAGACTCGTATTCCGACCATTATCTTGCAATTGTGTCTCTCTCTCTCTATATGCCGTGTTTGCGAACTCGGATCTCTACTCACCTGATGAAGGAGCAGCGCTCCGAAAGCTCGTGATTCCAAATAAATCTGTTGGACTTTAACCTGGTGTTGTGAGACTTTCTTACTGTGCCTACCCTGTGGATAGGATAGGTTTATCCTATCCATAGGTCTGTGGATAGGTTTATGGACGAAAAATGATTGGTTTAGGCTAATGGGTCATTGTTTTGTAACTGGTCGGCGCAACATCGTGGGCCGAAGGGCCTGTTCTGCGCTGTAATGTTCTATGTTCTATGTTCTATGTACCCCCCGTCCAATGGCGTCATCTCCACATGAGGGTTACAGGGATAGGACTTGAGTGGGACTGTTGTCAGTGAAGGATCAATGGGCCAAATTGCCTCTTTCAGCACTGTTGGTACAGTGGGTTAGCACTGCTGAGTCACAGCGCCAGGACCCAGGTTTGATTCCCAGCTGGGTGACACAGTGGGCATAGGTTTAAGGTGAGAGGGGAGAGATACAAAAGGGTCCAGAGGGGCACTGCTGAGTCACAGTGCCAGGGATTGGAGTTCAGTTCCTAGCTTGGGTCACTGTCTGTGCAGAGTCTGCATGTTCTCATGTCTGTGTGGGTTTCCTCCGGGTGCTCCGGTTTCCTCCCATAGTCCGAAAGACGTGCTGGTTAGGGTGCATTGGGCCGTGTTAGATTCTCCCTCAGTGTAACCTGAACAGGCACCGGAGTGTGGCGACTAGGGGATTTTTCCTTTCTCCACTTCATTGCAGTGTTAATGTAAGCCTTACTTGTGGCACTAATAAATAAACTTTACCTAAGTTTCACTCTCCCATGTTGCATGTGTGAGGAATTGTGTTCCCCGACATAGCCCCCGAACAGTCTGGTTGCAATTTGAAGATTCTTCCACTCCCTCCCCACCATCCCCTTTCCCCGCCTTGCTCGGGACGTCCCCCCTCCCCTCCCATTCCCCCCCGGCCCCCGCCAAGGAAAGTATTTTTATTGGCCCTATTAACTTCTTTTAGCAATCCTTTCCACTCAGCCGCAGTAACTTTCTGAATTAACCGTCTTAATCAAATGATGCCTCTTTAAAACTCTCAGTGATTTCTCTTGCTGTGGAGAGGTGAGCTAAAATTGGGTGGCAGATTCTAAATTTAACACGCCAGCGTTTCCTCTGTTGAACCAAAACTTGTGAAACTGATGAGTTACTTGGTGAAAGCTTTGATAAAGCTTCCCCCCACCCCACCCTCTCCCGCCTCCGCCCAAAACCACTGGGGCAGAGTCTATTGCGGTTTACTTGTTACCGTAACACTTCAGTCCGTCCCTCCTGACCCACCTCCGTCTCACTCAAGTCCCCTGATTCATCCTTTGTGTAACTTCATTGTCACCCGTTTAAATCATTCCTGGGGTCAGTGGGATCAGGGAGGTTGGGGTGGGCGGTGGGGGTTAGTGGGGGGGTGGGGGGCCGGTGGAACAGTCCTACTCATTCTCCATGATGAATCTGACTTTCACCGAACACAAAAGATTTTAATCTGACTCATTTATGTTTATAGTTGAATTTATGTATTAGTCACAAGTAAGGCTTACATTAACACTGCAGTACAGCTCCTGTGAAAATCCCCGAGTTGCCACACTCTAGCATCTGTTCGGGTTACACTGAGGGAGAATTTAGCACAGCCCAATGCACCCGAGCCAGCACGTCTTTCAGACTGTGGGAGGAAGCTGGAGCTCCTGGAGGAAACTCACACAGACACTGGGGAGAACGTGCAGACTCCCCTCAGACAGTGACCCGAGCCTGGAATCGAAGCTTGTGAGGCAGTAGCGCTAACCACTGTGCCGCCCCAAATCATGTTGTCTTTAAGTCAGAGACTGATAGCAAACTTCTAACAGCACACCCTGTCAGACTGTGAGCAGAACGTAATGTTCCCACACAGACCAGTCGGTATCAAGTGTTTAGGAAGTAGGCGGGAGGGAAAAAGGGGGGGGCGTAGCTCTGCTGATTAAGGATAGCATCAGGGTGGTAGCAAGGGATGATATTGGAGCCAAGGACCAGAACGTGGAATCGTTGTGGGTAGAGATTAGGAACAGCAAAGGGAGGAAGACGCTGGTGGGTGTCGTCTATAGGCCCCCAAATAATGATCTGGAGGTGGGGCGGGCTGTTAACGCGCAAATAAGTGCGGCGTGCAGGAATGGACGGCTGTAGTTATGGGGGATTTCAATCTGCATATTGATTGGTCGACCCAAGTTGGACGCGGTGGGTTTGAGGAGGAGTTCTTGGAATGCTGCCGGGATAGTTTCCTGGAACAGTGTGTGTTGGAGCTGACGAGGGAGCGAGCTATCTTGGATCTGGTGTTATGTAATGAGGCGGGTAGAATTAGGGACCTTGCGGTGAAGGATCCTCTTGGGGAGAGTGATCATTGTATGGTGGAGTTTCTGGTGCAGATGGAGGAGGAGAAAGTGGGTTCCCGGACACGTGTCCTTTGTTTGAACAGAGAGGAGTACGGTAGGATGAGAGAAGAATTGGCGAATGTGGACTGGGGGAGCGCGTTGGAAGATAGGTCTGCTGAGGAGCAGTGGAGGATCTTTAAGGAGATCTTTCTTGGTGCTCAGCAGAAATTTATTCCGATGGGCACAAAGGACCGTAGGAGGAGAGGTAATAAGCCGTGGATAGCGAAGGAGGTGAAGGAAAGTGTTAAATTAAAAGCGGAGGTGTTTAGAGTAGCTAAGAGTAGTGGGCGAGAAGAGGATTGGGAGAGGTTTAAATGTCAACAAAGATTGACAAAGAAGTTGATAAAGAAGGGTAGGAGAAACTATGAAGCTGGGCTAGCGCTTAATATAAAAAAGGATAGCAAGAGTTTTTATAAATATATAAAAAGGAAGAGGCTGGCTAGGGTGAACGTTGGTCCCTTAGAGGATGAGAAGGGGGACTTAGTGGTAGGGGATGGGGATATGGCTGAGGTCTTGAATAACTTTTTTGTTTCGGTCTTCACGGAGGAGGACGTGAATAATTTGCTGGGTGTTAGAGATGGAAAGATGGTAGGACTGGAGGGTCTTGATGACATTACTGTTACTAGAGAGGTGGTGCTCGACAGACCGGAGGGGCTGATTGTGGACAAGTCCCCAGGACCGGATGGAATGCATCCGAGGGTCCTGAAAGAAATGGCGGAGGTGATAGTGGATGCCTTGGTGGTTATTTTCCAGACGTCGCTGGATTCCGGGGAAGTGCCGGAAGATTGGAAAACGGCTAATGTTACGCCATTGTTTAAGAAGGGTGCCAGGCAAAAGGCAGGGAATTATAGGCCTGTTAGTTTAACGTCTGTTGTAGGTAAAATGTTAGAATCCGTCATCAAGGAGGAAATAGCGAGGCATCTTGAGGGGAACTGCTTGATAGAGCAGACGCAGCATGGTTTCGTTAAAGGGAAGTCGTGTCTGACAAATTTACTGGCGTTCTATGAGGATGTGTCTAGGGCGGTGGATAGAGGAGAGCCGGTGGATGAGGTATTTCTTGATTTTCAGAAGGCATTTGACAAGGTACCTCACAAGAGGTTATTGCAGAAGGTCAGGGGGCATGGAGTTGGAGGTAGGGTGTTAGCGTGGATAGAGGACTGGTTGTCAAATAGGAGGCAGAGAGTGGGGGTCAATGGGTGCTATTCAGATTGGCAGATGGTGACTAGTGGAGTGCCCCAGGGGTCGGTGCTGGGGCCTCAGCTATTTACCATTTATATAGATGATCTGGAGGAGGGAACCGAGTGTATGGTGTCGAAATTTGCTGATGACACCAAAATTGGTGGAAAGGCAAATTGTGCGGAGGGTGGGGAGAGTCTACAGAAGGATCTAGATAGGCTGGGAGAATGGGCCAGGAACTGGCAAATGGAATTTAATGTTGGCAAGTGCGAGGTGGTCCACTTTGGTAGGAAGAATGGTAGGAAGGATTATTACTTAAGAGGCGAAAAACTGCAGCAGGCGACGGTGCAGAGGGACCTTGGGGTCCTTGTGCATGAGTCGCAAAAACCCAGCTTGCAGGTGCAGCAGGTGGTCAGGAAGGCAAATGGGATGCTGGCCTTCATCGCGAGGGGGATTGAATATAAAAGTAGGGAGGTCTTGCTGCGGCTGTATAGGGCATTGGTGAGGCCACAGCTGGAGTACTGTGTGCAGTTTTGGGTGCTGTACTTACGCAAGGATATTTTGGCCTTGAAGGGAGTGCAGAGGAGGTTTACTAGGCTGATGCCGGAGTTGAGGGGGTTGAGCTATGAGGAGAGGCTGAATAAATTAGGCTTGTACTCGTTAGAGTTTAGAAGAATGAGGGGAGATCTCATTGAGACGTATAAGATGATGAATGGGATGGATAGGATAGAGGTGGAGAGACTCTTCCCGCTCAGAAAGGATAGTAGGACTAGGGGGCACAGCCTCAAGATAAAGGGGGGGAGCGGTTTAGAACAGAGTTGAGGAGGAACTTCTTCACTCAAAGGGTGGTGAATCTCTGGAATTCTCTGCCCGTTGAAGTGGTGGAGGCTGCCTCGCTAAATATTTTTAAGACGCGGGTTGATGGGTTTTTGATAAGAGAGGGGATTAAGGGTTATGGGGAGAGGGCGGGAATGTGGAACTGAGCCACGACAGATCAGCCATGATCTTATTGAATGGCGGGGCAGGCTCGAAGGGCTATTTCTTATGTTCTTATGTTTTCTGATACAATTCCGAAAAGGCTGGGAATCCTGCGCAGAGTAACTCACCTCCTGCCTCCCCAAAGTCTGTCCACTGTCTACAAGGTACAAGTCGGGAGTGTGATGGAATACTCCCCACTTGCCTGGATGGGTACAGCTCCAACAACAACACTCAAGAAGCTCAACACCATCCTGGACAAAGCAGCCCTGCCTGATTGGCACTCCCTCCACCACCGACGCACAGTGACAGCCGTGTGTACCATCTACAAGATGCACTGCAGCAACTCAGCAAAGCAGCACCTTCCAAACCCACTTGCATCTAGAAGGACAAGGGCAGCAGATACCTGGGAACACCCCCACCTGGAGTCACGCACCATCCTGACTTGGAAATATATCGGCCGTTCCTTCACCCTGGGTCAAAATCCCAGAATCTCCTTCCTAATAGCACTGTGGATGTACCTACACAGTAAGAAGTCTCACAACAGCAGGCTAAAGTCCAACAGGTTTATTTGATAGTAAACCCACAAGCTTTTGGCGTTTGCCCATTTGTCAGGTGAGTGGAGAGTTCTGATCACAAAGAGTTCTGGTCTGTAATCAGAACGCTCCATGTCGCTGGCTGGGTCAGCATTTATTGCCCATCCCTCGCTGTCCTTGGAGGGCAGTTGAGAGTCAACCACATTGCTGTGGCTCTGGAGTCACATGTAGACCAGACCGGGGTAAAACGGCAGATTTCCTTCCCTAAAGGAACCAAATGGGTTTTTCTGACAATGGGTCATCAGGAGATTCTTAATTCCAGATATTTTTTATTGAATTCAAATTCCACCATCTGCCGTGGCGGGATTCGAACCCAGGGGCCCCCAGAACGTTAGCCGAGTTTGTGAATAATACCATCAGGTCTTGCTTGTTTTGAACATTCTGTCCTGTGTTTCTCTCAGGGTTTGGCACGCTGCGGCTCGCAGCACTGTGATCCACGATGTACACCCCTATTCCACACAGGCCACACAGGTAAGAGGGATTATCCTGTCACTATTTGAATGAGGTATATCTTTATGAATAAGGTGCAGAGCAGGAGTGTGTGTGGGTCTCAATTAGCTGAGGCTCTTAAACAAACTCAACTGCTTCTTGCCTAGTTTTCTTTTTAGAAAACACAAACATTGATAGACTGACACTCCAAAAAGGGGATTGTAGAATCCCTACAGTGCACAAGAAGGCCATTCGGCCCATTGAGATGGACCGACCATAGTCCCACCCAGGCCCTATCCCCAAAACCCCACATGTTTAACTGCTAATCCCTCTGACACTATGGGGCAATTTAACATGGTTAATCCACCTAACCTGCACATCTTTGGACACTAGGGGCAATTTAGCATGGCCAATCTGCCCTAACCTACACCTCTTTGGAGTGTGGGAGGAAGCTGGAGCACTTGGAGGAAACCCACGCAGACATGGTGAGAATGTGCAAACTCCACACAGATCGTGACCCAAGCCAGGAATCGAACCCAGGTCCCTGGAACTGTGAGGCAACAGTGCTCACCACTATGCCGCCATGCCACCCAGGAGTATGATATTTGTATATTGTCCCAAACACCATGAAATGTCCACAAGACTCTCCACAGGAGAACAGCCGAATCAAATTTGACATTGAGTTATATGAGGAAGTATTAGGACAGTTGACTAAAGCTCGGTTGGTTATAAATAATGTAGAGTTTTGCTGCATGACAAGAGACCCTTCGGCCCATTGTGTCCGTGCTAGCCATCAAGCACCCTATCTATTTTAATCCCATTTTCCAACACTTGGTCTTTAGCCTTTCTCGCGCTCATCTAAAAGCTTCTTCAATGTTGTGAGAGTTACTGCCTCTACCTACCCCCCTTTCAGGCAGCGAGTTCCAGATTCCCACCACCTTCTGGGTGAAAACGTTTCCCCTCAAATCCCCTCGAACCCTCCATCCATTGACTCTGTCTACACTTCCTGCTGCCTCAGGGAAAAGCAGCCAGCATAATTAAGGACCCCATGCACCCTGGACATTCTCTCTTCCACCTTCTTCCATTGGGAAAAAGATACAAAAGTCTGAGGTCCCGTACCGACCGACTCAAGAACAGCTTCTTCCCTGCTGCTGTCAGAATTTTGAATGGACCGACCTCACATTAAGCTGATCTTTCTCTACACGCTAGCCATGACTGTAACACTACATTCTACACCTTCTCCTTTCCTTCTCTATGAATGGTATGCAACCCCGGGGTAGTTCTGTGGGAGAGATAGTTTAGGGACGGAATTCTGGAGCTTGGGGTCCAGTCAGCTGTGGCCGCCAGCGATTGGAGAACAATGTAGAACCAGAGCAGGTCCTTCGGCCCACCAAGCCTGTGCCCTCATGCGGTTTCTATCCCTCTGTCCGCCTCCCGTTCACATGTCTATCACGATTCACTTTGAACGTTGATGATCTGCCACCTTCCACTACCTCCACTGGCAGCGCGGTTCCCAAGCACCCACCACCCTCTGTGTGAAAAACTTTCCCTGCCTGTCTCCCCTAACCCTGCCACCCCCTCTCACCTTTAACCTTTGCCCTCTTGTCATTTAAGCAGAGGGATATACGAGGATTCGAAGAGCACAGATCTCTGGGAGGGTTGTAAGTACAGTCATAGAACATTTTGTGTGTCATTTGTGGGTGATACAGTGGCTAGCGCTGCTGCCTCACTACGCCAGGGACCCGGGTTCAATTCCCAGTTTGGGATCTGAGTGGAGTCTGTGCGTTTCCCCCACCATGTCTGCTGGATTTCCTCCGGGTGCTCCAGTTTCCTCCCGCACTCCGAGAGATGTGCTGGTTAGGGTGCGTTGACTATGCTAAGTTCTTCCTCAGTGTAACCTGAACAGATACCGGAATGGGGAGATTTCACAGTAACTTCACTGCAGTGTTAACGTAAACCCACTTGTGACGAATAAATAAAATTTATTGTCCATTCCTGTCAGTTGCCATGGGAAATGTTCTGTGTTGGAGGCGCTATATGAATGCACACTGTAGGCGGGAGAAGTCTTTCAGGCTTTTGTAATACAGGCAGTGCATGGGCGATTGGGAATGACCCTGAGAGTCTGAGTGGGCAGTATGCCCCAGTTCGTGGGTACGATATGAACTCTCTGCTTTGTCCTTGGCTGTGTGTCTGCGTTTAGCTTGCTGTTGTGTAGGGTTTTCTGGGTGAGAGGTCAGTACTGTTCTAAACGTGGTTTCAGAATCAATCAATATAGGGAGAGGTTACAGCAACTGCAGTCTGATGGAGGAGAGGAGGGAGGGACAGGAGAGAAGAGGGCAAGGGGTGGGAGGGGGGGAGGGAGAGGGAGAAGGATAGGGGAGAGGGGCAGGGGAGAAGAGGGAGGATAGGGGGAAGAGAGAGAGGATGGGGGAGAGGAGGGAGGGGAGAAGGGGGCAAGGAGAGAGAGAAGGAACGAGGGCAGGGGGTAAGGAGGAGGATAGGGGGGAGGAGTGAGGGGCAGGGGAGAAGAGGGCAAGGGAAGAGAGGAGGGGGGAAGAAGGGTGGGGGAGAGGATGGCAAGGGGAGCAGAAGGAGGGTGCAGCGGAAAGAGGCAGGGGAGAGGAGGATGGGGAGGGTAGATGAGGGGAGAGGAGGGAGGAGGGCAGGGAGAAGAGGGAGGGGTGAAAGGAGGTAGGACGGGGAAGGAGGGAGAGGGAAAAGGAGGGAAGAAAGGCAGGCAACAAAAGAGAGGAAGTATCCAAAGATGTGCAGGTTAGATGGATTGGCCATGCTAAATTGCCCCTTAGTGTCCAAAGATGTGTAGGTTAGGGTGGATTGGTCATGTTAAGTTGCCTCTTAGTTGTCCAACGATGTGCAGATTTTAACATAAGTATACATAAATATGTGGAGATGCACATAAATACGTGGAGATATAGGCCTGGGGGGGATTGTTGTCAGTAAAGGCCCAATGGGCCGAATGGCCTCATTCTGCATGTAGGGATTCTGTGATTGGGTATTCTGTGACCTTTAACTGTGCATTGAAGATCCTACTTGCCGAATGGATCTTAAAAGTTCAGAAATGATTTTACCTTGAAGAAAGTGACTTTCCGAAGGGCTGCAGGTCAGGGCTGGGGTGTCTTTGTGCAGTCCTGTGTTGTGCTGTTTATCAGGCTGGTCAGAAGTCTGGGCTACCCTCTCTGTGAACCCTCTCCTACTGCGTGTGCTCCTGAGTGTGGTTGAAGGAAGAGCTATAATTAGTGATGTCAGTGTAACCCCTGTGAACTGGAACAGTGGGCGTATCAGCTTCTCACACTCTGTCCACTTCGAATGGCCCTCCTATTTTTAAAAAAAAAGAGAGATGTAATACTCAACGGTACAATTAGCCATCCTGTCCTCCCATACTTGGACGTAACTCTCTCTGTGCTCCAGTGCTCTGCTGGTGGCCCTCCCACCTCCTGCTCTCCCTAAATTCCCAATCATCCAAAAAACTCTGCTCCCCATTTTTCAAACCTGCATTAGTTCCCAGTCACCAGTTTCTCTGTGCCAACGAATCCACATTCGCTCCTCTTCCAGCTTTTAAATTTACCATCTTTCTGTTAAAGTCATCCCTTTGCTTCTTTCCCCTCCTCGGAATTCAGAAGAATTGGGGGGAGATCGTATAGATACGTATAAGATTAGGAAGGGAATGGATAAGATAAGAACATAAAAAAAGGAGCAGGAGTAGGCCATCTAGCCCTTCGAGCCTGCCCAGCCATTCAATAAGATCATGGCTGATCTGAAGTGGATCAGTTCCACTTTCCCACTCTCTCCCCATAACCCTTAATTCCCTTGTCTATCAGAAACCTATCTACCCGTGACTTCAATATATTGAGCGAGGCAGCCTTCACCACTTCAACGGGCAGAGAATTCCAGAGATTCACCACCCTTTGAGTGAAGAAGTTCCTCCTCAACTCCAATCTAAACTGCACCCCCCCCCTTATCTTGAGGCTGTGCCCTCTAGTCCTGCTATCCTTTCTAAGCGGGAAGAATGTCTCTACCTCTACCCTATCCATCCCCTTCGTTATCTTATACGTTTCTATAAGATCCCTCCTCACCCTTCTAAACTCCATCGAGTACAGACCCAGTCTATTCAGCCTCTCTTCATAGTCCAGCCCCCTCTTCTCCGGTATCAGCCTAGTGAACCTCCTCTGCACTCCCTCCAAGGCCAATATATCCTTCCTCAAGTGCAGCGACCAAAACTGCACACAGTACTCCAGCTGCGGCCTCACCAGTGCCCTGTACAGTTGCAGCAAGACCTCCCTGCTTTTATATTCTATCCCCCTCGCTATAAAGGCCAACATCCCATTCGCCTTCTTGATCACCTGCTGCACCTGCAGACTGGGTTTTTGCGACTCATGCACAAGGACCCCCAGGTCCCTCTGCACTGTAGCATGTTGCAGCTTTTCACCCTTTAAATAGTAATCCCTCCTACTATTATTTCTGCCAAAGTGGATAACCTCACACTTGCCAACATTATACTCCATCTGCCAGGTCCTCGCCCACTCACTCAGCCTATCCAGGTCCCTCTGATAGATAGAAGAGGGAAGTTGTTTCACTGGCGGGTGAAACTAGGACGAGGGGGCATAACCTTGAAATAAGGGGAAGCAGATTTAGGACTGAGTTGAGGAGGAACTTCTTCACACTAAGGTTGTGAATCTGTGGAATTCCCTGCCCAGTTAAGGCTCCCTCATTGAATGTTTTTAAGGCGAGGATAGATAGATTTTTGAACAGTAAAGGAATTAAGGGTAATGGTGAGCGGGCGGGTAAGTGGAGCTGAGTCCACAAAAAGATCAGCTGTAATCTTATTGAATGGCGGAGCAGGCTCGAAGGGCCAGATGGCCTACTCCTGCTCCTAGTTCTTATGTACCTATCTCAGTAAACTTCCTCGAGCGCCTACACCCTCTTCTATCTCTGTAACCCCTCGAGCTCCTACATCCTCTGCTATCTCTGTAACCTCCTCCAGGCCTTACATCCCCTCCCTATCTCTGTAATGTCCTCCAACCCCTACATCCCCTCCCATATCTTTGTAACCTTCTCCAGCCCCTACATCCCCTCCCTATCTCTGTAACCTCCTCCAGCCCCTACATCCCCTCCCTATCTCTGTAACCTCCTCCAGCCCCTACATCCCTTCCCTATCTCTGTAACCTCCTCCAACCCCTACATCCTCTCCCATATCTTTGTAACCTCCTCCAGCCCCTACATCCCCTCCCTATCTCTGTAACCTCCTCCAGCCCCTACATCCCCTCACTATCTCTGTAACCTCCTCCAGCCCCTACATCCCCTCCCTATCTCTGTAACCTCCTCCAGCCCCTACATCCCCTCCCTATCTCTGTAACCTCCTCCAGCCCCTACATCCCCTTCCTATCTCTGTAACCTCCTCCAGCCCCTACACCCCTCCCTATCTCTGTAACCTCCTCCAGCCCCTACACCTCCTCCCTATCTCTGTAACCTCCTCCAGCCCCTACACCCCCTCCCTATCTCTGTAACCTCCTCCAGCCCCTACACCCCTCCCTATCTCTGTAACCTCCTCCAGCCCCTACACCCCTCCCGATCTCTATAACCTCCTCCAGCCCCTACACATAGAACATAGAACACTACAGCACAAACAGGCCCTTCGGCCTACGAGTTGCACCGATCACATCAACACCTATCTATAACCCCCAATCCCATAAAACCCCATATACTCATCCAGAAGTCTTTTAAAAGACCCCAGCGAGTTCGCCTCCACCACCACTGATGGCAGCTGATTCCACTCACTCACCACCCTCTGAGTGAAAAACTTACCCCTAACATCACTTCTGTACTTTCCTCCCCAGCACCTTAAATCTGTGTCCTCTCGAAGCGACCATTTCAACCCAGAGAAATAGCCTCTGAGAATCCACCCTATCCATTCCTCTCAACATTTTATAAACCTCTATCAGGTCGCCTCTCAACCTTCGTCTCTCCAGGGAAAAGAGACCCAGCTCCCTCAACCTAACGTCATAAGGCATGCCTCCCAGTCCAGGCAACATCCTTGTAAATCTCCTCTGCACCCTTTCAATAGCTTCTATGTCTTCCCTAAAGTGAGGCGACCAGACATCTCCTCCCTATCTCTGTAACCTCCTCCCAGCCCCTATACCCCCTCCCTATCTCTGTAACCTCCTCCCAGCCCCTACACCCCCTCCCTATCTCTGTAACCTCCTCCAGCCCCTACACTCTCTCCGTATCTCTGTAACCTCCTCCAGCCTCAAGTGACCTGATTGTGTAATCTCTTGAGTGGGCTTCATTTCCATTGCTCCACCGATAGCGATGGTGCCTTCAGCTATCTGGGTTCCCAGTTCTGGAATCCCCTCTGGAACCATATCATTACAGCCAGGCTGTTCAAGGGTGATGTCAGGAGGATGGTGGGCTGGGTGCGGGGGATTTGGGGCAGAACCAGTGGCCAGAGATATAAGATGGTCACTAGTAAATTCAAGAACAAATTCAGGAGAAACTTCTGTACCCGGGGGGAGGGGGAGGGGAGGTGGTGGGGGGGGGGGGTGGTGATGGTTTAATTTTTCACACACCAGTCTGTTCAAACTCCCCCCGAGAAAGAAAACCGCTCCGTACAGCTATTGTTCCATAAAAAATAATGTTTCGCCACTCTGCCCTCCTCCCTCTCCTTTTATAGAACCATCACATCCTTAGTTGTAAAATGAGGAACTAAACCTCTGTGGTTTCACCAAGTCTCGAAACGTGTTTCTGCTTTTTAGACATCGGTGCGAATGGTTATTGTCCAGAACCGAGGTGAGTGAGTGGTTCAAAGAAACAAGAAGCAAGAAGAGGCCATTCAGCCCTTCGATCCTGCCCCACCATTCACCATGATCATGGCTGATGATCAAATTAGTAGAATCATAGAATGCCTACAGTGCAGAAGGAGGCCACTTGGCCCTTCGAGTCTGCACTGACCACGATCCCACCCAGGCCCTATCCCCGAAACACCGTGCATTTACCCTAGCTAGTTTCCCCCCGACTACACAAGTCTGTCCACCATGTGCCAGGACATTCCATGCCCGAATTGGCCCTGATCAGTCACCTTCAGACACACCGCAACCAGCCTCAAAATGACTAATGGTGTTGAGGTCCTCATCGATGACAGTGGACGAACAACAACCCCCTTAACCTCAAACTATGATGCCCCCATAGTTCTGAACTTCCCCACCACTGGGAACATTCTATCTGAACCTACCCTGTCTCATCCTCAGTTTCTCAAGCAATAAATCCCAGTGCCTGATTTGATTTTTATTCTCTCTCTAAGACTCTGTCTCGTCAACTTCCAGTGATTTGTGTGTCTATGACCCCGGATTCTTCTGTCCCTCCCATCCCCCCTTCCTGAGATGCATTTCTTCACCTGATCTGTGCCCTTTGTTCGAGTCCCTCTCAGTGTGTACTCCCTCGCACTTATCTCCGTTCAAGTTTATTTGCTGATGACACACACACCTTGCACACGATGAACTTCATGTCAGAGTTATGTCAGTGTTTACCATCGAAGCTTCTGCCTGTAAATCATTGCCTGGAATGGTGAGGTCATTCCACGCACTCCAGAGTGAATTCCTGAACTTCCTGCCCCCTTCCAATACTTGGAAATGCTTGCATGATCAATATACTGGACCATCTAAGTTTCATTTGATTTATTATTGTCACGTGCTGGGATACAGTGAAAAGTATTGTTTCTTGCAAAGCATACCGTTCATAGAGATGATGTGGAGTTGCCAGCGTTGGCCTGTTGTGGGCACAGTACAAAGTCTCACGGCATCAGGTTAAAGTCCAGAAGAGCTTGCAAGGCGCTGCCCCTTCATCAGGTGAGTGGGAGTTCTGTTCACAAACAGGGCGTACATAGACAATTTACAAGTTAATGGTTGGAATGCAAGGCTTTACAGTGCTGCCTTCAAGACACACGATAGCACAGAGTCACCGAGCAGAGACTGATAGCCAAGTTCCGTACACGTGAGGACGGCCTCAACCGAGATCTTGGGTTCATGTCATACTATCTGTGTCCCCTACGACTCGTTGGGCTTGCAAACTCTCACTAACTGTCCTGTCTGGAGACAATACACATCGCTTTAACCTTTGATTATCCCTCTCTCCACTCACAATGTCTGTATCTTTAAGACTTGATTAGCTGTAAAGACTCACATTCCAACCATTATCTTGTAATTGAGTTTGTGTCTATATATGCCCTGTTTGTGAACCCAACTCTCCACCCTCCTGATGAAGGAGCGGTGCTCCGAAAGCTCGTGCTACCAAATAAACCTGTTAGACTTTAACCTGGTGTTGTAAGACTTCTTACTGCTCTTAGAGAAGGAAAGGAGAGGGTGCAGAATGTAGTGTTACAGTCATAACTAGGGTAGAAACATAGAAGATAGGAGCTGGAGGAGGCCATTCGGCCCATCAAGCCTGCTCCGCCATTCATCACCATCATGGCTGATCATCAAACTCAATAGCCTCATCCTGCTTTCTCCCCATAACCCTTGATCCCATTCACCCCCAAGTGCGATATCCAGCCGCCTCTTGAATACATTCAATGTTTTGACATCAACTCCTTCCTGTGGGAATGAATTCCACAGGCTCACCGGGTGAAGAAATGTCTCCTCACCTCCATCCTAAATGGTCTACCCTGAATCCTCAGACTGTGACTCCTGGTTCTGGACTCCCCCCCACCATTGGGAACATCCTCCCTGCATCTACAAGACTAGATAGAAGTCTCTGTGAGATTCCTCCCCCCGCCCCACTCCGCTGAACTCCAGTGAAAAGAATCCTAACCTGGTCAATCTCTCCTCATACATCAGCCCTGCCATCTCCGGAATCAGCCTGGTAAACCTTCACTGCACTCCCTCCAGAGCAAGAACATCCTTCCTCAGAAAAGGAGATCAAAACTGCACACAATACTCTAGGTGTGGCCTCATCAAGGCCCCTGTGTAATTGTAACAACACATCCCTGCTCCTGTACTCAAAACCTCACGCTGTGAAGGCCAACATACCATTTACCTTCTTTGGTGTAGAGAAAGGTCAGCTTAATATAAGGTAGATGCATCCAAAAGTCTGATGGCAGCAAGGAAGAAGCTGTTCTTGAGTCATTAACTCTCTTCTTCACCTTAAGTGCTGGTTGGCCTCTTCTGAAAGTGAAGACAGAGGTGTTGATAGTTTGTGAACATTAATTACACACTATTTAAAGCAGTGAAGCAGGCCATTCGGCCCATCTGCTCTGAGCTAGTCTTTCACAGTGTAGGTAAAGTCGCCACAGTCCCAGATGACCATTGGCTGCTCTCTCTCTCCCTTCTCCCAGGGCCTTCTTGAGTAACCTCAGCCTGTACAGGAATTGAACCAATACTGGTGTCACTCTGCATCACAGACCAGCCATCCAGCTAAACTGACTCCAAGCAAAGCCTCCTCCCACCCTCTCTCCACCTCAGCCTATCAGCATTGGGTGGCACAGTGGTAAGCACTGCTGCTTCTCAGCGCCAGGGACCCAGGTTTGATTCCAGCTTTGGGTGACAGTGTGGAGTTTGTACATTCTCTTTGTGTCTGCGTGGGTTTCCTCCAGACAGTCCAAAAGATATGCATATTAAGAGGGATTGGCCATGCTAAATTGCCCCTTAGTGTCCAAAGATGTGGAGGTTAGGTGGATTGGCCATGCTAAATTGTCCCTTAGTGTCCAAAGATGTGGAGGTTAGGTGGATTGGCCATGCTAAATTGCCTCTTAGTGTCCAAAGATGTGGAGGTTAGGTGGATTGGCCATGCTAAATTGTCCCTTAGTGTCCAAAGATGTGCAGGTTAGGTGGATTGGCCATGCTAAATTGCCTCTTAGTGTCCAAAGATGTGGAGGTTAGGTGGATTGGCCGTGCTAAATTGCCCCTTAGTGTCCAAAGATGAGCAGGTTAGGTGGATTGAGCTACATTCACAACATTTTGTAGTTCCTTGCGGTCTTGGGCAGAGCAGGAGCCATACCAAGCTGTGATACAACCAGAAGAATACTTTCTGTGGTGCATCTGGAAAGGTTTGTGAGAGTTGTAACTGACATGGCAAATTTTCTTAGTCTTCTGAGAAACTAGAGGCGATGGTGGGCTTTCTTAACTATTGTAAGAGTTGGAGATGACCATTGGCTGCTCTCTCTTACAGAGATAGGGAGGGGGTGTAGGGGCTGGAGGAGGTTACAGAGATAGGGAGGGGCTGGAGGAGGTTACAGAGATAGGGAGGGGCTGTAGGGGCTGGAGGAGGTTACAGAGATAGGGAGGGGGTGTAGGGACTGGAGGAGGTGGGACGGCTGTGGAGGAATTTGAAAACCCAAGTGAGAATTTTAAAATCGAGACATTGCCAGATGAGAAGCTAAGGTGAGTTAGCGAGATGAGGGGGTGAACAGGAGGGAAGGTGAGTCAGCGAGTCGAGGGGGGTGAACAGGGCACCGCAGAGGCCGGAGTTGGGGAAGGGGGTTGGAATGGGTTCGGCCACGGGGGCAGTTGGGCTTTTGGAGATTCCAGGTAAGATTAAAGGTCCCTCTCCAGGACTGTGGAAGATGTGGGATCCATACCAGGATGCAGTAACCAGCAGTGTACAGATTAATCAGTGGGTGGGAATGGGACTGGAGACTTTGAAATGTGGAGAAAGGTGATTGGAAACCAGGTGAAGCATTGGTGCTTATTGAGGCACAGTGAACGCATCAGGGCAAGGAACTGGAGAGAGATGGAAGGACAACCTTCTCTGGGGATAAAACACTGGGTTACTGTCCCGGAGTGGGCTCCACATGGCCTGAAATAAACAGGGACTTCAGTGGCTTGTTCACCTTGTCGGGTAATATGACAGGCCTGTCCTCTTTAACTGGTTATCTTTAACTTTCTCTCTTACCACCCTCTCTCCCCCCCCCCCCGCTTTCCTATTCCCATCAGGCCGTCCTGGACAAACCAGCCACTGATACCACAGCAGCGAAAACCGTATCGGACCGGAAGAATGTCGGCACGGTATGTTTTTACAGAGTTCTTAACATATCCAACCATGGAAATAGGAGCAGGAGTAGGCCATTTGGCCCCTCAAGATTGCTGCACCTTTCAGTACTATCGTGGCTGAAGACATTAAACTTCTTCTCTCTCTTGCATGCCAAGTGTGTAAAATCTCACGTGCTCACTGTGTAAACAAGAACAGGAGAGTTCTTCCTGATCTCCTGGGCCAATACTTATCATAGAATCCCTACAGAAGTGCAGAAGGAGTCCATTCAGCCCATCGAGTCTGCACCAAACAGGCTGAGGGATGATCTTATAGAGGTCTATAAAATAGTGAAGGGCACAGATCAGCTAGATAGTCGATATCTTATCGCAAAGGTAGGGGAGTCTAAAACTAGAGGGCACAGGTTTAAGGTGAGAGGGGAGAGAGTGTCAGAGGGGCAATTTTTTCACACAGAGGGTGGTGAGTGTCTGGAGCAAACTGCCAGAGGTAGTAGTAGAGCGGGTACAATTTTGTCTTTTAAAAAACATTTAGATAGTTACATGGGTAAGATGGGTATAGAGGGATATGGGCCAAATGCGAGCAATTGGGACCAGTTTAGGGGTTCAAAAAAAAAGGCAGCATGGACAAGTTGGGCCGAAGGGCCTGTTTCCATGCTGTAAACCTCAATGATCAAAATCCCACCCAGACCCTATTCCTGTAACCCCACACATTACCCAAGCTAGTCAGTCCCCCTGAGTCTCAGGGGTAATGTGGCATGGCCAATCAACCTAACCCACTCATCTTTGGACTGTGAAGGAAACCCATGCAGACATGGGGAGAATGTGCAGACTCCACACAGATAGTGATCCAAGCTGGGAATCGAACCCGGGTCCCTGGCGCTGTGAGGTAGTAGTGCTAACTCACCGTGCCACCCTTCAGTCCTTTATCCTTCCTTTGGCGCAGTAAAAGAACATTGTTTGGTGATTGTCACGTGGTTATTTGTGGGAGCTTTCTGTGCGTGCCTTGGCGACCTGTGTTCGATTCTCAGCTTGAACAAAGAACAATGCAGCACAGGAACAGGCCCTTCAGCCCTCCAAGCCTGCGCCGCTCATGCGTCCGACTAGAACATTCGTTTGTATCCCTCCGTTCCCAGTCTGTTCATGTGGCTATCCAGATAAGTCTTAAACGATCCCAGCGTGTCTGCCTCTACCACCTTGCTTGGGTCACTGTCTGCGTGGAGTTTGCACATTCTCCCTCATTACAGGAGTGGCTGATTGTCAGAAGTGCTTAACTGGCCCGTGAATAGCATTTGAGAACTTCGATGTCTGTCTTTCTGTCTCTGAAATCTAGAGACTGGGATTTGCCAGAAACTCGGTCTCTTTCTCTAGGGAGAAAGTAGATCTTTCCCTGGGGACTGCTGTAAGGGAGTCAGAAGTCAGGGGTCTTTCTGTATTTGTCCAGAGGGGTTAAAGCCTGGAAATCTAGTGTCCACAAGAACTTAATTATTTTTGGTGCTAACTTGTTCTGAAGAAGGATATGGGAAGGGAGGGATATGGTCCCCCGGAAGGGTAGGGGGGGTTTTCAGTTCAGTTGGGCAGCATGGTCGGTGCAGGCTTGGAGGGGCCGAAGGGCCTGTTCCTGTGCTGTAATTCTCTTTGTTCTGTGTTCTGTGAATGTGGTGGAGAACGAAATCGGGTAATGCTTTTTTATTCCGCCTCGTCATTGCAGGAATCGAAGTCCTTTGCTGTGAATATGTTTCGGGGCCAGATCCAGACGGCTGAGGTGTTCCCCTTCCCCTCCGGTACGTCCGAGGAACCTTCCTTAGCCAGGACGCGGCTGGAAAGCACAAACTTGCCATGTTCCGCGGATAACCAAGCATTGTGGGTGTTGGTTCGGTCGCGGGTTCCGCACCCCTGAGAGGAGATATTGGCCGTGGAGGAAGCGCAGTTCAGATTGACCAGAATGGAGGGTACTTTAGCTACGAGGGGAGATTGAATAAACTGGGATTGTTCTCTCTGGAAAGACAGAGGCTGAGGGGGCGACCTGATCGAAGTTTATAAAATTATGAGGGGTGTGGATACGGTGAACAGTTGGAAGCTTTTTCCCAGGGGCAGAATTACAAGTGGACACAAGTTCAAGATAAGGGGGGGAGGTTCAGTGGAGATGTACGGGGGGGGAGGGCAGTGGCGGTGGCAGTGGGGGGAGTTTTTTACACAGTCGGTGGTGGGAGCCTGGAATGCGCTGTCAAGTGAAGTGGTTGAGGCAGACACGTTAGCCACATTTAAGAATTATCTGGATAGACACATGAACAGATGGGGAATAGAGGGTTATGGGCAGCTGTTCTGGATAGGACAGTGATCGGTGCAGGCTTGATGGGCCGAAGGGCTTGTTCCTGTGCTGTACTGTTCTTGGTGGGTGGCACAATGGTTAGCACTGCTGCCTCACAGCGCCAGGGACCCGGGTTCAATTCCCGGCTCGGGTCGCTGTCTGTGTGGAGTTTGCACGTTCTCCCCGTGTCTGCGTGGGTTTCCTCCGGGTGCTCCCGTTTCCTCCCACAGTCCAGAGATGTGCGGGTTAGGTGGATTGGCCATGCTAAATTGACTCTTAGTGACAGGGGGATTAGCAGGGTAAATGCGTGGTTTTATGGGGATAAGCTCTGGGTGGGACTGTGGTCAGTGCAGGCTCGATGGGCCAAATGGCCTCCTCCTGCACTGTCGAGATTCTATGAATGAGAGCGAGGTGAAAGGTTAAAATACGATGACAGCTTACCCAGATCGGGTTTGTAATCCTCCCTCCCCCCCCACCGAGTGTAGGAGATTAAGGGATGATCTAATCGAAGAGTTTGATAGGAAATTTATCTGTTTAAAATGAGGCAAAGCGAGGAAACTTTTAGAATTCACAGTGCTGGAAAAAAAATGGAGAAATGATAGACAGAAGAAAGGGAAATAAAGCAAAAACAGAACATGCTGGAAATTCTGACAACAACTGTGGCGAGAGAATAGACCACGAGAAGATTCATCCAGCTCTATTCTCTCTATCTCCGCAGACACTGTCAGACCTGCTGAGAATTTTCCAGCATTCTCCTTTCTTTGTTCCAGACTCCATCATCCGCAGTACATTTTACTTTTATCTTTGAGTGAAATTAATTGTCGATTCCTTAGCATAAATAGAAAGAGAATGTGAGCAGAGTGTAATAGAGCGTCCCTTTTCATTGGAAGGCTACACTAACGGTGCTTGGTCAATGTGTGTGTGTTTGTACAGTCCTGAACGATGAACAGGAACAATTTCTCCGCGAGTTGGTGGGACCAGTCAGCAAGTTTTTCCAGGTAGGTTAACTCAGCCGGAGGGAGAGCTACCAGACACCCCCGTACTCCTGTATCGCCCCCCACACCCACCAGACACTCCCCGTACTCCTGTATCCCCACACACAGTAAAAAGTCTGACAACACCAGGTTTTAGTCCAACCTATTTATTTGATAATATACTCACAAGCTTTCGGGGTTAGCCCCTTCGTCAGGTGAATGGAGAGTTCTGGCCTCAGACAGAGCATATAAAGCACAGACAGTTTAAAGATTACTGATTAGAATACGAATCCTTACACCTAACCTGCTGTTCAAGACCTGAAGTGGCTGATAATGTGAGTGGAAGGAGCACTGATCACAGTTTAAAGAGATGTGTATTGTCTCCAGACAGTACAGTAAGTGAGGTTTTGCAAACCCAGGCAAGTCACGGGGGTTACAGATAGTGCGACATGAACCCAAGATCCCTGTTGAGACCGTCCTCATGTGTGCGGAACTTGGCTATCAGTCTCTGTTCAGCGACTCTGCGCTGTCGTGTGTCGTGAAGGCCGCCTTGGAGAATGCTTACCCGAAGGTCAGAGGCTGAATGCCCGTGACCACTGAAGTGTTCGCCAACAGGAAGGGAACAGTCTTGCCTGGTGACTGTCGAGCGATGTTCATTCATCCGTTGTCGTAGCGTCTGCATGGTCTCCCCAATGTACCATGCTTCGGGACATCCTTTCTTGCAACGTATCAGGTAGACAATGTTGGCCGAGCTGCAAGAGTGTTTACCATGTACCTGGTGGATGGTATTCTCACGTGTGATAATGGTATCCATGTCGATGATCCGGCATGTCTTGCAGAGGTTGCTGTGGCAGGGTTGTGTGGTATTGTGGTCACTGTTCTAAAGGCTGGGTAGTTTGCTGCGAACAATGGTCTGTTTGAGGTTGTGTGGTTGTCTGAAAGCAAGAAGTGGGGGTGTGGGGATAGCCTTGGCGAGATGTTCGTCTTCATCAATGATATGTTGAAGACTCCGGACAAGATGTCGTAGCTTCTCCGCTCCGGAGAAGTACTGGACGACGAAGGGTACTCTGTCCACTGTGTCCTGTGTTTGCCTTCTGAGGAGATCGGTGCGGTTTTTCGCTGTGGCGCATCGGAACTGCCGATCTATGAGTCGAGCACCATATCCTGTTCTTATGAGGGCATCTTTCAGGGTCTGGAGGTGTCTGTCACGATCCTCCTCATCTGAGCAAATCCTGTGTATACGGAGGGCTTGTCCATAGGGAATGGCTTCTTTAACATGTTTAGGGTGGAAATTCCATTCACCTGATGAAGGGGCTAACCCCGAAAGCTTGTGAGTATATTATCAAATAAATAGGTTGGACTAAAACCTGGTGTTGTCAGACTTTTTACTGTGTTTACGCCAGTCCAACGCCGGCATACCCACATCATCCCCACACACACCCATCAGACACTGCCCGTACTCCTGTATCCCCCACACCCACCAGACACTGCCCGTATTCCTGTATCTCCCACACCTACCAGACACTCCCCGTACTCCTGTATCTCCCCCGATACTCCCTGTAATCCTGTATCCCCCCCGACACCTACCAGACACTCCCCGTACTCCTGTATCCCCCACACCCACCAGACACTCCCTGTACCCCTGTATCCCCCCACACCCACCTGACACCCTCATACTCCTGTATCCCCCCCCACACCCCCCCATACTCCTGTATGTCCCCCACACCCACCAGACACTCCCCATACTCCTGTATCCCCCCTCCACACTCACCAGACACTCCCCATACACCTGTATCCCCACACACACCCACCAGACACTCCCCGTACTGCAGTATCTCCCCCCCCGCACCCCCAGACACTCACGTACTCCTGTATCCCCCCCACACCCACCAGACACTCCCCGTACTCCTGTATCCCACCCCACACCCACCAGACACTCCCCGTACTCCTGTATCCACCCCCACACCCACCAGACACTGCCCGTACTCCTGTATCCCCCCCACACCCACCAGACACTCCCCATACTCCTGTATCCCACCCCACACCCACCAGACACTCCCCGTACTCCTGTACCCCCCCACACCCACCAGACACTCCCCGTACTCCTCTATCCCCCCCCACACCCACCAGACACTCCCCGTACTGCTGTATCTCCCCCCCCGCACCCCCAGACACTCACGTACTCCTGTATCCCCCCCACACCCACCAGACACTCCCGTACTCCTGTACCCCCCCCACACCCACCAGACACTCCCCATACTCCTGTATCCCCCACACCCACCAGACACTCCCCGTACTCCTGTATCCCCCCCACACCCACCAGACACTCCCCGTACTCCTGTATGTCCTCCACACCCACCAGACACTCCCCGTACTCCTGTATCCCCCACACCCACCAGACACTCCCCGTATTCCAGTATCTCCCCCCAACACCCCCAGTACTCCCTGTTATCCTGTATCCCCCCACACCCACCAGACACCCTCGTACTCTTGTATTCCCCACACACACCCACCAGACACTCCCCATACTCCTGTATCCCCGCACACACCCAGCAGACACTCCCCGTACTCCTGTATCTCCCCCCCGCACCCCCAGACACTCCCCGTACTCCTGTATCTCCCCGATACTCCCTGTAATCCTGTATCCCCCCACACCCACCAGACACCCTCGTACTCCTGTATCCCCCCCCACACCCACCAGACACTCCCCGTACTCCTGTATCACCCCCCCACACCCACCAGACACTCCCCATACTCCTGTATCCCCACACACACCCACCAGACACTCCCCGTACTCCTGTATCTCCCCCCCGCACCCCCAGACACTCCCCGTACTCCTGTATCTCCCCCGATACTCCCTGTAATCCTGTATCCCCCCGCACCCACCAGACACTCAAGTACTCCTGTATCCCCCCCCACACCCAACAGACACTCCCCGTACTCCTGTGTCCCTCCCCACACCTACCAGACACTCCCTGTACTCCTGTATACCCTCCACACCCGCCAGACACTCCCTGTACTCCTGTGTCCCCCCCCACACCCACCAGACACACCCCGTACTCCTGTGTCCCTCCACACCTACCAGACACTCCCCGTACTCCTGTATGTCCTCCACACCTACCAGACACTCCCTGTACTCCTGTATACCCTCCACACCCCCCAGACACTCCCTGTACTCCTGTGTCCCCCCCCACACCCACCAGACACTCCCCTTACTCCTGTATCCCCCTCACTGCCAGACTTTCTCATACTCCTGTATCGCCAGCCTGCAGCCAACGTCACACTTTCCCATTCCCCATCTCGCTCAGTCGCGGTCCCCGTCAAAAGCGATAAGTAAGAATTGACCATTCGGCCCATCAGTATGGTCATGGCTGAACTGCTGTGGACTTAGCTCCACCGCCTTGCTCGCCCCCCATAACCCAAGGCTTTCTCCTGTCGGTTAAACCTCTTCAGCTCAGGCTCTGTTATATTCAATGACCCAGCCTCTGGGGGAGGAGAAAGGGACTATACCGGGGGGCTAAGGTGGAAGGGGGCGTGTGAGTGATGGGCGCATAGGGATGGGAGGGGAAGGGGGAAGGGGCAGAGGGAGGAAGAGGGAAGGGGAAGAGGCGGGATGGATGGGGGAGGACGGAAGAGGGATGGGAGGGAGAGGGAAGGGGAGAAGGGTGGGAAGAAGGGAGGGGGGGACGGACAGAGAGGGGTGATGGAGAGGGAGGGGAGAGCTGGTGGTGGGGGAATGGAGGGGTACTGGGGAGGGAGAGGGGAAGAGAGTGTGGGGGAAGGGGGTGTGGTGGGGGGAGGGAGGGGAAAGGGGGACTGACATATGTTCAAAGTTGAATCTTGACCCCCCGCTCCCCTCCCTCGCATCTACAGGAGGTCAACGACCCCGCAGCCAATGATTCTCTGGAGAAAGTGGAGGACAGCACGATGGAGGGCCTGAAGGAGATGGGTGCGTTTGGTCTGCAAGTGCCCTCTGAGTTGGGGGGACTGGGACTCACTAACACACAGGTGAGCGGGAACAGGGGCACCTTGTTGCAGGCGCCCATGTGACTGTCTCCACATCGGGGGCATTTTCATAAAGTTTGTTTATTATTGTTAGAAGTAAGGCTCTCCATTAGAGGGCACTAGTTCAGCTGGAGCTGCGGCACGGTAGCACAGTGGTTAGCACTGCTGCTTCACAGCGCCAGGGACCAGGGTTCGATTCCCGGCTCAGGTCACTGAATGTGTAGAGTCTGCACATTCTCCTCATGTCTGCATGGGTGTCCTCCAGGTGCTCTAGTTTCCTCCCACAGTCCAAAGATGTGCGGTTAGGTTGATTGGCTGTGCTAAAATTGCCCCTTTGTGTCTTGAGATGTGTAGGTTAGAGGGATACAATACTGGAGGGACAGTGTACAACCATCGGGGGATTATTTCTTTGCTGCCTCTCTTACCCCTCGGACTTGGGTGTGAGAGGGTGCAGGGGTGCACGCTTATTTATTAGTGTCACAAGCAGGCTTACCTTAACACTGCAATGAAGTTACTGTGAAAATCTCCTAGTCGCCACACTCCAGCGCCTGTTCGGGTAACACCGAGGGAGAATTTAGCACCTGATCAGCGTGTCTATTGGAGTGTGGGAGGAAACTGGAGCACCCAGAGGAAACCCACACAGACACGGGGAGAATGTACAGCCTTCACACAGCCGGAAATCGAACTCGGTTCCCTGCACTATGGGGCAGCAGCACTAACCCACTATGCCACATTGGGTTTGATCAGAGCAGACTTGATGGGCCGAAGGGCCTTTTCCTGTGCTGTAGGCCTCCAATTCTGAATCCCCCTCAACTGAATTGAATTCTGATGTCAGACTTCAGGAAGGGTGACGAGGCCTTGGGAGAGGGTGCAGTGGAGATCTCATCCATACAATACCAGGAAAGAGGGAAGTGACATGATGTCGAAGCTTTTTGAATTGCACTCAGCAGGACAGATGCAAGAATGACAAATTTCAAAGGGAGCAATAATTACCCAGCTGTTTCCTCTGTTTTGGCAGTACGCTCGGCTGGTCGAGATCGTGGGCATGCATGACCTGGGGGTGGGAATCACCCTTGGAGCTCATCAGTCCATTGGATTTAAAGGAATCCTTCTGTTTGGAAATGATGCCCAGAAGAAGAAATACCTTCCTAAGCTAGCTACAGGTAGGCACCGTGGACACAGGGCAGGGAGACTGGCATTTCATCAACAGGGGACGCAGGGGAACACAACTGGACCCAGCCATAAAAAATACTGTGGCTCCCAGAGCAGTTCAGAGGTTGGGAATACTGCAGTGTGTAACTCACTCCCTGTCTCCCCCCCAAAGCCTGTCCACCATCTACAAGGCACAAGTCAGGAGTGTGATGGTACACTCCCCATTTGCCTGGATGGGGGCAGCTCCAACAACACTCAAGAAGCTCGGCACCATCCAGGACAAAGCAGCCCCGGCCCCCCATCCACAATCACTCACTCCCTCCACCACCGATGCTCAGTAGCAGCCGTGTGCACCATCTACAAGATGCACTGCAGTGACTCACCAAGGATCATAAGAACATAAGAAATAGGAGCAGGAGTAGGCCATCTGGCCCTTCGAGCCTGCCCCGCCATTCAATAAGATCATGGCTGATCTGTCGTGACTAAGATCATGGCTGATCTGTCGTGACTCAGCTCCACCTTCCCGCCCTCTCCCCATAACCCTTAATCCCTTCTCTTATCAAAAACCCATCAACCCGTTTCTTAAAAATATTTAGCGAGGCAGCCTCCACCACTTCAACGGGCAGAGAATTCCAGAGATTCACCACCCTTTGAGTGAAGAAGTTCCTCCTCAACTCTGTTCTAAACCGCCCCCCCTTTATCTTGAGGCTGTGCCCCCTAGTCCTACTGTCTTTTTTGAGCGGGAACAGTCTCTCCACCTCTATCCTATCCATCCCATTCATCATCTTATACGTCTCAATGAGATCTCCCCTCATTCTTCTAAACTCTAACGAGTCCTTAGACAGCACCTTCCAAACCCACTTTGTCACCTAGAAGGACAAGGGCAGCGTGGGGACACTACATCCTGGACGTTTTCCTCCAAGTCACACACCATCCTGACTTGGAAATATATCTGACATTCCTTCACAGCCCCTGGGGTCAAAACCCTGGATCTCCCTCCCTAACAACACTGTGGGTGAACCTGCATCACATGAACTGCAGGGGTTCAAGGTGGCAGCTCCCCTTCTCCAGGACAACTGGGGATGGGCAAATACTGCTGGATTGTCAGTCGCACTCACGTTGCATAACACCAGAAACTTGAACCCAAACTAAGTTTCTCCAACCTCTCCTCATAGTTAATGCCCTCCAAACCAGGCAACATCCTGGTAAATCTTTTCTGTACCCTCTCCAAAGCCTCCACATCCTTCTGGTAGTGTGACGCCCAGAATTGAACATTATATTCCAAGTGCGGCCTAACAAAGGTTCTATAAAGCTGCAACATGACTTTCTAATTTTTAAACTCAATGCCCTGGCCGATGAAGGCAAGCATGCCGTATGCCTTCTTGACTACCTTCTCCACCTGCATTGCCACTTTCAGTGATCGGTATACCTGCACGCCCAGATCCCTCTGCCTGTCAGTAAGTACACCAAAGGGTTCTGCCATTTTCTGTATATTAAATGCACATTTGTTGTGCCCAGGTGAAACCATCGCAGCCTTCTGCCTGACCGAGCCTGCCAGTGGCTCCGACGCTGCCTCCATCAAAACCACAGCCGTCAAGAGCAACTGCGGAAAATATTACACCCTCAGTGGGGGCAAGATCTGGATCAGGTACGGGGCTCACCAGGCAGAGGGCCAAGTTGAGGTGAGATTCTTTACGCGGGAGGTGGGGATTCCTCCTCCTAGCCGCTCCAGTTCATTTTCATAGAATCGTAGAACCCTACAGCACAGAAGGAGGCCAGTTAGCCCATCGAGTCTGCACTGACTCTCCAACAGAGCATTTTGTCCAGGCCTTGTCCCCACAATCTCATGTATTTACCCTGCTAATCCCCTGAACCTGCACATCCTTGAGGGGCAATTTAGTATGGACAATCCACCTAACCTCCGTATCTTTAGAGTGTGGGAGGAAACCGGAGCACCCAGAGGAAACCCACACTGATATGGGGAGAACGTGCAAACTCCACACAGTGACCCGAGGACGGAATCAAACCCGGGTCCCTGGCAGCAGTGAGAGGGGAGAGATACAGAAGGGTCCAGAGGGTCAGTTTTTTCACATAGAGGGTGGTGAGTGTCTGGAACGAGCTGCCGGAGGCAGTAGTAGAGGTAGGTACAATTTTGTTTTTTAAAAAGAATTTAGACAGTTACATGGGTAAAATGGGTAGAGAGGGATATGTGCTAAATGCAGGCAATTGGGATTAGTTTAGGGGCTAAAAAAATGTGCGGCATGGACAAGTTGGGCTGAAGGGCCTGTTTCCCTGCTGTAAACCTCTACATCACTATGACTCCACAGCTGTTAGCATTTAAATAGAAGTCTTGTTTTAGCAGACCCGGTGTGTGTGCGAGCGCGACGGTAACTCTTGTTTCCCTCGCTCTTGGTATTTGGCAGCAATGGTGGCCTGGCGGATATCTTCACTGTCTTTGCCAAAGTGCCCGTGACAGACAAAAGCATTGGTGAAGTGCGGGACAAAATCACCACCTTCATTGTGGAGAGGGGATTCGGTGGGGTAACAAGGTAAGCTGTGTGCAGAAATACTGTGAAATGTGGTAACCCACCCGCACGCCACAGTAAGGCATTCCATTCTAAACTGCGCCAACATTCATGGTGTCTCCGTCCTATGTAAACATGTCACGGTCTAACCGCACACTGCCCCCCAGCAGAATATCTCACCCCCTTTAACCCTGACAATTTCCCCCCTTATTTGTCCAATTATTGAACCAGCTCCTATTGCCCTTTTCCATTCACAACTCGCTGTGCAAAATAAAATTCTCCTTATCTCCTCTCTCTGGTTCTTTTCTCCACTCTCTTCAATCCGTGTCCCCCCACTCTGGTTACCCACCCTCTTGCCTCTGGGAATCACTTTCTCCTCATTCACCTTTATAATTCTGAACGCCTCGATTAAATCTCCCCCTGAACTTTTTCTGCTCTGAGGAGAACGATCCCGGCTTCTCCCAGCCTCTCTTGCGTGGACTGAAATCCCCCAATATCCTTCGCGTTGTTCCATCTCCTCTGCATGCTCTCTAAATCCTCAGCATCTCTCCCCATAGTGCTACACCCGTCACAGAATTGGCCATATTATTTATCCCAGCAGAGAAAGAGAGACAGCAATAATCTCTCCCTCAATATCAGCAACATGAAGGAGATAGTCATCGACTTCAGGAAGCGTAAAGGAGAACATGCCCCTGCCTACATCAATGTGGACAAAGTAGAAAGGGTAGTGAGCTTCACGTTTTTAGGTGTCCAGATCTCCAACAATCTGTCCTGGTCCCCCCATGCCGACACTATAGTTAAGAAAGCCCCACCAACGCCTCTACTTTCTCAGAAGACTAAGGAAATTTGGCATGTCAGCTACGAGCCTCACCAACTTTTACAGATGCACCATAGAAAGCATTCTTTCTGGTTGTATCACAGCTTGGTATGGGCTCCTGCTCTGCCCAAGACTGCAAAAGCTACAAAAGGGTCTTGAATGTAGCCCAATCCATCACACAAACCAGCCTCCCATCCATTGACTCTGTCTACACTTCCCACTGGCTTGGCAAAGCAGCCAGCATAATTAAGGACCCTACGCACCCCCTACATTCTTTCTTCCACCTTCTTCTGTCGGGAAAAAGATAGAAAAGTCTGAGATCATGACTCAAGGTTGTTGGTGATCTAGACACCTAAAAACGTGAAGCTGTCGACCCTTTCTACTTTGTCCCCATTGACGTGGACAAGGGCATGTTCTCCTTTACACTTCCTGAAGTCGATGACAATCTCCCCTTCGTTTTGTTGAGGGAGAGATTATTGCCAAGTCTCTGCTAATACAGCTTCTTCCCTGCTGCCATCAGACTTTTGAATGGATCTTACCTCGCACTAAGTTGATCTATACCCTAGCTATGACTGTAACACAACATTCTGCACTCTCTCCTTCTCGGTGAACGGTATACTTTGTCTATATAGCACGCAAGAAACAATATTTTTCACTATATCCCAATGTGACAGTAATAAATCAGATCAAAGATTAACCAAATGTATACACTCTCTATCCCTGACTTTCAACCAGAAAGAATGCTTTCTATGGTGCATCTTAAAAGTTGGTGAGAGTCGTAGCTGACATGCCAAATTTCCTTAGTCTTCTGAGAAAGTAGAAGCATTTGTGGGCTTTCTTAACTATAGTGTTGGTATGGGAGGGATCAGGAAAGGTTGGTGATCTGGCCACCTAAAAATTTGAAAGCTCTCAATCCTTTCTACTTTGTCCCTCTCGATCCCTGTCTGTGGTCGTCAGTATCCGTGAACTCACTGTCTCTTGTTGTTTCCAGCGGTCCACCAGAAAAGAAGATGGGAATTAAAGCGTCTAATACGGCAGAGGTGCACTTTGACAACGTCAGGGTGCCGGCGGAGAATGTCCTGGGAGAGGTTGGCAGCGGGTTTAAAGTGGCCATGAACATCCTGAACAACGGGCGCTTTGGCATGGCAGCAGCCCTGTCCGGGACCATGAAGGCAGTCATTGCCAAGGCAGTAAGTGTCTCTGAAACCGTCCCTGCAGCAAGAGCTGGCCCACCTCTATTTTAGCCAGCTACATGGGTAAGGTGGGTGTAGAGGGATATGGGCAATTGGGACTAGTTTACTAGTTTAAAAGAAAAGGGTGGCATGGGCACGTTGGACTGAAGGGCCCGTTTCCATGCTGTAAACCTCTATGACCTCAACTCATAATGTGGCGCTGTGGGGCAGCAGTGCCAGCCTCTGTGCTGCCGTGCTTGTTGGAACAGGCTTAGTAGACCAACTGGACTCCTCCTGCGCAGTAGGAATTCTAATTATAGAACAAAATAGGAGCAAATGTGGGCCATTCGGCTCACCAAGCCTGTTCCGCCATTCAACACGATAATGACTGATCCTCTATCGCAACTCACACTTCACCCCTCTCCCCGTACCCCATAATATCTTTAATAATAATAATGGGTGGGTTAGCACTGCTGCCTCACAGCACCAGGGACCCGACTTCAATTCCAGCCTCAGGTGACTGCGCGGAGTTCACACGTTCATCCTGTGTCTGCGTGGGTTTCCTCTAGGTTCCTCCAGCAGTCCAGAGATGTGTAGGTTAGGTGGATTGGCCATGCGAAATTGCCCCTTAGTGTCCAAAGATGTACAGGTTATTTATTTAGCATAAATGGCCATGCTAAATTGGCCATTTAACATGGCCAATGCAGCTAACCGGCACATCTTTCAGACTGTGGGAGGAAACCGGAGCACCCGGAGGAAACCCATGTAAACACAGGGAGAACGTGCAGGCTCCACACAGATAGTGACCCGAGCCAGGAATCGAACCTGGGTCCCTGGCACTGTGAGGCAGCGGTACTAACTCACTGTGCTCATCACACAGCCCCGGTTATGGGTTTGGAAGGTGCTGTGGAAGGAGCCTTGGTGAGTCACTGCAGTGCATCTTGTAGAGGGGACACACAGCTGCCACTGTGCATCGCTGGTGTTTATAGATGGGGAGCCAATATCCTGGGAACTATCCACCTGAAAATGAGTCAGAAGGGAACATTGGGGCAGTGGTGGAAGGTGCGGGGTGGCAGGGGGGAGGCGGGAGATACTTGGTGATTTACATTTTTTAACCTCAGGCTGACTTGTGGGCAGGGGGATTCCCAGCGAGGCTCAGCCAGGCTGTGAGAACTCTGCTGTGGGGTTGAAGCCGCTCTGCTCAGCAGTGGAGGTGTCGCTGCTTTGGCAGTGGGACCGGTCAGGTGACAGGATGAGGGTTGAGTGAGGGAGGGGGGGGGGGGGTGCAGTTATTTTAGGAAAGTGCTTGTTTGTGTTTTTGACACTGAAACACTCGAGCTGAGTGTCAACCCGCTCACCACACGTGCTGGGTACATCTTGCGTAATGCTCGTATCTGACCCAGTTTTATATCCTGAAATCCCTTCTGCCCATATTCAGACAAATTCAGCTAATTGTTCAATGTATTTCTTCTCCACTCAATCCTCCACCCCCACCCCCGCCACATCTCCTTGTCCTCTCTAACAACAACACAAGTTTCGAATTTCCTTCACAGTGTCACCATTCGCAGACAACTGGTGGAGTCACTGTTAAATTTGATTCAGACACCAGGCAGACACAAGTGGTGCCTCTCAGGGAGTGCCGCACTGTCAGAGGGTGAGTGCTGAGGGAGCGCCGCACTGTCAGAAGGTCAGTGCTGAGGGAGCGCTGCACTGTCAGAGGGTCAGTGCCAAGGGAGCACTGCACTGTCAGAAGGTCAGTGCCGAGGGAGTGCCGCACTGTCAGAGGGTCAGTGCCGAGGGAGCGCCGCACTGTCAGAGGGTCAGTGCCGAGGGAGTGCCGCACTGTCAGAGGGTCAGTGCTGAGGGAGCGCCGCACTGTCAGAGGGTCAGTGCCGAGGGAGCGCCACACTGTCAGAGGGTCAGTGCCGAGGGAGTGCCGCACTGTCAGAGGGTCAGTGCCGAGGGAGCGCCACACTGTCAGAGGGTCAGTGCCGAGGGAGCGCCGCACTGTCAGAGGGTCAGTGCCGAGGGAGTGCTGCACTGTCAGAGGGTCAGTGCTGAGGGAGCGCCGCACTGTCAGACAAATATTAATTAAAACGTATATATCCCATTTTAATTTAGACTTCGGCTGCAGTACAGGAAAGAAAAGATTATTTTAACATTTCCAGACAATGAGTTACATTTTAAACATGACCACAAGTTAACAGTTTGCATGAGATTTTACTCTGATGTATCAGGTAGAACACCAAAAGGGGAGATTAGAATCACAGAGGTTTACAGCGTGGAAACAGGCCCTTTGGCCCAACCTGTCCATTCCACCCTTTTTTTAAGCACTAAGTTAGTCCCAATTGCCCACGTTTGGCCCATATATCTTTATACCCAACTTACCCATGTAACTAGATGCTTTTTAAAACACAAAATTGTACCCGCCTCTACTGATACCTCTGGCAGCTTGTTCCAGACACTCACCACCCTCTGTGTGAAAAAATTGCCTCTCTGGACCCTTTTGTATCTCCCCCCTCTCACCTTAAACCTATGCCCTCTAGTTTTAGACTCCCCTACTTTTGGGATAGATATTGACTATCTCGCTGATCTGTGCCCCTCATTATTTTATAGACCTCTATAAGATCACCCCCTAAGCTTCCTCTGCTGCAGTTGTAGGTAAGGTGGAGAGAAAGATCAATCTATTGCGAGGTAGGTTCATTCCAAGGAGAATTAAGAAGGAAAAGTCCACCATTTTTGGAGCGCTTAATTCTCTTCTTGAGAGAATTAATCATTCTCCTGAGTGAGACATTTAGTTTTGCCATTACAATTGAATGCTGGGTGAACAGATTTGTGAGTCTCTTTTTAAAGCCAATCTTGTCACACTGCCTGTCCACAGAATCCCTACAGTGCTGGAGGCCATTCAGCCCACCGAGTCTGTACTGTCCCCTGAAATCTGCCACAGATAGTCTGCCCTTTAGGTGTTGTACCTCATATGCTGCTATCAGAGTGAAATCTCATGCAAATTGTTGATTTGTGCTGATGTTTAAAATGTGTCTCGTTGCCTGGACTCGTAACTTAAAATAATCCATTCCCTATCCTCTCTGTCTCTCCTGTAGTGCAGCCCAGATATGAAATGAAGTAGAATATAGATTTTTTTTAATTGATGTTTTAGGTTCGCTGTAACAACTGAGTGCTGGGTGAGCAGATTTGTGAGTCTCTTTTTAAAGCTAACCTTGTCACATATAATCCCTACAGTGAAGGGGCCATTTCAGCCCACCGAGTCTGTACTGTCTCCCCGAAAGAGCATCTTACCGGGCTCACCACTCCCCTGCCCTATGCTATCCCTGTAATCCCACACATTTTACCATGGCCACTCCACCTAACCTGCACATCTTTGGACACTGAGGGGCAAATTAGCATGGCCAATCCACGTAACCTACACATCTTTGGACATTAAGGAGCAATTTAGCATGGTCAAACCCCCCCAACCCGCACATCTTCGGACTATGAGAGGAAATACCCGGGGGAACCCACGCAGACACAGGGAGAACATAACATAAGAAGTAGGAGCAGGAGTAGGCCATCTAGCCCTTCGAGCCTGCCCCGCCATTCAATAAGATCATGGCTGATCTGTCGTGGCTCAGTTCCACTTTCCCGCTTTCTCTCCATAACCCTTAATTCCCTTGCCTACCAAAAACTTATCTATCCGTGACTTAAATATATTTAGCGAGGCAGCCTCCACCACTTCAGTGGGCAGAGAATTCCAGAGATTCACCACCCTTTGAGTGAAGAAGTTCCTCCTCAACTCCGTTCTAAACTGTACCCGCCTTATCTTGAGGCTGTGCCCTCTAGTCCTGCTGTCCTTTCTGAGCGGGAAGAATCTCTCTACCTCTATCCTATCCATCCCCTTCATTATCTTATACGTCTCTTCAGATCCCCCTCATCCTTCTAAACTCCAATGAGTACAGACCCAGTCTATTTAGTCTCTCTTCATAGTCCAACCCCCTCATCTCCAGTATCAGCTGAGTGGACCTCCTCTGCACTCCCTCCAAGGCCAAAATGTCCTTGCGCAAGTGCGGCGACCAAAACTGCACACAGTACTGCAGCTGCGGCCTCACCAGTGCCCTGTACAGTTGCAGCAAAACCTCCCTGCTTTTATATTCTATCCCCCTCGCTATGAAGGCCAGCATCCCATTCGCTTGCTGCACCTGCAGACTGGGTTTTTGCGACTCATGCACAAGGACCCCTAGGTCCCTCTGCACCGTAACATGTTGCAGCTTTTTGCCCTTTAAATAGTAATCCCTCCTACTATTATTCCTGCCAAAGTGGATAACCTCACACTTGCTAACATTGTACTCAATCTGCCAGGTCCTCGCCCACTTGCTCAGCCTATCTCGATCCCTCTGCAGACTTTCCACACCCTCCGCACAATTTACTTTTCCACTCATCTTTGTGTCATCAGCAAACTTAGTTACCCTACACTCACTCCCCTCCTCCAGATCGTCTATGTATATGGTAAACAGGTGAGGCCCCAGCACCAATCCCTGCGGCACTCCATTAGTCACCAACTGCCAACCAGAAAAGCACCCATTTATTCTAATTCTCTGCTTCCTGTTAGATAAGAACATAAGAAATAGGAGCAGGGGTAGGCCATCTGGCCCTTCGAGCCTGCCCCGCCATTCAATAAGATCATGGCTGATCTGTCGTGACTCAGCTCCACCTTCCCGCCCTCTCCCCATAACCCTTAATCCCCTCTCTTATCAAAAACCCATCAACCCGTTTCTTAAAAATATTTAGCGAGGCAGCCTCCACCACTTCAACAGGCAGAGAATTCCAGAGATTCACCACCCTTTGAGTGAAGAAGTTCCTCCTCAACTCTGTTCTAAACCGCCCCCCCTTTATCTTGAGGCTGTGCCCCCTAGTCCTACTGTCTTTTTTGAGCGGGAACAGTCTCTCCACCTCTATCCTATCCATCCCATTCATCATCTTATACGTCTCAATGAGATCTCCCCTCATTCTTCTAAACTCTAGCGAGTACAAGCCTAGTTTATTCAGCCTCTCCTCATAGCTCAATCCCCTCAACTCCGGTATCAGCCGAGTAAACCTCCTCTGCACTCCCTCCAGGGCCAAAACATCCTTGCGCAGGTGCGGTGCTCGAAACTGCACACAGTACTCCAGCTGCGGCCTCACCAATGCCCTATACAGCTGCAGCAAGACCTCCCTACTTTTATATTCAATCCCCCTCGCTATGAAGGCCAGCATCCCATTCGCCTTCCTGACCACCTGCTGCAGGTTAGGTGGATTGACCATGCTAAATCGCCCCTTAGTGTCCAAAGATGTGCAGATTAGGTGGATTGGCCATGCTAAACTGCCCCCCGGTGTCAGGAGAACTAACTAGGGTAAATGCCTGGGGTTACGGAATTAAGGCCTGGGTGGGATTGTTGTCAGTGTAGATTTGATGGGCTGAATGGCCTCCTTCTGCACTGTCAGGATTCTCTGATTTTCAGGTGCTGCAGACACAAGTCAATGGCTTGCTGCTAATTTGGACTCCAGTTTTCTGCATTGTATTACCCCCCTTGCAGGAACAAACCCACTGTGCAACCCCCATTCAACCACCTTGTCAACTCTCTGCATGCACGCAGTAACTCATTTATTCCCAGCTGGATGGGTTGCTTTTTCCCCAAAGAAAACTGGGAAAAGAAACTTTCTCCGAAGGCAGACATGTTCCACTGGGGGCTTCTGTTTTCCTTCAGTGAGGGAATTTCCAATTGCAAGGATTTTTATCCCATTGCTGCATTCTCTGTCATGGACATTGGCTGATCGGGAAGGTTCCGCCTGAAGGGGCAGGGGTGGAAGCACATTCAGTGGGAATGATTGGAAAGAGATTGGGGAATTACTGGGAACAGGTGGAATCTGCAGGGGACATGAGATATTGGGACAGATTGGAACGTTCTTTCACACAGCCAGCACATGCACAAGGGCCTCATTGCCTCCTCCTCTGCTAAGGATACTCATATAAAGAAGGGATAGCACAGCAACAGGCCATTCAGCCCATCAGCTCCATGCTGGTGTTTTTGCTCCAAGCCTCCCAACCCCTCTCCATGTCACTGTATCACCCGACCCTTCTATCCCTTTCTCCCTCGTGTTTAATCCTTCCATGTCTCGATACTATTCACCTCTCCCACTCCCCCGTGGGAGTGAGTCCCACATTCTCCCCATGGGAGTGAGTCCCACATTCTCTCCGACTCCCCGTGGGAGCGAGTCTCACATTCTCTCCCATTCCCCCGTGGAAGTGAGTCCCACATTCTCCCCATGGGAGTGAGTCCCACATTCTCTCTGACTCCCTGTGGGAGCGAGTCTCACATTCTCTCCCATTCCCCCGTGGAAGTGAGTCCCACATTCTCTCCCACTCCCCCGTGGGAGTGAGTCCCACATTCTCTCCGACTCCCCGTGGGAGCGAGTCCCACATTCTCTCCCACTCCCCCGTGGGAGCGAGTCCCACATTCTCTCCCACTCCCTGTGGGAGTGAGTCCCACATTCTCCCCCACTCCCCTGTGGGAGCAAGTTCCACATTCTCTCCCAGTCCCTGTGGGAGTGAGTCCCACATTCTCTCCCGCTCCCCATGGGAGCGAATCCCACATTCTCTCCCGCTCCCCATGGGAGCGAGTCCCACATTCTTTCCCACTCCCCGAGGGAGTGAGTTCCACATTCTCCCCACTCCCCGTGGGAGTGAATCCCACATTCCCTCCACTCCCTGTGGGAGCGAGTCCCACATTGTCTCCCACCCTCTGGGCAAAGAAGTTTCTCCTGATTTATGAGTGATTTTCTTACATCGGTGGCCCCTGAGTTCTGGTCTCCACAAGTCTTCTCTACTCCCTCTCCACATCTGTCCTCTGTAAACCCCTGTGTAATTTGCCGGATATTTATTGGGTCAGATACAGGGTAAAGCTGAAGCTTTGTCAGCGACTTTCACACTGTGCCTTCTCCTCCTTGTCAGGTTGACCACGCTGCGAACCGCACTCAATTCGGCGACAAGATTCACAACTTTGGTGCCATCCAGGAGAAGGTTGCTCACATGGCCATGCTGCAGTACGTGACGGAGGTAAGGGGCGCAGCCAGGGCGGAGCTTCAGGATGGGCAGGGTCCCCTGAGAGGCTGGCGAGGATCTCCTCTGTACGCACCATGACTGAACCTTCCACCCTGTTCACCGGCACAACTATCTCAAAGGAAGACAGGCTGGCATTTGACCGACGCCTTTCAGCATCCCAGAACCACCCCTTAAGCCGGTTTGAGAGGTGGTCGCCATGGTGAAGTGGGAGGCGCTTGTGCACAGCATGATCCCACAAGTAGCAGTGTGATAAGGGCAGCACAGTGGTTAGCACTGCTGCCTCACAGCGCCTGGGTTCGATTCCCGGCTTGGGTCACTGTCTTCGTGGAGACTGCACGTTCTCCCCATGTCTGTGTGCGTTTCCTCTGGGTGCTCCAGTTTCCTCCCACACTCCAAAGATGTGTAGGTTAGCGGGATGGGCCATGCTTAATTGCCCCTTCGTGTCGAAAGATGTACAGGTTAGATGGATTGGCTGCACTAAATTGCCCCTTAGTGTCAAATATGGACGTGCAGGTTAGGTGGATTAAGTTAAAGTTCTGTTATTGGTCACAAGCAGGTTTACATTAGCACTGCAATGAAGTTACTGTGAAAATCCCCCTAATCGTCACACTCCGGCGCCTGTTCAGGTAACACTGGGAGAGAATTTAGCACGGCCCAATGCACCCTAACTGGCACATTTTTCAGACTGTGGGAGGAAACCGGAGTACACCCCTGGAGGAAACCCAGGCAGACACGGGGAGAATGTACAGGCTTTGCACAGACAGTGACCCAAACTGGGAATCAAACACGGTTTTCTGGCACTTGTTATCTAAATGGGGAGAGACTTCGGGGTGCTCTGGTGCAGAGGGATCTGGGTGTCCTTATTCATGAGTCACAGAAAACTAGCACACGAGTACAGCAGATCGTCAAGAAAGCGAATGGAAGGTTGGCATTTGAAGATCAAGGAATATAAAGGTAAGGAAGAATTGTTACAACTCTGCCAGCTATTGGTGAGGCCTCACCTGGAGTATTGTGCATAATTTTGGTCCCCTTATTTGAGGAATGTAGTGACACTGGAGGCAGTTCAGAGGAGGTTCACTAGATTGATCCCAGAGATGAGGAGTGTGTCGTATGAAGGGAGATTGAACAGTTTAGGCCGATACTCTCTGGAATTTAGAAGAGTGAGGGGAGATCAAATTGAGGTTCACAAGATGATAAAAGGTTCTGGATAAAGTAGAGGTGGAGCGGATTCTTCCTCTTGTGGGACATTCTAGGACGAGAGGTCACAGTCTGAGGAGAAGGGGCAGCAAATTTAAAACAGAGTTGGAGGAGAAACTACTCCTCCCAAAGGGTTGTGAATCTGTGGGATTGCCTGCCCAGTGGGTGCTGGGACAGTGAGTGAATTTAAGGAGGAGTTAGACAGGTTTTTAATTGGTAATGGGGGTTGAAGGGTTACAGGGAGAAGGCAGGAAAATGGGGACGAGGAGCACGTCAGCCATGATTGAATGGTGGAGCAGACTCAATGGGCCGAATGGCAGAGAGGGGCTCGATCGTCCAAATGGCCGATTTTACTCCGATATCTTGTGAGCAGTAACAGTAATTATCTTCCTCCTTTTACAGTCAATGGCTTACATGATCAGTGCCAACATGGACTCAGGGTCCACAGAATTCCAGATCGAAGCTGCAATCAGCAAGATCTTTGCATCGGTGAGCATTGCCGCCTGCTTGTTTCCGCGTGTTCGGGCTGTCTGACTCAGTAATCTCATTTAAACCATGTCGGAGACCCCACTTCTACTTGGCTGGACAGGGTTTCATGTTTGGTCGAACTCCCCAGAAACCTGCTGTTCTTTGTCACTGTGTATCTGATCGGCCGAGTGCTGGACATGTGGTTAGCTGGGGAGCGCTGTGATTACATCCAGACCAGTTCCACACTGTGTCACTACAGCAGCACTGAGCTCACATTCTGCCCCACACTATCTGACCAATTCATGTGTTTTTGTGTAATGTTCTTGCTTGAGGGGTAAATGGTGCAGAGGAGCCTCAAACGCTGTCCAGGGGATCTTTAACAGCCACCTGAGAGATGCAGAAGGGGCCTTGTGACAGTGCGGCCTCCCTCAGTACTGACCCTCTGACAGTGCGGCCTCCCTCAGCACTGACCCTCTGACAGTGCGGCGCTCCCTCAGCACTGATCCTCTGACAGTGCGGCACTCCCTCAGTACTGACCCTCTGACAGTGCGGCACTCCCTCAGCACTGACCCTCTGACAGTGCGGCGCTCCCTCAGCACTGACCCTCTGACAGTGCGGCGCTCCCTCAGCACTGACCCTCTGACAGTGCGGAGCCCACTCAGCACTGACCCTCTGACAGCGCGGCACTCCCTCAGCACTGACCCTCTGACAGTGCGGCGCTCCCTCAGCACTGACCCTCTGACAGCGCGGCGCCCCCTCAGCACTGACCCTCTGACAGCGCGGCACTCCCTCAGCACTGACCCTCTGACAGTGCGGCGCTCCCTCAGCACTGACCCTCTGACAGTGCAGCAGTCCCTCAGTACTGGCACTGAGATTATCAACTGTCTGACACTCCACGTGACAGTCATACTTCTGCCCCAATGCCTTTGACTGTCCAGTTATACCCGATCATTGGGTACAAAGAACAAAGAAAATTACAGCACAGGAACAGGCCCTTCGGCCCTCCAAGCCTGCAATGACCATGCTGCCCGACTGAACTAAAACCCCCTACCCTTCCAGGGACCATATCCCTCTGTTCCCATCCTATTCATGTACTTGTCAAGACGCTCCTTAAAACTCACTACCGTATCCGCTTCCATTCCCTCCCCTGGCAGCAAGTTCCAGGCACCCACCACCCTCTGTGTAAAAAAATCTGCTTCGCACATCTCCTTTAAACCTTGCCCCTCGCACCTTAAACCTGTGGCCCCCCTAGTAATTGACTCTTCCACCCTGGGAAAAAACTTCTGACTATCCAGAAGTAATCCTGAGCGAGGGGACCCGATGGTGAGGCTAAGGGGTGGGCAGGAGTGCGTGGGGAACATGGGTCACTCTCTGGGAGGTGGAATTATCCTGTTACGGTCACATTGAATCCGCTCCCGATCTCTCTGCAGGAGGCTGCCTGGACTGTCACTGATGAATGTATTCAGCTGATGGGTGGAATGGGCTTCATGAAGGTCAGTGTCACCTAACCGACGCGTTCTTTGCCTTTATGTGCATCAGGTGTGTGTACACGTCTTATTGCCAGAGCAAGGAGTGTGTAACAGTCACAAGGGGAGTTAGAAGAAGGAGCAGCTGGAGGCCATTTGGCCCCTCAAACCTGCTGCGCCATTCAATAAGACCGTGCCTGATCTAACAGCTCGATCCCATCATCCTGATCTAACCCCCGATACCCCTGTGTACACAAATCTATCGATCTCAATCTTTAATATTCTCAGTATCCAAGATCTCCCTCAGGTGATGAATTCCAACAGTTCATGGCATCTTGACTGTCAAATTCTCCTCATCTTGATTGGAAATCGTTTCAGACAGCACACTGGACACAGAGCCAGGGACCCGGGTTCGATTCCGGCCTTGGGTCACAGTCTGTGTGGAGTCTGCACACTCTACCCATGTCTGCATGGGTTTCCTCCAGGTACTCCGGTTTCTTCCCACACTACACATGTGTAGGTTACGGGGATTGGCCGCACCACATTGCCCCTTAGTGTCCAAAGATGTGCAGGTTAGGTGGATTGGCCATGCTAAATTGCCCCTTAGTGTCCAAAGATGGAATGGCCTTGATAAATGTGTGGGGATTCAGGGATAGGATAGGGAAAAGCACGTGGGAAAATGGTCTATCAGAGAATTGGTGCAGACTTGATGGGCTGAATGGCCCGTCCTACACTGTAGGAATTTTATGATTCAATAACCAGTGTGTTCATGTTTCTGTCTCCTAACCACTAACGCTGAGGGCAGAACTTTCCTGTCCGCCCACTCTCTCCCTGCCCCGGGAATCGTAGCAGATGGGAGGCAGGCCATGCACAGGCTCATTTAAATGGGGTGGGATATTCTGATGCTGGGGTGAGAGTGGTTGAGAAATTCCCTCCCTCCTGTCCTGGGTTAATATTAGCTTCAAGGCCCTTTATGAATATCCCTGATCAATCGATCGATATCCCATTTGTCTGGTGGGGGGAGATGTGGATATTGTGGGAGTGGAGAGGTTTACACAGATATTTTGGGGGTGAGGTGAGGCAGGGGTTGGGAGTGGAGGGGGTTATACAGATATTTGGGGATTGGGTGGGGGAGTGGGCAATGTGAGAGTGGAGGGGGGTTACACAGATATTTGGGGATGGGGTGGGACTGGAGGGGTTACACAGATATTTGGGGTGGGGTGGGGAGGGTGAGAGCACGGTTGGGATTGAATAGAGCGATGTGAGTTTTTAAGGTAGGGGCCCTGCGATGATTATTGCTGTGTTCTAACTCACTTTAACCACCGTTAGGATGCTGGGGTTGAGCGGGTGATGAGGGACCTTCGGATCTTCCGCATTTTTGAGGGAACCAACGATATTCTCCGACTCTTTGTCGCTCTCAATGGCATTCAGGTATGTGAAGACACTGATGTTCTTAACTGAGGTTCGATGCACGGTGGCACAGTGGGTTAGCACTGCTGCCTCCCAGCGCCAGAGACCAAGATTCAATTCCCGACTCGGATCAGTGCGGGGTTTGCATGTTCTTCCCGCGTCTGCGTGGGTTTCCTCCGGGTGCTCCAGTTTCCTCCCACAGTCTGAAAGACGGGCGGGTTAGGGTGCGTTGGCTGTGCTAAATTCTCCCACTGTGTAACCCGAACAGGCGCCGGAGTGTGGCGACTAGGGGATTTTCACAGTTACTTCATTGCAGTATTAATGTAAGCCTACTTACGACACTAATAAATAAATTTTAATAAACAAACCAGCCTTGAACTCTTGCCTCTCAATTGTCCACATACCCCACCACTATCCCCCTCCCTGCTCAAGCTGTGGAACCTCTGTGAAAGCGGCACAGTGGTTAATACTGCTGCCCCACAGCGCCAGGGACCCAAGTTCAATTCCAGCCTTGGGTGACTGTGTGGAGTCTGCAAGTTCTCGCCATGTCTGCGTGGGTTTCCTCCGGATGCTCCGGTTTCATCTCTCAGTCCGAAGATGTGTAGGTTAGGGGGGATTGGCCATGCTAAATTGCCCCGTAGTGTCCAAAGATGTGTAGGTTAGGGGGATTGGCCATGCTAAATTGCCCCTTAGTGTCCAAAGATGTGCAGATTGGAGGGATTAGTGGGGTAAATACATGGATTACGGGGATAGGGTCTGGGTAAGATGCTCAGTCAGACACTCGATGCAACTCAATGGGCCAAAAGAACAAAGAACATACAGCACAGGAACAGGCCCTTCGACCCTCCAAAAGCCTGCACCGCTCATGAGCCCAACTAAACCATTCGTATGTATCCCTCTATTCCCTGTCTGTTCATGTGGCTATCTAGATAAGCCTTAAATGATCCCAGCGTGTCCGCCTCAACCGCCTTGCTTGGTAGCGCATTCCAGGCCCCCACCACCCTCTGTGTAAAATACGTTTCCCCCGCACTGCGCTGTAAGGATTCTAACTCCTATCTCTTTGCGTCCACTCCAAAGAATTCCGGACAGTCTACCATAAAGCTCGATTTTCTTTCCTCTTCAATGTGTTTGAAGCGTTTTGGGACATGTTTTTCTGTGAAAGATATTAATGACTCAAAGAGGCTGATCTATAATCTTGGCCCTAATTACACAGACTGCTGGGAACCATCTGAAAGGACTGCAGACAGCGCTGAAGAATCCTGTTGGAAATGCCAACTTACTAATCACTGAGATTAGCAAACGGGCACGAAGGTTAGTGATGCCACCTGCTCCCAGTGGATACTCTAATCTCGTCAACAAAGAAAATTACTTCTTTCATTTTCTTCTTTTCAGATCCAAATGCTGTGTCCTGTCCTCTCTCTGTCTCCAATGGAGTGACACTCCCTCAGCACTGACCCTCTGACAGTGCGGTGCTCCCTCAGCACTGACCCTCTGACAGTGCGGCGCTCCCTCAGCACTGACCCTCTGACAGGGCGGCGCTCCCTCAGCACTGACCCTCTGACAGGGCGGCGCTCCCTCAGCACTGACCCTCTGACAGGGCGGCGCTCCCTCAGCACTGACCCTCTGACAGGGCGGCGCTCCCTCAGCACTGACCCTCTGACAGGGCGGCGCTCCCTCAGCACTGACCCTCTGACAGGGCGGCGCTCCCTCAGCACTGACCCTCTGACAGGGCGGCGCTCCCTCAGCACTGACCCTCTGACAGGGCGGTGCTCCCTCAGCACTGACCCTCTGACAGGGCGGCGCTCCCTCGGCACTGACCCTCTGACAGTGCGGCGCTCCCTCGGCGCTGACCCTCTGACAGTGCGGCGCTCCCTCGGCACTGACCCTCTGACAGGGCGGCACTCCCTCAGCACTGACCCTCTGACAGGGCAGCGCTCCCTCAGCACTGACCCTCTGACAGGGCGGTGCTCCCTCAGCACTGTCCCTCTGACAGGGCGGTGCTCCCTCAGCACTGACCCTCTGACAGGGCGGTGCTCCCTCGGCACTGACCCTCTGACAGGGCGGCGCTCCCTCGGCACTGACCCTCTGACAGTGCGGCGCTCCCTCGGCGCTGACCCTCTGACAGTGCAACGCCTCCTCGGCACTGACCTTCTGACAGTGCTCACACATAGGGACACGCACACACACGTTCACCTTTCTCACAAGTGGGTGTTCCAGTCTGAGAGAGTGTCTGTGTGAGCACACGTTGCTCCCACAAACACACTCACACACCTCTCTCTCTCTCACACACACACACACACACACGCTGCAATCTCTCTTCCTCTGATTTGGCCCCTCTTGATGCCCCCAAACCCGACATTTGTCAGCCTTGATCTCTACCACAGTCTCTCCCACCCCTCCAGTTGCTCCCTGTCCAGTCACGTTTGCTTTCGGTTTTGTGTCTGAGTTTAAATTTCCAGATTATCCAATCAGAGGTCAGTTTCTCAGTGCATTGACTGCTGATTGGCTGACTAGTGTGCCTATCATTTGATTTGATTTATTATTGTCACAAGTACTGGGATACAGTGAAAAGTGTTGTTTCTTGTGCACTGTACAGACAAAGCATACCGTTCATAGAGAAGGAAAGGAGAGGGTGCAGAATGTAGTGTTACAGTCACAGCGAGGGTGTAGAGAAAGATCAGCTTAATGCGAGGTAGGTCCGTTCAGAAGTCTGACAGCAGCAGGGAAGAAGCTGTTCCTGACTCGGTTGGTACGTGATCTCCGACTTTTGTATCTTTTTCCTGACGGAAGAAGGTGGAAGAGAGAATGTCCGGGGTGTGGGGGTCCTTGATTACGTTGGCTGCTTTGTCAAGGCAGTGGGTGTGGAGAGTCGATGGATGGGACGCTGGTTTGTGTGATGGATTGGGCTACGTTCACAAACTTTTGTAGTTTCTTGCGGTCTTTGGCAGAGCAGGAGCCCAAACCGACCGGAAAGAGTCAATGCATTGTGAAAACCACCTCTAATTGGATGAGATGGAAGGACAGATTCTAAATGTTGCATTAGTGGATCAGTTGCACTAACTGGACCTGCTGGTGCATCTGATGTACTGCCTTCATTCCAAGAAGTGTTATTTTGAGGATAAGGTGCATGAGGTTGGTGGATAGTTAGATATATCACCAAACAGACAGGGTGGTTAGTGCCTCACAGCGCCAGGAAACCCGGGTTTGATTCCCGGTTTGGGTCACTGTCCGTGTGGAGTTTGTATGTTCTCCCTGTGTCTCTGTGGGTTTCCTCCTGGTGCTCCGGTTTCCTCTCAGTCTGAAAGAGGTGGGTTGGTCATGTTACATGTGTGCAGTTAGGGGGATAGGATAGGAGACATGGGTAAGATATTCTGTTGGAGAGTCTGTGCAGAGTCAGTGGGCCAAATAGCCTCTTCTGCCCTGTAGGGATTCTATGAAACACAGTCTAATCTTGTTAGAATGGTGCCAGACATTGGGTTTTATTCATTGGTGGGACATGGACGTTGCTGGCTGGCCAGCATGTATTACCCGTCCCTAGTTGCCCCTTGAGAAAGTGGTGGTGAGCTGCCTTCTTGAATCGCTGCAGTCCACGTGCTGCGGGTTGACCCTCAATGCCGTTAGGAAGGGAATTCCCAGTGACGGTGAAGGAACGGCCGATATATTTCCAAATCAGGATGGTGAGTGGCTCGGAGGGGAACTTGCAGGAGGGGTGTTCCCAGGTATCTGCTACCCTTGTCCTTCTCGATGGAAGCTGGTTTGGAAGGTGCTGTCTGAGGAGCCTTGGTGCAGTGCATCTTTTAGATGATACAAGGCTGCTACTGAGCGTGGGTGTGGAGTGAGTGAGTGTGGATGCGGTGCCAATCAAGTGGGGCTGAGAGTTGGTTTTGGATGTTTGCGGATGTGTTCGTGTTTGAGCAGAGGAAGAGGATCGGAAAGTCAAGGAACTCGCACTGGATGATGGTCCGTCCCATACCGCGGGCCATGCTCCCTCCTCCCTAACTCTGCTCTTTCTGTCTCCTCTGTTCTTACAGGAAGGCCGGGCTGGGTACAGGCCTCAGCCTGAGCAGCAGTGTACACCCGGAGCTACGCTCCAGCGGGGAGCTGGTGAGTACCTTACCTTTGCTGCGACGCTGCTGTCAGACAGGCCTGAAATCAGCTCTCACGATGCGGAGGGACTTGGCTATCCACTGGACCAATCCCCTGGGCTAGTACAGACCCCCTTCCAGCCTGGGGAGAATGGGAAACAAATTGAACATCTTCGTGTAGGATTAAATTATGTGAACGAAAAGCAGAACAAATGCTATGACAAAGAGCAGAAAGAAAGAATTAACATCTCTGCAGCCCTTTGTGTGAAGAAGTTCCTCCTCAACTCAGTCCTAAATCTGCTTCCTCTTACTTTGAAGCTATGTCCCCTACTTCTAGTTTTACCCGTCAGTGGAAATAACCCCCCTGCTTCTATCTTATCTATTCCCTTCATAATCCTATATGTTTCTATAAGATCTCCCCTCATTCTTCTGAATTCCAATGAGTATAGCCCCAGTCTACTCAGTTTGTCCTCATAAGCCAACCCTCTCAACTCTGGAATCAACCTAGTGAATCTCCTCTGCACCTCCTCCAGTGCCAGTGTATCCTTCCTCAAGTAAGGAGACCAAAACTGTACACAGTACTCCAGGTGTGGCCTCACCAGCTGCAACACAACCTCGCTGTTTTTAAACTCCATCCCTCTAGCAACGAAGGACAAAATTCCATTTGCTTCTTAATTACCTGCTGTACCTGCAAACCAACTCCTTGTGATTCCTGCACAAGGACACCCAGGTCCCTCTGCACAGCAGCATGCTGCAATTTTTTACTATTTAAACAACAGTCCAATGATCTTTTTATTCAGGAAGTGTTATTGTAACTATACAAGGCATTGGTGAGGCCAAACCTGGAGTATTGTGCTCAGTTTTGGTCCCCGTATTTGAGGAAAGATGCAGTGACATTGGAGGCAGTTCAGAGGAGGTTCACTAGATTGATTCCAGAGATGAGGGATTTGTCGTATGAAGGGAGATTGAACAGTTTAGGCCGATACGCTCTGGAATTTAGAAGAGTGAGGGGAGATCAAATTGAGGTTCACAAGACGATAAAAGGTTCTGGATAAAGTAGAGGTGGAGCGGATTCTTCCTCTTGTGGGACATTCTAGGACGAGAGGTCACAGTCTGAGGAGAAGGGGCAGCAAATTTAAAACAGAGTTGGAGGAGAAACTTCTTCGCGCAAAGGGTTGTGAATCTGTGAAATTCCTGGCCCAATGAAGCAGTTGATGCTACCACATTCAATGTTTATAAGGCAAGGATAGATAAATTTTTGAACAGTAAAGGAATTATGGGCTATGGTGAGTGGACGGGTAAGTGGAGCTGAGTCCACGAAAAGATCAGCCATGATCTTATTGAATGGGGGAGCAGGCTCGAGGGGCCGAATGGCCTACTCCTGCTCCTAGTTCTGATGAATCTGACTTTCGCCAAAAACACAAGATGGATATTTTAATCTGACTCGTATCATGTTGTCTCCAAGTCAGAGACTGGTGGCAAATTTCCTCACAACACGCCCTGTCAGAGAGAGTGTGGAACGTAATGTTCCCACAGAGATTTTATGACTCTAGGTTGGTAGCATGCTTCGTGACAGGATCCCCGAACAACATATCTCTAATATTAAGTTGCCATCCCTGTGCTCTGGACACCTCCTCACCTGATGAAACAGTCTTTCTCTATCTGTCATACCAAGGTGGCTCAGTGGGTTAGCGCTGCTGCCTCACAGCACCAGGGACCCGGGTTCCATTCAGGTCTCGGGTCACTGTGTGTGTGGAGTCTGCATGTTCTCCCTGTGTCTGTGTGGATTTCCTCCAGGTGCTCTAAATTCCTCCCATAGTCCAACGATGCGCAGGTTAGGTGGATTGGCCATGCTAAATTGCCCCTTAGTGTCCAAAGATGTGTGGGTTAGATGGATTGGCCATGCTAAATTGCTGTTTAGTGTCCAAAGATATGCGGGTTAGGTGGATTGGCCATGCTAAAAATTGCCCATTAGTGTCCTGGGATGCGTAGGGCAAATATATGGGGTGATGGGGACAGGGCCTAGGTGAGATTTAGCAACTCCCCCTCGATTCCTAGCCCCACTCTGCCATTCGATTTAAATCTCTGGAAGGTTTATTCTAGCCGAAGCTTTGTGAGGTCACACGAGGTGAATGGGTGTGAAGGTACAGGTCTCAGTTTCATTACGAGGCAGGACAGGCTGAGAGGGAGGTGAATGGCATCCTTCTCTGCAGCTGATGCTGGCCTTTTATCTTCCAGATGGTGAAAGCAATTGAGAAGTTTGGAGGCTGCACAGAAGACTTGTTGTTGAAGTATGGCAAGAAAATCGTAGGTGAGTAAAAATAAGGTTCAACCCTCAGCACTGATCCTCTGACAGTACGGCACTCCCTCGGCACTGACCCTCTGACAGTGCGGCGCTCCCTTGGCACTGACCCTCTGACAGTGCGGCGCTCCCTTGGCACTGACCCTCTGACAGTGCGGCGCTCCCTCAGCACTGACCCTCTGACAGTGCGGCGCTCCCTCAGCACTGACCCTCTGACAGTGCGGCGCTCCCTCAGCACTGACCCTCTGACAGTGCGGCACTCCCTCAGCACTGACCCTCTGACAGTGCGGAACTCCCTCGGCACTGACCCTCTGACAGTGCGGCGCTCCCTCAGCACTGACCCTCTGACAGTGCGGCGCTCCCTCAGTACTGACCCTCTGACAGTGCGGCACTCCCTCAGCACTGACCCTCTGACAGTGCGGCACTCCCTCAGCACCGACCCTCTGACAGTGTGGCTCTCCCTCAGCACTGACCCTCTGACAGTGCGGCGCTCCCTCAGCACTGACCCTCTGACAGTGCGGCGCTCCCTCGGCACTGACCCTCTGACAGTGTGGCTCTCCCTCAGCACTGTTCCTGTGAGTGACAGTTTGGATAGTCTGCTAAATCTGTGTCCCTCGATCTCTGACTGGGTAATAAGATAGGCAGCAGTTTGTCGAGGTTTATCGGATGTTCTCCTCCAGCGGCAGTCACCGGGGGCTCCTCGCGCAGCTGCTAACACTCTGGTGCTTTGTGTTTTTCTAGATGAGCAGTTCTTGCTGAAGAGGATTGCAGACAGTGCTATTGACCTGTACGCCATGGTGGTGGTTCTGTCCCGGTAAGCATTGGCAAGATCCAGATCTACTTGTTCCAATTGTTGTCACTCCTCTTTTTGCAAGTGTTGACCTTCGCTGGGATAGAATCCCCACAGTGTAGAAAGAGGCCAGTTAGCCCATCTAGTTTGCAGCAACTCCCCAGATATTTCCACCCAGGCGCGATCCCTGTAACCTCACATATTTTCCCAGCTAATTCCCTCAACTTACTCACCTACGGACTCTAAGGGGCAGTTTAGCATGGCCAATCCATCTAATCTGCACATCTTTGGACATTAAGGGACAATTTATCATGGCCAATTCACCTAAAGTTTAATCACAAGTAGGTTTACATTAATGCTGCAATGAAGTTACTGTGAAAATCCCCTAGTTGCCACACTCCGACACCTGTTTGTGTAACACCAAAGGAGAATTTAGCACGATCAAAGCACCTAACCAGTCAGACCATGAGAGGAAACCAGAGCACCCGGAGGAAACCCACACTGACACGGAAAGAATGTGCAGACTCCAGAGTCACATTTCTAGCTATTACTGAATCCATAGATGTGCAGGTTAGGTGGATTGACCATGCAAAATTGCCCCTTAGTGTCCAAAGATATGTAGGGTTGGGGAATCGGCCATGCTAAATTGCCCCTTAGCGTACAAAGATGTGCAGTTAAGGAAGGTTGGCTCCTGCTGCAGTGAGGTCAGAGAATCTGGCCACCCGATCGAATCTCCATTCATTGCAGCAGGAGGAAAATCCTGCCAGAGTAACATTCCTGTCATCCAGCCATAACATTCCCACCATCGTGCTGAAAGAAGGTAGAACTTGATTTCATTTATTATTGTCACGTGTATTCATATACAAAGAAAGGTATTGTTTTAAGACAAAGCATACCGTTCATAGAGAAGGAAAGGAGAGGGTGCAGAATGTAGTGTCATAGTCATAGCTAGGGTGTAAAGATCAGCTTAGTGCGAGGTAGGTCCATTCACAATTTTGGGATCCTCAAGTCGCCAGTCCCAAGCTAACAACAGCATCAGTGAGAGTTTCAGCTGAGGGGAAACATATTACTGCGTCCCTACACCAGAGGAGGTCAGCATTCAGGGAAGGCAGTCTTGTTGGACACATTGTCCTGTCGGTGTGACAGTGAAACCAAGGCTGCTCCCTCTGGTGTTTGGAACGGAATAGCAGGTCCTGTGTCCTCAAACCGGTATCTATTCTTCGACCAGTGTCACTTATCAAGTTATTATTCCCCTGGGATCCTGCTGTGCTCAGATTGCTGCCCTGTTTCCCTGTAAAGAACAAACAAAGAACAGTACAGCACAGGAACAGGGCCCTTCGGCCCTCCACATTGTCCTATCCAGACCAGCCGCCTGTATCCCTCTATTCCCTGTCTATTCATGTGTCTACCCAGATAAGTCTTAAATGCGGCTAACGTGTCTGCCTCAACCACCTCACTTGGCAGTGCATTCCAGGCCTCCACCACCCTGTGTAAAAAAAACTCCCCCCCCCCCCTGCACATCTCCACTGAACCTTCCCCCCTTATCCTGAACTTGTGCCCCCTTGTAATTGTCATTTCTGCCCTTGGGGGGAAAAAAGTTTCCAACTGTTCACCCTATCCATACCCCTCATAATTTTATAAACTTTTATCAGGTTACCCCCTCAGCCTCCGTCTTTCCAGGGAGAACAATCCCAGTTTATTCAATCTCTCCTCATAGCGAATACCCTCCATACCAGGCAACACCCCCCTAAACCTTGTCTGTACTCTCTCCAAAGCCTCCACGTCCTTCTGGTAGTGTGGCGACCAGGATTGGACACAGTTTTCCAAATGTGGCCTCACCAATGTTTTATACAACTGTAACATAACTTGTCAACTTTTATACTTGATGCCCCATCCGATGAAGGCAAGCATGCCTCATACTTTCTTCACCACCTTTTCCAACTGTGCTGTCACTTTTAAGGATCTGTGGACCAGATGTCTGTGTATCTAAGCTCCTGATGGTTCTGCCATTTATTTTATAGCTCCCACCTGAATTAGTTCTACCAAAATGCATCACCTCGTGTTTGTCCCAACTAAATTCCATCTGCCATTTCTCTGCCCAATTTTCCAACCTACCTACATCCTGCTGTATTCTCTGACAATCTTCATCACAATCCACAACTCCGCCAATCTTAGTATCATCCACAGATTGCTGCCCCATTTCCTGAGATTATAACAAATAAACAATTTTCAAAAGTACTGCGTTGTGGAAAGCCCTTTGGAGGCATCCTGCAGTGATGAAGGAAAGGGGCTATAGCAATGCAGGTGAGTCTTCCTCAGGCCTCTTGAGCAGACAGCAGTGGGATTAGACCCAGCTGCAGTGTGAATGGAGACCCCCATCCAACACCTCCTGCCTACCTCAGATCGCTGTCCACAACTTTCCCTCCCACGCAGCTTCATAGTGTGGGTTTGAGACTCGCTGACTGAGTGGAATATTTTTTCACATGACACAACCTCAATACACTTTGCGAAGCCGCTCTCTCTCCCTTTCGGGAACCGTTTTCTGCGCTCAAAAGTTTCCGACTGTGGCAGCTTTCTCTGTATTTAGTGCGATAGCCTCCAACGTGTGAACTCAACACCATATCCGAGAGTTTGGAGAGAGTGTGGAGCAGAACATTCTGGGAGAAGGTTCATGTGGGGGAATGGGGCTTGTTCTCAAATGTTAAACTTTATTTATTAGTGTCACAAGTAGGCGTACATTAACACTGTAATGAAGTTACTGTGAAAATCCCCCTAGCCGCCACACTCCGGCGCCTGTTCGGGTTACGCTGAGGGAGAATTTAGCTCGGCCAATGCACCCTAACCAGATTGTCTTTCAGACTGTGGGAGGAAACTGGAGCACCCAGAGGAAACCCATGGGTAGAATGGACAGACTCCACACAGACAGTGACCCAAGCCGGGAATCGAACCCAGGTCCCTGGCGCTGTGAGGCAGCAGTGCGAACCCACCGTGTCACCGTGCCGCTGGGAATTGAACCCGGGTCCCTGGCGCTGTGAGGCAGCAGCGCTAACCCACTGTGACCATGCCGCTGGGAATTGAACCCAGGTCCCTGGCGCTGTGAGACAGCAGCGCTAACCCACTGTGTCACCGTGCTGCTGGGATTGAACCCGGGTCCCTGGTGCTGAGAGGCAGCAGCGCTAACCCACTGTGTCACCGTGCCGCTGGGAATTGAACCCGGGTCCCTGGCGCTGTGAGGCAGCAGTGCTAACCCACTGTGTCACCGTGCCTCCTCTCCTTTGAGGAAGAAAGGTTTATGGGGCATATTGAAGAGAGATGCACAAAATAATTAGGGATTTTAATGAAGTGAAAAGGATACTCATGTATCTCTGAATATCTCTCTCCAGCCCCTATACCCTCTCCCTATCTCTGTAACCCCCGCCAGCCCTTACACCCTCTCCAGCCCCTACACCCCCTATCTGTGTAACCTCCTCCAGCCCTGACAACCCCTCCCTAACTCTGTAACCTCCTCCAGCCCCTATAACCCTCTCTATCTCTGGATATCTCTCTCCAGCCCCTACACCCCCTCCCTATCTCTGTAACCTCCTCCAATCCCCTACAACCTAAATAGGTGAATGGACCAGAGAACTTTGGCAGCACAAGGTTGCTGCCTCACAGTGTAAGAACCAGGGTTCAATTCCAGCCTCGGGTCACTGTCTGTGTGCAGACTGCATGTTCTCCCCGTATCTACGTGGGTTTCCTCTGTGTGCTCCGGTTTCCTCCCATAGTCCAAAAGATGTGCAGATTAGGAGGATTGACCATGCTAAATTGCCCCTTAGTGTCCAACAATGTGTAGGTTAGATGAATTGGCCATGGTAAATTGCCCCTGAGTGTCCAACAATGTGTAGGTTCGGTGGATTGGCCATGCTAAATTGCCCCTTAGTATCCAAAGATGTGTGGGTTGGGGGGATTGGCCATGCTAAATTGCTGCTTTGTGTCAGGGAGTAATTGTGTGGGTTACAGGAACAGAGCCTGGATGGGATTGTGGACTGTACAGGCTCGATGAGCCGAATGGTCTCCTCCTGCACTGCTGGGATTCTCTGTTAGATTCTGGCTGGTTGGCAGGGAGGTTAGTGAGTGTGAATGGTGAGCGGAGAGTTTGGGGAATTGCACTGTGAAAGTGGAAATCCACTTTGGCAGAAATAATAGTAGGAGGGATTATTATTTAAAAGGCGAAAAGCTGCAGCATGCTACGGTTGCGCAGTGCAGAGAAGTCCACTAGGCTGATACCGGAGATGAGGGGGTTAGCCTATGAAGAGAGACTAAATAGACTGGGTCTGTACTCGTTGGAGTTTAGAGGGGGTATCTTGTAGAGACGTATAAGATAATGAAGGGCATAGATAGGGTAGAGGTAGAGAGATTCTTCCTGCTTAGAAAGGATAGCAGGACTAGAGGGCACAGCCTCAAGATAAGGTGGGGGGGGGGGGTGCAGTTTAGATCAGAGTTGAGGAGGAACTTCTTCACTCAAAGGGTGGTGAGTCTCTGGAATTCTCTGCCCATTGAAGTGGTGGAAGCTATCTCGTTGAATATATTTAAGTCACAGGTGGATAGGTTTCTGATAGACAGGGGAATTAAGGGTTATGGGGAGAAAGTGGAACTGATCCATTTCAGATCAGCCATGATTTTATTGAATGGCAGGGCAAGCTCGAAGGGTCACGTGCTCACTGTGTCTCCTATTTCTTATGTTCTTAAGTCACATTTTGTTCAAAGGATACTTACTAGTAGACTGCACAACTCACAGTGCTGGGTCTGTGGACAAAATGGGTTGATATTAAATAGCGTGAAAGGGTTGGGGGGATGGGGGTGGGTGTACTGAAATATCGAAACTGTGACTCTAAATCTGCAGAGTGGCAGCAGTGCGACTGAAACCATATCCTGTTTGTGATGTCGGGCAGAAACTTTCCCTTCTGTCAAGCGCCAAGCAGGGAGAGCGTGTTTCTGTCGCGGAGACTGTGAGGATGCAGGCGGCGTCTGGTAGATGCAGAAAATTCTGCCACTTCACAGCAGTGGATCGTTGGAGAGAGGGGAACAAGGGTTAATGTCGCAAGTGGAATGCGACTGTTCCTCAGCTCAGAGGCACATGGCTGGGAGGGTTAATCCCCTCTCTCTCTCTCTCTCTCTCTCTCTCTCGCCACAGTCTGCCCGATCTGCTGGGTTTTTCCATTATGTTCTGTTGTTATTTCACATTCCCAGCGATGTTTTGCTTTTTGCTTGTTCTGGTGACAGAGAGGTTTTTCTTCGTGTCGCAAGTCAAGGTGACATTAACACTGCAATGAAACTACTGTTCACTGCAACACTCCGGGGCCTGTTCGGGTTACACTGACAGGGAAAATTTAGCACAGCCCAATGAGCCCTCACCATTGCACATCTTTCGGACTGAGTGGGGGGAAACTGGAGCACCCGGAGGAAACCCATGCAGATACATGGGGGGGAACGTGCAGACTCCGCACAGACAGTGACACCCCCCCAAAGCCGGGAATCGAACCCAGGTCCCTGGCGCTGCGAGACAGCAGTGCTAACCCACTGTGAGACCATGCCGCTGGGATTGAACCCGGGTCCCTGGCGCTGCGAGACACAGTAAAAAGTCTGACAACACCAGGTTTTAGTCCAACCAATTTATTTGATAATATTCTCACAAGCTTAAGCTTTCGAGGGGGCTGCCTCTTCGTCAGGTGAATGGAGAGTGCTAACCCACTGTGTCACTGTGCCGCTGGGATTGAACCCGGGTCCCTGGCGCTGTGAGGCAGCAGCGCTAACCCACTGTGTCACTGTACCACTGGGATTGAACCCGGGTCCCTGGCGCTGTGAGGCAGCAGCGCTAACCCACTGTGTCACCGTGCCGCTGGGATTGAACCCAGGTCCCTTGCGCTGTGAGGCAGCAGCGTTAACCCACTGTGTCACCCGTACCGCTGGGATTGAACCTGGGTCCCTGGCGCTGTGAGGCAGCAGGGCTAACGCACTGTGTCACCATGTGTGCCCTGCCTGACAGGAGACAGATATTTTGTGCGATGGGGAGGGGGGGGGATGCATGGAGGCCTTCTCGTAGACCCCCATTGGGAAGCCTCTGAGCGGAGATACTCAACCTGCACTAAAGAACAAAAGGCTGGAAAATTTCAGCGGGTCTGGCAGCATCTGTTAAGGAGAGAAAAGAGCTGACGTTTCGAGTCTGGATGACCCTTTGGGAAAGCTTTGACAAAGGGGTCATCTGGACTCAAAAACGTCAGCTCTTTCCTCTCCTTACAGAGGCTTCCAGACCCGCTGAGAATTTCCAGCGTTTTCTCTTTTGGTTTCGGATTCCAGCGTCCGCAGTGATTTGCTTTTACTCAACCCGCACCAGTCAACTGACCCTTCCACCCCTGTAAAGGGTGGGAAAAGTGGGTTGAGTGGCGTGGAAAGGGGGGAGAGTTGGGGGGGGGCTGGGTTGGGGAGAGAAAGCTGAGGGGTGACCTGATAAACGTTTATAAAATTATGAGGGATAGGGTGAACGGTTGGACGCTTTTTCCCAGGGGCAGAAATGACAATTACAAGGGGGCACAAGTTCGAGATAAAGGGGGAAGGTTCAGTGGAGATGTGTGTTGGCTGGGGGGGGGGTGCCTGGAATATACTGCCAAGTGAGGAGGTCGAGGCAGACAGGTTAGCAACATGTAAGAGTTATCTGGATAGATAGGGCGGCACGGTAGCACAGTGGTTAGCACTGCTGCTTCACAGCTCCAGGGTCCTGGGTTCGATTCCCGGCTCGGGTCACTGCCTGTGTGGAGTTTGCACATTCTCCTCGTGTCTGCGTGGGTTTTCTCCGGGTGCTCCGGTTTCCTCCCACAGTCCAAAGATGTGCGGGTTAGGTTCATTGGCTATGCTAAAAATTGCCCCTTAGTATCCTGGGATGTGTAGGTTAAAGGGATTAGCAGGGATATGGGGATAGGGTCTGGGTGGGATTGTGTTCGGTGCAGACTCGATGGGCCGAAGGGCCTGTTTCTGCACTGTAGGCTTCTAAAACAAAAAACACAGGAACAGACAGGGAATAGAGGGATACAGGCAGCTGGTCTGGATAGGGCAATGTGATCGAGGCAGGAGGGCCGAAGGGCCTGTTCCTGTGCTGGTTGAAGCAAATGGGAAAAGAGGCATGAGTGGGAGGGGGAGAGAGAATGAGGTGGGGGGATGGGGTGCGGTGGGGAGACAGCACCCGGGTGAGAGAAAGCAAAAGGAAGGATTAAGAACCTTCCAGTTGGACCCAGGTCACTCAGGGATGGGGGTAAAGTCAGGGAACACTTCCTCACATACGGGGTGGAGGGGGAGCAGAAATCTAGAACCCTCTCCCTCACCCCCACCCCAAAAAAATCTGCTGTCGAGACTTGGGCTGGGGGGAGGAGGGTGGATTTGGAAAATGTCAAAACTGAGATTGGGAGCCCTGTGGTGGGATTATTGGTGAAGGGATTTGGGTGGGATCAATGGACCTATGGTTCAGATCAATCAGTGATCTAACTAAGTGGAGGGACAGCACGGAGGGGCCAAGCAGTCTCCCCCTTTCTCCAAAGAAGGGTCTCTAGCTGAACTCTGGTTCTGTGTGTTTCTGGTTTGATTCTTTTCCCCTTGGTTATGCGACTGCCTTTGTCTGATGCTGTTATTGGGTTTATTTTCCCATCCGCAGGGCTTCCCGTTCCCTCAGCCAGGGCCACGCGACAGCCCAACATGAGAAACTACTGTGTGAGACCTGGTGCATCGAGGTTAGTACCTTCAACCTTCCCCTCCAGCCAGAACCTTCTGAGTGTTCCCTCATCTGTTGGTGAGCCCCTCATCCCTGCCCTGATCAGCCTCGGAGCCTGACTGCTCCACTCAACAGCATTCCAGCATCCCCGCCATGATGGCTGATCTGTTGTAACTCCATCTCCCTGGCCACTGAACTGCACCGTCTGTTACCTCCAAAACCCTTCCAATCTCACTCGATCCCCCACCTCCTCCAGTCTCGCCTGCTTTTTTCCAGAGGCGGGGAAGAGAGAGGGTTCCAGATTCCCATTGTCCTTTGTGTGAAGAATCCATAGACTAGAATTCTATGTACAGTGTAGAAGGAGGCCTTTCGGCCCATTGAATCCGCACTGACTCTCTATCAGAGCATCTTAGCCAGGCCCAACTCTCCCCTCTGCCCCTTCCCCGTAACCCCGTGCATTTACCATGGCCAATCCACCTAACTACACATCTTTGGACACTAAGGGACAATTTAGCATGGCCAATCCACCTAACCTGCACATCTTTGGACACTAAGGGGCAATTTATCATGGCCAATCCCCCTAACCTACACATCTTTGGACACTAAGGGACAATTTAGCATGGCCAATCCCCCTAACCTACACATCTTTGGACACTAAGGGACAATTTAGCATGGCCAATCCACCTAACCTGCACATCTTTGGACACTAAGGGACAATTTAGCATGGTTAATCCACCTAACCTGCATATCTTTGGAGTGTGGGATGAAACCGGAGCATCCGGAGGAAACCCACACAGACACGGAGAGAACGTGCAGACTCTGGAGAGACAGTGGACAGAGGCTGGAATTAAACCCAGGTCCTGATGCTGTGAGGCATCATTAGCGTATGGTTTTTCTTCAAGGCTCTTCCCCCCTTACCCTCACCACATGCCCCCCCCCCCCCCCCCCCCCCCCCCCCCATTCCCTATTGGCAATCACAGAGAAAATACTTTCTCTCCGCTGACCCCTACTGAATTCTCTTCCGGCTGGTACAGCTGGGTTAGATCACCGTTTCCCCCATTCGGTGAGGGGGGAAGGGGGTGTAGCTGAAGCTGCCAGTCTCGGTTCAGAATCTGGCTAACATGGATTGGTGTGTTTGATTTGCAGGCTCACGCTCGGATCATGGGACTGTCTGAATTCCCTCAGCTCCAGCTCTGCCAAGCAGGTCTTCAAGAACATGGGCGCCATCTCGGCAGCGGTGGTCAGTAACGGAGGCACCGTCACCCCACATCCCTTGGGATTTTAGGATGGAGAGCTGTCCCTCTGCTTGCCAAATTGGAGTGGAAATAGGCTGGCAGCCCACCACCCTGGGATGTTGAATCAGGGAGCCTGATTGCCCCTTGCTCACCTTGACATTATTAACCATGAGTGCCCTGATTGGTCGCTACCGTTACAGTCTTGATTCCTACAAAGGGTTCACATGAATTTGCTGATTTGAACTGAGCTTCTCTGTGCACTTAAAAAACACCAAGATTACCATTAAAATTCTCATCACAGTGTGTAACACTGAGGACAGATCTGGAGAAAGGCACATAGATGCATTGTTTTGGAAGCGTTTGATGGGAAAAGTGTAGAGGGAGCTTTACTCTGTATCTAACCCCGTGCTGTGCCTGTCCTGGGAGTGTTTGATGGGGGACAGTGTAGAGGGAGCTTCACTCTGTATCTAACCCTGTGCTGTACCTGTCCCGGCAGTATTTGATGGGGGGACAGTGTAGAGGGAGCTTTACTCTGTATCTAACCCCATGCTATACCTGTCCTGGGAGTGTTTGATGGGGGGACAGTGTAGAGGGAGCTTTACTCTGTATCTAACCCCGTGCTGTACCTGTCCTGGGAGTGTTTGATGGGGGGGACAGTGTAGAGGGAGCTTTACTCTGTATCTAACCCCATGCTATACCTGTCCTGGGAGTGTTTGATGAGGGGGACAGTGTAGAGGGAGCTTTACTCTGTATCTAACCCCATGCTATACCTGTCCTGGGAGTGTTTGATGAGGGACAGTGTAGAGGGAGCTTTACTCTGTATCTAACCCCGTGCTGTACCTGTCCTGGGAGTGTTTGATGTGAATATTTACTTGTGCCTGAAGTCAATTAATGTCCCTTGCAACAATTGACAGAGAATTTATCAAGGTGGTTCTCCCGGGAGTTGTGGCAGGTTTATCAGTTTTGCTGCTTCCTTGGAGAACTTTACCAAGAACTTTACAACTGGAACCCACAGAATGTGCAGACACTTCTTTTAATATTCATTCATTCCTGGGACCTGTGTGTTGCTGTCAAGGCCAACATTAATTGTCCTCACTTAACAATGCCATTTCAATGCAATGTCTCTGTGGGTTTTGTCTCTCTGTCGGATGTTTGTCAGGGTTTATGGTCTCTCTGTCAGCTGAACTTTTCCGATGATGGATGAAATGTTTAATATCCACTCTGTAAAATAATGACACGTGTGCTGGAAAGCTGTATTGTGGCAACGAATCAGTAGCCAATAGAGAGCGAATGTTTATCTTTTCTAAATACTTGCTGTACTTCAGATCGGAACCCGCGGGTATCTGTGCGATCTCAGGAGAGGCTGAGAGGGGGGGGCGATGGGTGTCAGTACACAGCCCACCAGCACTAACTCCACCCCACCCAGAAGCTGCTTCTTATTCCCATGCTATGGTTCCTTGCAGCCATCCCCCACATCCCTCACCCCCACCACCCCCAGGAGCTCCATGGATCAGGAGCAGCCCTCCCCCACCCCAAACCCTCCACCAATTTAAACAAGCATGACTGCCACTGCTGACTCTGATTTATTGACCACCTTCAACACCATTATTTCCACGAAACTCATCTCCAAACTCCGTGGCCTGAGACCTCGGCTCGTCTCTCTGCGACTGGATCCTGACCCACAGACCACAATCAGTAAGGATAGGCAACAACACCTCCTCCACGATTATCCTCAACTCCGATGCTCCACAAGGCCGTGTTCTCAGCCCCCTATTATATTCCTTATTCACCTATGACTGTGAGGCCAAGTTCCCCTCCAACTCAATTTTCAAGTTTGCTGATGACACCACTGTAGTGGGGCCGGATCTCAAACAGTGATGAGATAGAGTACGGGAATGAGATAGAGAATCTGGTGAACTGGTGTGGCAACAATAATTTCTCTCAATGTCAGTAAATCGAGAGATAGTCATCAACTTCAGGAAGCATAAAGGAGAACATGTGCCTGTCTATGTCAATGGAGACGAAGTAGAAAGGGTTGAGAACTTCAAATGTTTAGGTGTCCAGATCACCAACAACCTGTCCTGGTCTCTCTCTCTCTCTCTGTCTCTCTCTCTCTCTGTCCTCTCTCTCTCTCTGTCTCTCTCTCTCTCTCTCTCTCTCTCTCTCTCTCTCTCTCTCTCTCTCTCTCTCCCCCCCCCCCCCCCCCCAGCCCCGCCATACCGACACTATTCTCAGAAGATTAAGGAAATTTGGCATATTAGCTATGACTTTCACCAATTTTTACAGCTGTACCATCGAAAGTATTCTTTCTGGTTGTATCACAGCTTGGTATGGGCTCCTGCTCTGTCCAAGACCGCAAGGAACTACTACAAACAGTGGTGAATGTAGCCCAAACCATCACGTAAACCAGCCTCCCATCCATTGACTCTGTCTACACTTCCTGCTGCCTCAGAAAAGCAGCCAGCATAATTAAAGACCCCTCACACCCCTGACATTCTCTCTTCCACCTTCTTCCGTCAGGAAAAAGATACAAAAATCTGAGGTCACGTACCAACCGACTCGAGAACAGCTTCTTCCCAGCTGCTGTCAGACTTTTGAATGGATCTGCCTTACATTAAGCTGATCTTTCTCTACACCCTAGCTATGACTGTAACACTACATTTCTACACTCTCTCCTTTCTTCCTCTCTGAACGGTATGCTTTGTAAAGCTTTCTGTATAGCGTGCAAGAAACAATACTTTTCATTGTATTCTAATATATGTGATAATAAATCAAGTTAAAATTAAGCATGTTCTTTGGCTTTTCTCTGACCACTGGGATCGGAGGCTAAACCTCCCGAACCCCTGTGTTTAATAAAATCTAGATTCACAATTGCTGCAAAAAACTTTAAGCCATAGTTTATGTAAAGCAGAAAGAATGTGTTTAATATTGTGTCTGCAGCATGTGTATGTGTATATATAGAGTGAGAGACAGAAGTTTGGCCAATGTGTGAATTTATGTCAACCTCTGTAGGAGGGGAGTGGCGATAGTGTGCGTAGGGACAGCTGCCTCACAGCACCAGGGACTCAGGTTCAATTCCTGACCTCAGATTGTTGTCTGTGTGGAGTTTGCACATTCTCCTCATGTCTGAGTGGGTTTCCTCCAGGTGGTCCAGTTTTCTCCCATGCACCGAAGATGTGCAGGTTAGGGTGGATTGGCCATGCTAAATTGCCCCTTAGTGTCCAAAGATGTGCAGGTTAGGGGGATTGGCCATGCTAAATTGCCCCTTAGTGTCCAAAGATGTGTGGGTCAGGTGGATTGGCCATGTTGAATGTATGGGGTTATGGGATTAGGGTAGGGGAAGAGGGAGAGATTCAATGGGCTGAATGGCCATTCCAGGGATTCTATGATTTGGCTCCCCTTGGACAACTCTGCCAAAACGTGAACCCAGCCCCACCACCTCAAAGCAATCCTCTGAATTTGCAGAAGGTCAGGGGACATGGAGTTGGGGGTAGGGTGTTAGCGTGGATAGAGGATTGGTTGTCAAATAGGAGGCAGAGAGTGGGGGTCAATGGATGCTATTCGGATTGGCGGTTGGTGACTAGTGGGGTGCCCCAGGGGTCGGTGCTGGGGCCTCAGCTATTTACCATTTATATAGATGATATGGAAGAGGGAACCGAGTGCAGGGTGTCGAAATTTGCTGATGACACCAAGATTGGGGGAAAGGCAAATTGTGCGGAGGGTGTGGAGAGTCTGCAGAAGGATCTAGATAGGCTGGGCGAATGGGCCAGGAAATGGCAAATGGAATTTAATGTTGGCAAGTGTGAGGTGGTCCACTTTGGTAGGAGGAATGGTAGGAAGGACTATTACTTACGGGGCGAAAAACTGCAGCAGGCGACGGTGCAGAGGGACCTCGGGGTCCTTGTGCATGAGTCGCAAAAACCCAGCTTGCAGGTGCAGCAGGTGGTCAGGAAGGCGAATGGGATGCTGGCCTTCATAGCGAAGGGGATTGAATATAAAAGTAGGGAGGTCTTGCTGCAGCTGTATAGGGCATTGGTGAGGCCGCAGCTGGAGTACTGTGTGCAGTTTTGGGCGCCGCACCTGCGCAAGGATGTTTTGGCCCTGGAGGGAGTGCAGAGGAGGTTTACTCGGCTGATACCGGAGTTGAGGGGATTGAGCTATGAGGAGAGGCTGAATAAACTAGGCTTGTACTCGTTAGAGTTTAGAAGAATGAGGGGAGATCTCATTGAGACATATAAGATGATGAATGGGATGGATAGGATAGAGGTGGAGAGACTGTTCCCGCTCAAAAAAGACAGTAGGACTAGGGGGCACAGCCTCAAGATAAAGGGGGGGCGGTTTAGAACAGAGTTGAGGAGGAACTTCTTCACTCAAAGGGTGGTGAATCTCTGGAATTCTCTGCCCGTTGAAGTGGTGGAGGCTGCCTCGCTAAATATTTTTAAGAAACGGGTTGATGGGTTTTTGATAAGAGAAGGGATTAAGGGTTATGGGGAGAGGGCGGGAAGGTGGAGCTGAGTCACGACAGATCAGCCATGATCTTATTGAATGGCGGGGCAGGCTCGAAAGGCCAGATGGCCTACTCCTGCTCCTATTTCTTATGTTCTTATCCACCATTAATTATACAGCATCTTCAATGCAGGTAGTGGCCCCGCTATGCTTTGATCCTGGAGGTAGCTGTCCTTCGATTCTACATGGCATTCTCTCAGGGTCACAGGTTTCTGCTCTGGATCTTTGCGTCCCTGAGCAGGCCAATCCCGGACCTGCAAAGTCTTGAGGTTTAGGGAGGAAATTGCAAAGTTGTGGGGTCCCCAGAGCTGAAGGCTGTCAATGTAGGCAGACGGGTTTAGGGGCTGGAGGAGGGTACAGAGATAGGGAGGAGATGTAGGGGGACTGGAGGAGGTTACACAGATAGGGAAGGTGAACTCTCCATTCACTTGACAAAGAGGCAGCCCCCTCGAAAGCTTGTGAGAATATTATCAAATAAATCGGTTGGACTAAAACCTGGTGTTGTCAGACTTTTTACTGTGAGTTACAGAGACAGGGAGAGGCGAGGCCATGAAATGATTTTAATAAAAAGTGAGGCAATGTCAATCTGGATGATAATATCATTGAGCGGGCACTGGGATGGTGAAAGAACAGCAGCTTGTGATGTTAGAATGCAAGCAGCAGGGTTTGGGGTGAGTGTCCGTGAGTATTCGGACTGGTTACAGTGTCTCGCACTCCCAGACGTAAGCCACGTAAGCCACGTTAGCCCCTCCAGCCTATCAAAAACCTATCAACCCGCTTCTTAAAAATATTTAGCGAGGCAGCCTCCACCACTTCAACGGGCAGAGAATTCCAGAGATTCACCACCCTTTGAGTGAAGAAGTTCCTCCTCAACTCCGTTCTAAACGCCCCCCCCTTTATCTTGAGGCTGTGCCCCCTAGTCCTACTGTCTTTTTTGAGCGGGAAGAGTCTCTCCACCTCTATCCTATCCATCCCATTCATCATCTTATACGTCTCAATGAGATCTCCCCTCATTCTTCTAAACTCCAACGAGTACAAGCCTAGTTCATTCAGCCTCTCCTCATAGCTCAACCCCCTCAACTCCGGTATCAGCCTAGTAAACCTCCTCTGCACTCGCTCCAAGGCCAAAATATCTTTGCGCAGGTGCGGCGCCCAAAACTGCACGCAGTACTCCAGCTGCGGCCTCACCAATGCCCTATACAGCTGCAGCAAGACCTCACTACTTTTATATTCAATCCCCTTCGCTATGAAGGCCAGCATCCCATTCGCCTTCCTGACTACCTGCTGCACCTGCAAGCTGGGTTTTTGTGACTCATGCACAAGGACCGCGAGGTCCCTCTGCACCGTCGCCTGCTGCAGTTTTTCTCCACGTAAGTAATAGTCCTTCCTACCATTCTTCCTTCCAAAGTGGACCACCTCACACTTGCCAACATTAAATTCCATTTGCCATTTCCTGATGGGTTTTTGATAAGAGAGGGGATTAAGGGTTACGGGGAGAGGGCGGGAATGTGGAACTGAGCCACGACAGATCAGCCATGATCTTATTGAATGGCGGGGCAGGCTCGAGGGGCTGGATGGCCTACTCCTGCTCCTATTTCTTATGTTCTTATGTGCTCCACGGATTATGTTGCCCGAACACACATAAGAGAAAGAAAAGACTGGCAGCCAGGGTTACGCTTCTGTTATTTTGACACCGCAGTCATTGTGGTCTTCAGAGGAAGTTGTTTTGCATCAAAACAAGGGCCAAGTCATTGAGAATCTTGCAACCATAAGGTTTTGTGCAACGTTTTGGCACAGTTTACTTTGCTACGAGAAGGGCGGGGAGCAGAAACAATATATCTGCCCATCCATCAGTTAATAAACTTCTTCACGAGAGTTAGCTTTGTGAACCAGGTGTTGTTGGTTTCAAACCATTCAAAGTTTGTTTATTTGTTGTTGTCACAAGCGGGGTTATATTAACACCGCAATGAAGTTACTGTGAAAATCCCCCAGTCACCACACTCTGGCGCCTGTTCGGGTTACACCGAGGGAGAATTTAGCATGGCCCAATGCACCCTAACCTGCACGTCTTTCGGACTGTGGGAGGAAACTGGGGAACCTGGAGGAAACCCATGCTGACATGGGGGGAACGTGCAGACTCCGCAGAGACAGTGACCCAAGGCGGGAATCGAACCCAGGTCCCTGGCACTGTGAGGCAGCAGTGCTAGCCACTGTGCCACCTTATACGTTGGTATGTGACCTTATCCCAGAGGCTTCTTTTTATTCATTGCTGGGACGTGGGTGTCACTGGCTGGGTCAACATTTGTTGCTCATCCCTGAGGACATTTAAAAGTCAACCACATTGCTGTGGCTCTGGAGTCACATGTCGGCCAGACGGGGGGTAAGGACGGCAGATTTCCTTCCCTAAAGGGAACCAGATAGGTTTTTCCGACAATGGGTCATCAGCAGATTCTTAATTCCAGATATTTTTTATTAAATTCAAATTCTACCATCTGCCATGGCGGGATTCGAACCCAGGTCCTCCAGAGCGTTAACCCTGGTTCTCTGGATTACTAGTTGAGCGACAGCGCCACTACACCTCTATAAGTATGAGGGATGTGGTTAGGATAGATCATAGAATCACTACAGTGCAGAAGGAGACCATTCAGCCCATTGAGTCTGCACCAATCACAATCCCACCCAGACCTATTCCTGTAACCCGACATATTTACCCCACCAATCCCCCTGATACTAAGGGCCAATTTACAATGGCCAATCCACCTAACCTACACATCTTTGGACACAAAGAAACAATTTAGCATGGCCAATCCACCAAACCTGCACATCTTTGGACACTAAGGGACAATTTAGCACGGCCAATCCACCTAACCCGCACATCTTTGGACACTAAGCAGCAATTTAGCATGGACAATCCGCCCTAACCTATAGATCTTTGGACACTAAGGGCCAATTTAGCATAGCCAATCCACCTAACCTACACATCTTTGGACTGACAGAAAGATTCTTTCAACAGAATAGAGGGGTCAGTGATCAGGGGGCAAAGATTTAGGGAGATTAGGGGGCAAAGATTTAGGGAGATTTGAGGGCAAATATTTTCACCCAGAAGATGGTGGGAATCTGGAACTCGATATCTAAAAGGCAGGTAGATGCAGGAGAAGCATTTTGATCAGCACTTATAACACCATAGTAAACAAGTCCCTGGATCAAGTGTTGGTAAATGGGATTAGAATAGATAGGTGCTAGATGGCCAGTGCAGACACGATGGGCCAAATCTCTGCTGTCAGATTTCCTCCCAACCCTGTCTTCTCCAATGAGAACAGCTCCAGTCCCTGAAGGACTGTCCAGGGGTTAGTACTGAGTGCCGCACTGTCAGAGGGTCAGTGCTGAGGGAGTGCCGCACTGTCAGAGGGTCAGTGCTGAGAGAGCGCCGCACTGTCAGAGGGTCAGTGCTGAGAGAGCTCCGCACTGTCAGAGGGTCAGTGTTGAGGGAGTGCCGCACTGTCAGAGGGTCAGTGCTGAGAGAGTGCCGCACTGTCAGAGGGTCAGTGCTGAGGGAGTGCCGCACTGTCAGAGGGTCAGTGCTGAGGGAGCGCCGCCCTGTCAGAGGGTCAGTGCTGAGGGAGCGCCGCACTGTCAGAGGGTCAGTGCTGAGAGAGCGCCGCACTGTCAGAGGGTCAGTGCTGAGAGAGTGCCGCACTGTCAGAGGGTCAGTGCTGAGGGAGTGCCGCACTGTCAGAGGGTCAGTGCTGAGGGAGTGCCGCACTGTCAGAGGGTCAGTGTTGAGGGAGCGCCGCACTGTCAGAGGGTCAGTGCTGAGGGAGTGCCGCACTGTCAGAGGGTCAGTGTTGAGGGAGCGCCGCACTGTCAGAGGGTCAGTGTTGAGGGAGCGCCGCACTGTCAGAGGGTCAGTGGTGAGGGAGTGCCGCACTGTCAGAGGGTCAGTGCTGAGGGAGTGCCGCACTGTCAGAGGGTCAGTGCTGAGGGAGCGCCGCACTGTCAGAGGGTCAGTGCTGAGGGAGTGCCGCACTGTCAGAGGGTCAGTGCTGAGGGAGCGCCGCACTGTCAGAGGGTCAGTGTTGAGGGAGCGCCGCACTGTCAGAGGGTCAGTGCTGAGGGAGTGCCGCACTGTCAGAGGGTCAGTGCTGAGGGAGCACCGCACTGTCAGAGGGTCAGTGCTGAGGGAGCACCGCACTGTCAGAGGGTCAGTGCTGAGGGAGCACCGCACTGTCAGAGGGTCAGTGCTGAGGGAGCGCCGCACTGTCAGAGGGTCAGTGCTGAGGGAGCGCCGCACTGTCAGAGTTTGGAGGTTTATGAACGGTGGGGAACAGAATGTGAGTCACAGTGTTCAGGAGATGTGGGGACAGAGAGAGAGGTGGGGAGCAAAACTTCTCGGTCACTGCTAAAAATATAGAGAAATATGCGACTTATCAAATATTGTAAAAGGTTTGATATTTTGCCAGCAGGATGTGAGATGTGCTGAAGTTGCGTTTCTGTGATTTTGTTGTCTTTTTCTGCTTTATCAGCAGCATCTGTGTGTTGACTGCAACACTTTCTCAGCCTTAAACTTCAAGCCTTAAGAGAGGCAGCGCTGATTCTGGGAAATGAAACGGTAACTTCTGATTCCCAGTGTAACGGATGCTCGCTTCACATTGCAAAAGTCCCCGGTGGTTGGAGGACCGTTGTCTCTCATCGAGTTCACTCCTTACTCTCTCTACACTCTGACCTACATCGACTCCTGCTCTGGCATCTCATCATCAAACTCCACCAGCCCTGACAACCCTCGCTATCTCCATAGCCTCCTCCAGCCCTGACAACCCTCCCTATCTCCATAGCCTCCTCCAGCCCTGACAACCCTCGCTATCTCCATAGCCTCCTCCAGCCCTGACAACCCTCCCTATCTCTGTAACCTTCTCCAGTCCCTACACCCCCTCTTTATCTCTGTAACCTCCTCCAGTCCCTACACCCCTCCCTATCTCTGTAACCTCCTCCAGTCCCTACACCCCTCCCTATCTCTGTAACCTTCTCCAGTCCCTACACCCCCTCTTTATCTCTGTAACCTCCTCCAGTCCCCTACACCCCTCTCTATCTCTGTTACTATCCCAGCCCCTACACCTTCCCTATCTCTGTAACCTCATCAGCCCCTACATCCATCCCTATCTCTGTAACCTCCTCCAGTCCCTACACCCCTCCGTGTCTCTGTAATCTATTCCAGACCCTACAGCCCCCCATCTCTGTAACCTCCTCCAGCCTCTACAATCCTCCTTATCTCTATAACCTCCTCCAGTTGCCACACCCCTTCCTATCTCAGTAGCCTCATCAGTTCTTCCAACACTCCCTATCTCTGTAACTTCCTCCAGCCCCACACCCTTCCTGAACAGTGTAACTTCCTCCTGCCCCTATACCCCTCCCTATCTCTGTAAACTCCTCCAGCCTCCCTACACCCCCTCCCTATATCTGTAACCTCCTCCAGCCCCACACCCTTCCCAACTGTGTAACTTCCTCCTGCCCTTAGACCCCTCCCTATCTCTGTAACGTCCTCCAGCCCCTACACCCCTCCCTATCTCTGTAACGTCCTCCAGCCCCTCCTTAGCTCTGTAGCCTCATCAGCCTTTACAATCCTCCCTATGTTTATAACCTCCTCCACTTGCTACTCTCCTTTCTCTGTAACCTCCTCCAGCCCCTATACCCCTCCGTGTCTCTGTGACCTCCCCCAACCCCCACAGCACTCCCGAGATCTCTGCGGTCCTCCAATTCCGGCCTCTTGAGCATTCCCCGATTCCCGTCGCTCCACCATTGGCAGCCATGCTACCCTGGCGGGGAGGAGGGCAGGGAGGGGAGGGAGTGCTAAGCTTGGAAATTCCCTCCCTAAACTCTCCAACTTGACCCTCTTCCTTGACCACACTCTTGGCCACCTTACACAGCTCAGTGTTCGAGCTACTTTGACCGAGCTCCGGGAAGCACCCTGGGATGTTTTACCTGAGGAAAGGTGCTACATGTTGCTGGGACACTAACCCTCGAGGACATTGCTTATTCATCCTGCTTCCCTACCTGGCCTGTTGCACGAGACTGATAAATACAGTCTCGTAAATACACAAAAGGGAAGTGAATGGATATCAGAAGCCAAAGCCTGGTCATGCAGCAACTGACTCATAACCAAAAAGGAAGCTCTGGTCAGCAAGCGTACAATCAAAATTAAACTCAGTCGAATACAATGATAAATTAGCAGGGCTTGGAACTGGGTGAGCCCTTCGGATCCAGTACGTCTCTCCCCGTGCATTCTAATCTTCATCCTTGATGTTACGATCTTCGGTTAGAAGTAGAATCCCCCACAGTGCAGACCGAGGCCCATGAAGTCTGCACCAACTTTCCAAAAGGACATCCCACTCAGGCTTCCCTCTCCACCTTAACCCTGCAACCCATTTAGCATGTCCAATCCCCCTAACCTCCATATCTTTGGACACTAAGGGGCAATTTAGCATGGCCAATCCACCTAACCCACACATCTTTGGACACTCAGGGACAATTTAGCATGGCCAATCCACCCTAACCTGCACATCTTTGGACGCTAAGGAGCAATTTAGCATGGCCAATCAGCCTAACCTAAATAGCTTTGGACAATAAGGGGCAATTTAGCATGGCCAATCCACCTATCTACACATTTTTGGACACTAAGGGGCAATTTAGCATGGAACCACATTTATAATGGAAACTATGACACCAGCCCAGGCAGGAGAAAGTAACCACAATGTGACATCTTTACATAAGCAAACCCCATACCAAAATGTTATCGAATCAGAGAATCCTTACAGGAGGAGGCTATTCGACATATCACTGAACACAATCCCACCCAAGCCCTATCCCTATAACCCCATGTATTTACACTGCTAGTACCCCCTGACACTAAGGAGCAATTTAGCACAGCCAATCCACCTAACCAGTATGTCTTTTGGACTGATGGGGGGGAGTATGGGGAAACCGGAGTACCCGGAGGAAATCCCTCACAGACACTGGGGAGAACGTGCAAACTCCACATAGGCAGTGACCCGAGACTGGGAATCGAACCCAGATCCCTGGCGCTGTGAGGCAGCAGCGCTAACCCACTGTGTCACCGTGCTGCTGAGATTGAACCCGGGTCCCCGGCGCTGTGAGGCAGCAGTGCTGACCCACTGTGTCACCGTGCTGCTGAGATTGAACCCGGGTCCCCGGCGCTGTGAGGCAGCAGCGCTAACCCACTGTGTCACCGTGCTGCTGAGATTGAACCCGGGTCCCCGGCGCTGTGAGGCAGCAGTGCTGACCCACTGTGTCACCGTGCTGCTGAGATTGAACCCGGGTCCCCGGCGCTGTGAGGCAGCAGTGCTGACCCACTGTGTCACCGTGCTGCTGAGATTGGTCCCCGGCGCTGTGAGGCAGCAGTGCTGACCCACTGTGTCACCGTGCTGCTGAGATTGAACCCGGGTCCCTGGGGCTGTGAGGCAGCAGTGCTAACCACTGTACCACCATGTTGACATAGGAATTAAGATTAAACATAGTGTGTGCACACCCTGGTGCAGTCATCCCTTGCAACGTTCCCCTGGGGACTAACTGCCCCAGACAGTGCAGAGCAACAGAGGATTGGATATACTTAAAATAAAGCAAGATCAGAAACAGAAGTTTGATTGTGGTTTCAACTGATATTTATCTCTTTCGCTGCCTTAGTTGCTAAGTACAGTCTCTCAGCAGATTTAATCTGCATTTTAAATGTTCAGAGTGGATCAACAAAAGTTAACAAAAAAAAATAAAATTGTGCACGAAGATATACATTGGGTATAAATGTTGAGTGGTGTTGAATTGGGCTGGGAGTTAGCAGCCCCAGTGTGGAGTCCAGTAACTCTCCCTCTAAGGCCTAGAAACACGGCACAGTGGTTAGCACTGCTGCCCCCGCAGCACCAGGGACACGGGTTCAATTCTAGCCTTGGGTCACTGTCTGTTTGGAGTCTGAATGTTCTCCTTGTATCTGCGTAGGTTTCCTCTGGGTGCTCCGGTTTCTTCCCACAGTGCTGGTTAGGGTGCATTGGCCATAGTAAATTGCCCCCTCGTGTCAAAAAATGTGCAGATTAGATGGATTAGTCAAGCTAAATTGTCCCTTAGAGTCCAAAGATGTGTAGATTAGGAGGATTGGCCATGCTAAATTGCCCCTTAGTATCCAAAGATGTGCAGGTTAGGTGGATTGGTTGTTCTAAATTGCCCCTTAATGTCCAAAGATCAGTAGGTTAGATGGATTAGTAGGGTAAATAGGTGGAGTTAAGGAGATAGGGTCTGGATGGAGTACTCTATTTAAATGTCGGTGCAGACCTGATGGACTGAATGGCCTCTTCAGGACTGTGTGGATTCTATGACGATGTCAATAAGAAGGGGATTGGTGTGCCAACATCGGCCTGCAGTGAATTCACAGGAAAAAAAACAGCACCATGCAAGTTTAATGACTGGTGGAACTCAGTAAACATTTATCCCACAGTTCAGTTCCCTGGTAACCCAAAGACCAGGTTCCCAGGAAGCAGAGTGCAAATTTAAAAAAACACATCATAAAATAGGAAAACCCACAGGGTTAATGCTTAACCTCAGTTGACAATTAGAGTCCAGTTTTCCCAGGCTGATGTCTCTGTCTCTCTATCTCGCTCTGTCTCTTTCTCTCTGTCTCTCTCTGTGGCTCTCTCACTGTCTCTCTCTCTCTGTATCTCTCTTTGTCTCACTCTCTATCTCTCTCTCTACCCCTCTCTCTCTATGGCTCTCTCTGTGTCTCTCTCTCTATCTCTCTGTGTCTCTCTCTTTCTCTATCTCTCTGCCTCTCGCTCTCTATCTCCCGATCGAGGCCCCAGGCTGTATTGAGTGTTTGAGATAATAGAGAGGCTGCAGTTTAGCTAACTGGGCCAAGCTCGCACAAACAGCAGTTCCCAGGCCTCCCGAGCCCTGGGAGATCTCAAACGAGCTGCCACCGCAATTAAAAAATGGTTGTGTCTTCAGCTCCCTACAAGACATTATTCCCACGGGACTCATCATTCTAAACTGAGGCCTCCCTCAGCTGCTGTCAAGTGGGCTCTTGAGTCACGAGTCTTTATAAAGAGCCAAATTCCAATTTAATAGTTAATAAATGATTTGCAGTCGTGGTCAGTATCAGATTGCAAGTTATTCTTTGTTACCAGAGCAATGGAGGTTGAGGAGCCACCTGATAGAGAGATTATGAGAGGCATGGACAGTGTGATAGTCAGAAGCTTTTCCCCCAGGATGGAAGAGTCAGTTCCTGGGGGGTGGCACAGGTTTAAGGTGCCACCCCCCAGGGGCAAGGTTTAAAGGAGATGTATGAGGCAGATTTTTTTACACAGAGGATGGTGGGTGCCTGGAACTTGTTGCCGGGGGAGGTAGAAGCGGATACGGTAGTGAGTTTTAAGATGCATCTTGACAAGTACATGAATGAGATGGGAATAGAGGGATATGGTCCCGGGAAGCGTCGGGGGTTTTAGTTCATTCAGGCAGCATGGTCGGTGCAGGCTTGGAGGATCGAAGGGCCTGTTCCGGTGCTGTAGTTTTCTTTGATCTTTGAAAGTAAGCACACAGGTAGAGCAGGCAGTAAATGGTATGTGGGCCTTCATAGTGAGGGGATTTGAGTATAGGGATAGGGGTGTTTTGCTGCAATTGTGTAGGGTATTGGTGAGGCCACACCTGGAGTTTTGTGTGCAGTTTTGGTGTCCTTATCTGAGGATGTCCTTGCTATAGAGGGAGCGCAGAGAAGGTTTATCCTGCTTCTAGGAGCAGGAGTAGGCCATTCAGCCCATCAGGTATGCTGCGTCATTCAGTTGGACCATGGATCATTTATCTCAATGCCACTTTCTATCTCCAATTCTCCTGGGGGCTGGTTTTCCCATTCCTCCTGCCACGGGAATCATAGCGGGTGAGGGGAGCACCACGGAAAGGTCCGTTGACCTTGGGCGAGTGGGATATTCTGATTGCGGGATAAGCGTGGCTGGAAAATCTTATCCATCTTCCACAGCCTTCCCTAGGGCACAGAATTCCAAGGAATAGACCACCCTCTGAGGGAAGACATTCTAAAACAGCCCACCCTGAATTTCTGAGACTGTGTTTCCTGGTTCTAAGGTAAATACCCTTTCAAAACCTAGGTTAAGCAGTGATTCAATCCAGGGTTTAAAAATCACAAGGGGGTCAGAATGGAGTAGAATCGTAGAAACCCTGCAGAAAGAGGCCACTTGGCCCATTGAGCCCACACCAATAACAATCCCAACTAGGCTCTATCCCTGTACCCCCCATGCATACCCTCTGTCAATTTCCCCTGACACTAAGAGGCAATTTAGCATGGCCAATCCACCTACCCTACACAACTTTGGACACTAAGGGACAATTTAGCACGGCCAATCCACCCTAACCTGCATATCTTTGGACACTAAGGGGTTATTTAGCATGGCCAATCACCCTAACCTGCATATCTTTGGACACTAAGGGGTTATTTAGCATAGCCAATCCACCTAACCTGCACATCTTTGGAGTATAGTTGGAAACTGGAGCACCCAGGGAAAACCCATGCAGACATGGGGAGAACATGCAGACTCCACACAGACAGTGAGCCAAGACTGGAATCAAACCCAGGTCCCCGGCGCTGTGAGGCAGCAGTGCTAACCACGGTGCCACCGTGCTGACCCAGAACTAAATAAGGAGAATAGGAGAATGTGTTTCCCAGTGGCACGAGAGAGGGTAACCAGAGGGAGAGGGACACTGCTTGAAGAGAATCGGGAAAAGAACAAGAGGGAGGGAGGGAGGGAGGGGGGAGATGAGGAGAATTGTATTTCGTAAACGCGGTGAGCTGTGGTGATCTGGATGGCACTGCCAATCTGTAAGGGCGGCGGAAGCAGATTGAAAAGCAACTTTCAAAATTTTGGATGATTACAGATTGAAATACCACAGAGATGGGCGAAACATTTTGATGATTAAGATGCGAAGCACTGTCTTGATCAGGATGATAAAAGGAAAAGTTGGGCAGGCAAGGCTTGCATCTACCTGAGTTTAGAAGAGTAAGAGGCGGCTCAATTGACACAAGATCATGAGGGGTACAGGCAGGGGGTGTGTGGACAGGGTGGACAGGACAGGGTCTCAGAACGTTAAGTCCATTTCCCTGCCAGACCTGCTGAGTTTCCCCAGCAGATTCTGTTGGTATATGCATGTGGGAGAACCAGTAGGGTCACTGTTTAATAATAAGGGGTCACCCATTTAACACAGAGAGAGGGTGAAATTTTCTTCCTCTCAGAGAGTGGAAAACGCTCTCAAACACTTTTTTATTTGTTTATGGGACTTGGGCTTGGTTGAATGGTTTGCCCGTCCCTAATTACCCATGAACTGAGTGGCGCGCTGGGCCACTTAGAGTCCTAGGGGTTTACAGAATGGAAACAAGCCCAACTTGTCTGTGCCACCCCGTTCTTATTTAACCCCTAAGCTAGTCCCAATCGCCTGCGTTTGGCCTGGACATTCTCTCTTCCACCTTCTTCCGTCTGGTAAAGAGATACAAAAATCTGAGGTCACACACAAAGCGCCTCAAGAACAGCTTCTTTCCCGCTGCTGTCAGACTTTTGAATGGACCCTACCTCGCATTAAGTTGACCTTTCTCTACACCCTAGCTGTAACTGTAACCACTGCATCTTGCACTCTCTCCTTTCCTTCTCTGTGAATGGTATGCTTTGTCTGTATGGCTAGCAAGAAACAATACTTTTCACCGTACGTTAATAGATGTGCCAATAATAAATCAAATCAAACCAGGCTCAAGAGGCAAGGAGCGGGGGTGGGGGTTTACTCCTGCTCCCATTCGGCCCTTTGTGTCTGCTCCGCCGTTCATTTTGATCATGGCTGATCATCAAATTCAATATTCTGATTCCTCCCCCAATGCCCCCCCCACCCCAGATCCTTTCAACCCTTTCACTCCAAGAGCTATATCCAAGTCCTTCTTGAAAACACTTAATGTTTTGGAGGGATCTTACTGGGGGGGGATCTTATTGAAAGTTACAGGATACTGCGAGGCCCTGGATAGATGGAGAGGATGTTTCCACTCATGGGAAAAACTAGAACCAGGGGGCACAACCTCAGGCTAAAGGGACGATTCTTTAAAACAGAGATGAGGAGGAATTTCTTCAGCCAGAAGGTGGTGATTGTGTGGAACTCTTTGCCGCAGAGGAGGCCAGATCATTGAGTGTCTTTAAGACAGAGGTAGATAGGTTCTTGCTTAATAAGGGGATGAGAAAAATATCAGCCATGATTGAATGGCAGAGGCGACTCGATGCGCCAAGAGGCCTCATTCTGTTCCTTTGCCTTATGGCTTCAACTACTTCCTGTTGGAGTGAATTCCAGTCTCTGGGTGAAGAAATGTCTCCTCAGCTCTGTCCTAAACGGTTTACCCCGAATCCTCAGACTGCGAGCCCTGGTTCTGGACTCCCCCCACCCTCGGGAACATCCTCCCCTACCCTGTTTAGAATTTAGCGTGTTTCTGATCCAATAAAGCACCCTCTTGTGCGTAAAGCAGAAGTCGCAAGTGAGAACTCTTCAAACTAGGCAATGAAACAAGACAATGGAAAATCAAGCCGCTTTTGTTTGAAGGTTTTATAGAGTGTGGGAAGTGATTTGTCAAAGTGAAAGTTCGAAGGCCTGAAGCTAAGAACGGTAACATTCTGAGGTGTTTCCACTAAGACAGCGACTGATGGATTCAGAACTTTGGAGGCCACAGTCAGAACGGTACCTACGTTGGGCAAGAGGCTGCATTGAGATCGTGCCTTTTGGAAACCCTTGACCTTTGATTTGATTTATTAATATTCAGTTGAACTTTATTGTCATTGCAGAATGCCCAAATACAAGAGAAGTGACTTCACAGGCTGCCAAGATACCAAGAGGAAAAGCAAGTGCGAGTACTCATTAAAAAATCGTGCCGATAGTCATTAACTGTATACATGCATATTGCACAATGCCCATCGCCTGGGGTAACAGCCTCTGAACCAGGTCATACGGGCTCCAATGCATCTAAAGTTTATTTAATTATTCGTCACATTCGTGAGGTAGTTGTAGAGGTGGGTACAATTTTGTCTTTTAAGAAGCATTAGACAGTTAACATGGGTATGATAGATATAGAGGGATATGGGCCAAACACAAGCAATTGGGGCTAGCTTAGGGGTTTGAAAAAAAAGGGCAGCATGGACAAGTTGGGCCAAAGGGCCTGTCTCCATGCTGTAAACCTCTATGACCCTATTAACACCGCAATGAAGTTACTGTGAAAATTCCCCTGGTTGTGACACTCCCATGCCTGTTCAGGTAACACTGAGGGAGAATTTAGCATGGCCCAATGCACCCTAACGTCTTTCCGACTGGGAGGAAACCGGAGCACCCAGAGGAAATGCACGCAGACACGGGGGAGAATATGCAGAAATCCACACAGACAGTGATGCAAGCCGGGAATCGAAGCCGGGTGCCTGGCACTGTGAGGCAGCAGTGCTAACCACAATGCCACGCCTATCTGGGTGTCTCCCACATGGCGGGAGGGGGAATGGGAGGGCCATCAGCCTGCGGCTGGGATGGGTTGGATTCTCTGGTAATGCTGAGAGATCTCCGCAGACGATGTTTTGATGGCTGGTAGTTGGGTGCCAATGATGTGTTGGAAAGTTTTGACTACCCGCTGCAGATCTTTCCGATGAGAAATGGAGCAACTGTCCATTCCACCGTAATGCAGTTCAACAGGATGCTGGCTGTTGTGCATTGGTAGAGAAGGAGATGGCCTAGTGGTATTATCGCTAGACTATTGATCCAGAAACTCAGCTAATGTTCTGGGGGACCCAGGTTTGAATCCCACCACGCAGATGGTGGAATTTGAAATCAATAGAATCCACAAACTTCAAACAGTTGTGAACGTAGCCTCAGTCCCATCACACAAACCAGCCTCCCATCCATTGACTCTGTCTACATTTCCTGTTGCTTTGGCAAAGCAGCCAGCATAATCAAGGACCCCATGTACCCCGGATATTCTCTCTTCCATCTTTTTCCATCAGGAAAAAGGTACAAAAGTCTGAGGTCATGTACCAACCAACTCAAGAATAGCTTCTTCCCTGCTGCTGTCAGACTTTTGAATGGGCCTACCTCACATTAAGTTGATCTTTCTCCACAACCTAGCTATGACTGTAACACTACATTCTGCACTCTCTCCTTTCCTTCTCTATGAACGGCGTGCTTTGTCTGTATACCACGCAAGAAACAATACTTTTCACTGTATCACAATACACGTGACATAATAAATCAATCAAATCAAATCAATTCAATAAAAATATCTGGAATTAAGAATCTACTGATGACCCATTGTTGGAAAAACCCATCTGGTTCCTTTAGGGAAGGAAATCTGCCGTCCTTACCCCGGTCTGGCCGACATGTGACTGCAGAGCAACAGCAATATGGTTGACTCTCAACTGCCCCTCCAAGGGTAACTAGGGATGGGCAATAAATGCTGGCCCAGCCAGCGATGCCCTTGTCCCACGGATGAATAAGAATAAAGTTTGAGGGAATCTGGGGGGACAGATTGCCTCTCCTTAGCTGCCTCAGGGAATATAGGTGCTGCTGACCCTGCTTCGCCTGGGACGAAGAGTTGGGGGACCATGAGAGGTCCTCCCTGATGTGGACACTCAGGAAGCTGCAGACTATTTCCACCTCTACCACACTGGTGTCATTGGGGTGTGTGTGCTGCCTCACACCTACTGGGAAAAGTATTGTTTCTTGCGCCATATACAGACAAAGCATACCGTTCACAGGGTACATAGATTTGATTTATTATTGTCACATGCACTGGGATACAGTGAAAAGTATTGATTCTTGCACCCTATACAGACAAAGCATACCATTCATAGAGTACATAGTATTGATTTATTATTGTCACATGTATTAGATAGTGAAAAGTATTGTTTCTTGATCGCTATACAGATAAAGCATACCATTCATAGAGAAGGAAAGGAGATAGTGCAGAATGTAGTGTTACAGTCGTAGCTAGGGTGTAGAGAAAGATCAACTTAATGCGAGGTAAGTCCATTCAAAAGTCTGACAGTAGCAGGGAAGAAGCTGTTCTTGAGCCAGTTGGTACGTGACCTCAGACTTTTGTATCTTTTTCCTAATAAAAGAAGGTGGGATAGAGAATATCCGGGGTGTGTTGGCTCCTTGATTATGCTGCTGCTTTTCCCGAGGCAGCGAGAAGTGTAGACGGAGGTGGAGTTAGGGACAGCATGGTGGCACAATGGTTAGCATTGCTGCCTCGCCGCACCAGGGACCCGGATTCGATTCCAGCCTCGAGTCACTGTCTGCGCAGAGTTTGCAGGTTCTCCCCGTGTCTGCGTGGGTTTCCTCTGGGTGCTCCGGTTTCCTCCCACAGTCCGAAAAATGTGCAGGTTAGGTTGATTGGCCATGCTAAATTGACCCTAATATCAGGGGGATTAAAAAGGCAAATGTGGGGATAGAGCTTGGGTGGGTTTGTGGTTGGTGCAGAGTGAATGGGCTGACTGGCCTCCTTCTGCACTGTAGGGATTCTGTGATTCCATGATTCAATGGATAGGAGGCTGGTTTGGATGGTGTAAATAATGTCTGGGATGCGTAGGGTCCTTAATTATGCTGGCTGCTTTCCCGAAGCAGTGGGAAATGTAGGCAGAGTCAATGGATGGGAGGCTGGTTTGTGTGATGGATTGGACTACATTCACCACCTTTTGTAGTTTCTTGCAATCTTGTCAGTGCAGGAGCCATACCAAGCTATGATACATCCAGAAAGAATGCTTTCTATGGTACATCTGTACAAATTAAGTGAGAGTTGCAGCTGACATGTCAAATTTTTTTTGTCTTCTGAGAAAGTAGAGGCGTTGGTGGGGCTTTCTTAGCTATAGTGCCAGCATGGGGGAGGGGGGGGCAGGACAGGTTGCTGTGATCTGGACAGCTAAAAACCTGAAGCTCTCGATCATTTCCATTTTGATTTGATTTGATTTAATATTGTCAAATATATTAGTATACAGTGAAAAGTATTGTTTCTCGCACGCAATACATACTAGCGTACCGTTCATAGAGAAGAAAAGAAGGTGCAGAATGTAATGTTACAGTCACAGCGAGGGTGTGGAGAAAGATCAACTTAATGCGAGGTGGGTCCATTCAAAAATCTGACAGCAGCAGGGAAGAAGCTGTTCTTGAGTCAGTTGGTACTGGAAACCCAGGCAGACCCGGGGAGAATGTGCAGACTCAAAACAGTGAGCCATGGAATTGAACCTGGGTCCCTGGCGCTGTGATGTAGCAGTGCGAACCACTGTCTGTCCCGACACACTCTATCGCCACTCCCTCCTACAGAGGTTCATATGAATTCACACCTTGGCCAAACCTCCATCTCTCTATATATTTCCAAACTTATGCTACAGCCACAATGTTAAACACATTCTTTCCACTTTATATAAACTATGGCTTAAATTTTTTGCAGCACTTATGAATCTAGATTTTACTAAACACGGGGTTGCAGGGGTGGTACGGCTCCTGTCAGAGACTCATTGCTGAGGGAGTGCCGCACTGTCAGATGGTCAGTGCTGAGGGAGTACCGCACTGTCAGAGGGTCAGTGCCGAGGGAGCGCCGCACTGTCAGAGGGTCAGTGCTGAGGGAGTGCCGCACTGTCAGAGGGTCAGTGCTGAGGGAGTGCCGCACTTTCAGAGGGTCAGTGCTGAGGGAGCGCCGCACTGTCAGAGGGTCAGTGCTGAGGGAGCGCCGCACTGTCAGAGGGTCAGTGCTGAGGAAGCGCCGCACTGTCAGAAGGTCAGTGCTGAGGGAGTGCCGCACTGTCAGAGGGACAGTGCTGAGGGAGTGCCGCACTGTCCGAGGGTCAGTGCTGAGGGAGTGCCGCACTGTCAGAGGGTCAGTGCTGAGGGAGCACCGCACTGTCAGAGGGTCAGTGCTGAGGGAGCGCCGCACTGTCAGAGGGTTAGTGCTGAGGGAGTGCCGCACTGTCAGAGGGTCAGTGCTGAGGGAGCGCCGCACTGTCAGGGCGTCAGTGCTGAGGGAATGCCACACTTCTTGGATCTATATTGTGATGATACTATGGTGTTTTGATATATTTTATGTTTAAGGTGAGGTTGCCTTCAGAGCTAATTTAGTTACAAGGGTGGGCTTGTCTGTGAAACATGTGGCAGATGCCAAGAATGCAAAATAATTATTGATTTAATCTCAGAATGTATTAATCTGTAGAATTAATAGACCTTTTGTTTATTTAGATTCTCCTGATTTCAGACTAAGTATGTCGAGTCATGTGAATTTTTGATTAGGTTGATTGGCAGGGACAGAGTCGTGTGCTTAATGGGAGGAGCTATGCTTGCAGGAAACAAAATAGTTTCATTTTCATATTAAAGTGAGGAGCAGTTGCTGCTTGGAGCTGGGGTAATACAAGACAAGGTTAAAGTCCAACAGATTTATCTGGAATCACAAGCTTTTGGAGCGCCGCTCCTTCTTCAGATGAGTGGAGACCTAAATAGACAGAAAAGTGATCGTAAGATAATGCTTAGAATGCGAATCTTTACAGGTACAGACAGTGCGAGTGGAGAGAGGGATAATCACAGATTAAAGAAGTGTGAATTGTCTCAAACTAGGATAGTTAATGAGACTTTGCAAGCCCAGGCCAAATGGTGGAGCTTAAGTGTCGTGTGATATGAACTCCAGTCCAACTTTGTTTATTCTTAGATAAAAAGCAAATCACCGTGGATGCTGGAATCTGAAACCAGAAAAATGCTGGAAAATCTCAGCGGGTCTGACAGAGTTGTTGGAGAGAGAGAGAGAGAGAGTGTTGAGCCAATGTTCCAAGTCTGGAAGACCCTTTGTCAGACCTTCATTGACTTCCCTCTGAAGTGGAGTTGCAAGACACTCAATTCTCGCACCGTGATCAGTTCAAGATGGGGTGGCACAGTGGCGCAGTGGGGTAGCACGGCTGCCTCATAGCGCCAGGGTCCCAGGTTCGATTCCCGGCTTAAGTCACTGCCTGCGCAGAGTCTGCGTGTTCTCCCAATGTCTGCGTGGGTTTCCTCCGGGTGCTCCGGTTTCCTCAAACAGTCCTGATGTGGAGGTGCCGGCATTGGACTGGAGTGGGTACCGTAAGCGGTCTAACAACACTTAAGGTTAAAGGGGATTTCCGCAGTAATTTCATTGCAGTGTTATTGCAAGCCTACTTGTGACTAATAATTCGACTTTAAAGTAATGGGTTTATTTGGACTCACGAGCTTTCAGAGCGCTGCTCCTTCCTCAGATGAGAAGACCTGTTGGACTTTAACCTGGTGTTGTGAGATTTCTTACTGCTCCCACAGTCCATAAGATGTGCTGGTTAGGGTGCTAAATTCTGCCTCAGTGTCCCCAAACAGGCACTGGAGTGTGGCAACTAGGAAATTTCACAGTAACTTCATTGCAGTTCTAATGTCAGCCTATTTGTGACACTGACGAATAAAACTCAAACGAAAAGAATGCATAATAGAAAAAAAATTCACTGGGGCAAACCTGGACTTTATTTGTCCCTGCATGGGATCTTGCTGTGTGTGGATTGGCTGCCGAGATTCGCACAGCGACTGCAGTTCAGCGTGGACGAAGCACATTGTGAGGTGGTGAAAGGAGGCTGTTATTGGTGTTGTATTTCTGAAGCAGCGTTTGGAAGGGTTAATGGAATGCTGAAAGTGGAAGAGTTTCTGGGAGTTCTCCAATCAATGCCTGTCTGCGTTGTGCAGTCAGGAGGAAGTGTAAAAGTATATATAGTGTGGGGTAAAAATAGACATCATCGCATCTGTTTTATATTTCCACCACAACCGATTGCAAAGTCCCAGACACTGCTTGCAGCTGCCTCCAACAGTAAGATTAGTAACAGCACGTTTTACATCTAAAATAAGACCATTCAGCCCATCAGGCCAATCCTGATTTTCTAAAAGAGCCACCAGATTAAACTGTACCCCCTGCTCAAGGCGTTGTCAATCTTTAAAATTCTTGTACTGACCCTCTGACAGTGCGGCGCTCCCTCAGCACTGACCCTCTGACAGTGCGGCGCTCCCTCAGCACTGACCCTCTGACAGTGCGGCGCTCCCTCAGCACTGACCCTCTGACAGTGCGGCGCTCTCTCAGCACCTGACCCTCTGACAGTGCGGCGCTCCCTCAGCACTGACCTTCTGACAGTGCAGCGCTCCCTCAGCACTGACCCTCTGACAGTGCGGCGCTCCCTCAGCACTGACCCTCTGACAGTGCGGCGCTCTCTCAGCACCTGACCCTCTGACAGTGCGGCGCTCCCTCAGCACTGACCTTCTGACAGTGCAGCGCTCCCTCAGCACTGACCCTCTGACAGTGCGGCGCTCTCTCAGCACTGACCCTCTGATAGTGCGGCACTCCCTCAGCACTGACCCTCTGACAGTGCGGCGCTCCCTCAGCACTGACCCTCTGACAGTGCGGCGCTCCCTCAGCACTGACCCTCTGACAGTGCGGCGCTCCCTCAGCACTGACCCTCTGACAGTGCGGCGCTCTCTCAGCACTGACCCTCTGACAGTGCGGCGCTCCCTCAGCACTGACCCTCTGACAGTGCAGCACTCCCTCAGCACTGACCCTCTGACAATGCAGCACTCCCTCAGCACTGACCCTCTGACAATGCGGCACTCCCTCAGCGCTGACCCTCTGACAGTGCGGCACTCCCTCAGCACTGACCCTCTGACAGTGCAGCACTCCCTCAGCACTGACCCTCTGACAATGCGGCACTCCCTCAGCACTGACCCTCTGACAGTGCGGCACTCCCTCAGCACTGACCCTCTGACAGTGCGGCACTCCCTCAGCACTGACCCTCTGACAGTGCGGCACTCCCTCAGCACTGACCCTCTGACAGTGCGGCACTCCCTCAGCACTGACCCTCTGACAGTGCAGCACTCCCTCAGCACTGACCCTCTGACAATGCGGCACTCTCTCAGCCCACAACTGGATTGTGGAGCTGAATTCTCCAGAGTGTCCAAGTGAGCTTTAGTCTTGTTTTTTTGTTGGATGTTATTCTTCCTTTTGCACTATGTGCAGATCAGTGAGATGTAGCAGCCCCCTGACACAACAATCCTCCTTCACCCACATATGAAAGATTAACTGTTCATTCCTCTTATTTGTGTGTAAAATTTCCCTGCTTGACAGAGCACAAGACGGCTGCCGTATGTTTGCCTGAATAGCAACGGTCACAGGAGGAGGTTATTCAGCTCCTCATGTTCTGCCATTCCATGAGATTATAGAATCATAGAAGCCCTACAGTGCAGAAAGAGGCCATTCGACCCATCGAGCATATACCTCCAACAGTCACACCCAGCCCTATCCGTGTAACACCAGGTATTTATCCTGTTAATCTCCCTGTCACTGTAAGGGCAATTTACACCAAACGGAAATTTAGCATGGCTAATCCACCTAACCTGCACAACTTTGGACACTAAGGGGCAAGTTAGCATGGCCAAACCACCCTAACCTGCACATCTTTGGACACTAAGTGGCAAGTTAGCATGGCCAATCCACCCTAACCTGCATATCTGCATATGGGCGCCGCAACAGCTCAGTGACTAGCACTGCTGGCTGTGCAGGCACATGGATTTGGGCCTGTGTCTGTGGAAGTTTGCGCATTCTCCCTGTGGTTGCGTGGGTTTCCTCCGGGCGCTCCGGTTTCCTCCCACACCCCAAAGATGTGCTCTCAGGCAAATCGGTTTTTACCAAATTGACTCTATTTCTTCCCTGAATCTGACTGAGTCGGGTTCCATTCATAGATATGCAGGGTAGAATAGGTGTGGGGTGATGTGGCGGCGTGGGCTCGTTGGGCCGAAGGGCCTGTTTCCCGTGCTGGGTTGTTCTTTGTTCTTTGTATCTTTAGGCACTAAGGGACAACTTAACAAGGCCAATCTTCCTAACCTGCACATCTTTGGACACTGAGGGGCAACTTAACATGGCCAATCTTTCTAACCTGCATATCTTTGGTCACTAAGGGCCAATCCACCTAACCCGCATATCTTTGGAGTATGGGAGGAAACCGGAGCTCCCAAAGGAAACCCTTAAAATTAATCTTAGTTAATTAATCAATCTTGAAACTGATAATCGATCCGGCATCAATTGTTGATGGTGGAAGAGAATTGCAAAGTCCTGGCAAAACACTCCTTGTCCATGCAAGTGTTTCTGAATTTCACTCTGAAATGTCTGTCTCTAAATTTTAAATGTAGAATCCTGAACAGTTAGAAACAGTTTCTCTCCAGCTACCCTCTCACTGCACTGTGATGTCTTGGAGACTTCCAAGCAAGTCATCCTGTGCTAAAAGGCGCTTCCCCAGGATTTTCCGATCCCGTCTGTGGTGGGGGGAATCCTCCACAGGATGCTCTGAAAGGCCGGCAGACGGGAATTTCGGGAGCGGGAGAATCCGGCACTTCTCAGCAGAAACCTGGCTGCAAAGCGGTGCGTGGTACCTCTGTGGGAGGAAGCCCCTTTGGGGCTTCAGGCGTTGTTGATCGGGAGAGCCAGGCAGGCAAGGGGCTGGAAGCAGAGGTACCCCAACCTCTAACGCCCCCCCCCCCATCCCCATTGCTGATTCCATAAACCAGTCGGGTCCTCTCATGGGGAAAGTCTTTCGATGGACAGACTGGACACCACCGACAGAGGGAGACGAGAGGGTAGCAGTAAAATGAAAGCACACGCAAGAACGCAAAGAGTAGAAGCAGGAGTAGACCACTTGGCCCTTGGAGCCTGCCCCGGCCATTCAATATGACCACAGCTGACAGATGCTGGCCTCGCTCCCTTTCTGTCCCATTTTTTCCCCATCGCCCCCTGTTCCTCAACTTGTCAATTATTTATCCACCTCCACTTTAAATACTTCCAAGGATCCAACCGCTACCACCCTTTTAGAGCAGAGAGTTCCAGAGATTCACCACCATCTGTGAGGAAAAACATTCTACAATTTTGGGGAGGTGGGTGGCCTAGTGGTAATATCGCTAGATTATTAATCCAGGAACTCAGCTAATGTTCTGGGGGACCCGGGTTCAAATCCCACCAAGGCAGATGATGGAATTTGATTTCAATAAAAAAAATCTGGAATTAAGAATCTCCTGATGACCCATTGTCGGAAAAAACCCATCTGGTTCCTTTAGCGAAGGAAATCTGCCGTCCTTACCCCGGTCTGGCCTACATGTGACTCCAGACCCACAGCCAATGTGGGTGACTCTCAACTGCCCTCCAGGGGTAACTAGGGATGGGCAATAAATGCTGGACCCAGCCAGCGATGCCCTCTTGGTTCATTCTTACTGGAACAATCGAGGTTGAGGGGTGACCTGATAGAAGCCTACCAGATTGTGAGGGGCATGGACAGAGTGGATAGTCAGAAACCTTTTCCCAGGGTGGCAGAGTCAATTACTAGGGGGGCACAGGTTTAAGGTGAGAGGGGCAAAGTTTAAAAGAAATGTACGAGGCAGATTTTTTTACACAGAGAGTGGTGGGTGCCTGGAACTCACTGCTGGGGGAGGGAGTGTAAGAGATACGATAGTGACTTTTAAGGGGCTTCTTGACAAATACACGGATAGGATGGGAATATGGTCCCTGGAAGGGTAGGGGGTTTTGGTTCAGTTGGGCAGCATGGTCAGTGCAGGCTTGGAGAGGCCGAAGGGCCTGTTCCTGTGCTGTAATTTTCTTTCTTCTTTGAAATCTGCCATTCTTACCCAGTCTGGCCTACATGTGACTCCAGAGCCCAGAAATCATAGAACCACAGAATGCCTACATTACGGATGGAAGCCATTCAGCCCAGCGAGTCTGCACTCACCTCAGTGATGCACAGGCCCTATTCCCGTAACCCCACCTATTCTACCCTAACCCTAACCCTAATCCTGCTTATTCCCTCTAACACTAAGGGGCAATTTAGCATGGCCAATCCACCTAACTACACATCTTTGGACATTTAAGGGAAATTTAGCACAGCCAATCCCCTAACCTTCACACCTTTGGACATTAAGGGGCAATTTAGCATGGCCGATCCACCTAATCCGCACATCTTTGGAGTGTGGGAGGAAACCAGAGCACCTGAAGGAAACCCACAGGGAGAACGTATAGACTCCTCACAGACAGTGACCCGAGGCGGGGATTGAACCCGGGTCCCTGGCTCTGTGAGGCAGCAGTGCTAACCACTGCACCACCCCAATGCGGCTGACTTATCTATTCTCTGAAATGGTCGAGCGAGACTTTCAGCTCAAGGGCAGTTAGGGGCTAGCGACACAGGCTGACCTTGCCAGCGATGCTCATATCCGATAAAAGAATGCATTTACGAAAAACTTGCATGCAAAGATTATGAAAATGGGGGAACGCAGACAGGACATGGTCACAGGCAACTGGGAGGCCACCGCTGAGGGCCGTGATGTCTGGAGGCTAACTGTTTGGAGAGGCTTGAGAAGAGGCAAGGAGGAATGGAGAGGTTAGCTGGCTGGAGAACAACAGAGGCCAGCCAAGTTACGGACACAGTGGCACAGCGGTATTGCCACTGGACCTGTAATCCAGAGACACACAGCAAGATCGAGGTGCGATTCCCACCATGGTGATATTTGAATTCAATAAAAATCTGGAATTAGAAGTCTAATGATAACTAAGGTGGTTAAAAACCCATCTGGGGGCGGCACAGTGGGTTAGCACTGGTCCCTCACAGCGCCAGGGATCCGGGTTCGATTCCCGGCTTGGAGTCTGTGTGGAGCCTACACGTTCTCTCACGTGTCTGTGTGGGTTTCCTCCGGGTGCTCCGGTTTCCTCCCACAGTCCAAAGATGTGCGGGTTAGGTGGACTGGCCATGATAAATTGCCCCTTAGTGTCAGAGAGACTAGCTGGGGTAAATGCCTGGAGTTATGAGGATAGGGCCTGAATGGGATTATGGTTGGTGCAGACTCGATGGGCTAAATAGCCTCCTTCTGCACTGTAGGGATTCTATGATTCACTAATGCTCCTTTAGGGAAGGAAATCTGTCGTCCTTATCCGGCCTGGCCTACACGTGACTCCAGACTCAAAGCAATGTAGTTGACTCTTAAACACCTTCTGAAATGGCCAAGGGAACTGGTCAGTTGTACCAGGTACCTACAAAGACCAAACAAGAGCCCTGGGGGAATGCTGACGCTTAGGACTAGGTGAGGATTGTTTTCGCTGGAGTTCAGATGTACGAGGGAGGGAATCTCAGAGAGACTTATAAAATTCTAACAGGTCTAGACAGGGTAGATACAGGGAAGATGTTCCTGATGGAGGGGGGAGTCCAGAACCAGGGGGTCACAGTCTGAGGATTCAGGGGAGGCCATTTAGGACGGAGGTGAGGAGACATTTCTTCACCCAGTGAGCCTGTGGAATTCATTACCACAGGAAGTAGTTGATGCCAAAACATTGAATGTATTCAAGAGGCGGCTGGATAGAGCACTTGGGGCAAATGGAATCAAAGGTTTTGGGAGAAAGCAGGATGAGACTATTGAGTTGGATGATCAGCCATGATGGTGATGAATGGCGGAGCTGGCTCAAAGGGCTGAATGGCCTCCTTCTGATCCTATCCTCTATGTCATGTTTCCAACTTGAAGTTGGTTGCTAATTTTGGGATCAGATGAAAAAAACCCAAAGTGCTACTTATACGCGATGAAACTGTGAGTTATCAGGTCTGGTGATGTTTCTGCCTACTTCAATATCTCCCTGATTCCTGTAGTCTACCATTAGTGGCACATGCCTACAGCTACCTGGCGGGAAAAGGAAGGGGGCAGAATTCCCTCCCTAAACCGCTGCCCCCCTGTCTCTCCTCATTTGAGACAAAATAAATCTCATTCACACAGCTTTTGTTTACCCTCTTCCCACGGGGTGCAGGGTCAAATTGTGTTTGATAATCCCTGAGCTAAAGCGATTGCAGAGATATTTGATTATGTTAAATGCATTTTATACATCCAGGCTGTTGTTAAAGTATCTTCCCTCAGCATTGACCCTCTGACAGTGCGGCACTCCCTCAGCACTGACCCTCTGACAGTGCAGCACTCCCTCAGCACTGACCCTCTGACAGTGCGGCGCTCCCTTGGCACTGACCCTCTGACAGTGTGGCACACCCTCAGCACTCACCCTCTGACAGTGCGGCGCTCCCTTAGCACTGACCCTCTGACAACAGTAGATGTGAGACTCTCTCACCGCTGGGGTTGAAGATTCTGGGTTCGATGAACCATGGATGGGATGGAGGGATGGGCGGGGACCCTTAAACACACTGCTCCAATCAAAAATTCCTTCTGTTTATAATCCCAGGCAGCACGGTGGCACAGTAGTTAGCACTGCTGCCTCACAGCGCCAGGGACCTGGGTTTGACGCTGGGCTTGGGTCACTGTCTGTTGGAGACTGCATGTTCTCCCCATGTCTGCATGGGTTTCCTCCAGGTGCTCCAGTTTCCTCCCACAGTCCAAAGGTGTGCATGTTAGGTGGACTGGCCATGCTAAATTGCTCCTTAGTGTTGAGGGATGAGCTAGTATAAATGCATGGGGTTGCAGGGAAGGGGCTTGGGTGGGAATGCAATAGGTGCAGCCTTGACGGGCCGAATGGCCTCCTTCTGCGCTGTAGGGACTCTACGAATCTTCAGAAACACCTGCCGTACTTCAATCAGCCACGTAACAGGAAAAATGTTCCAATTAAACGAGTCACTTTAATTCCTAGCTTTAAAAAATTACATAAAACACACAAACCTTACTGTACAAGAAACCAACTCACCGCGATGTTGGGAACTGGCAATTAAAAATTAAATAAGACAGACCTTCGATTTAATTGCGGGCTCCCAAAACCAAAGGGGTTTTGATTTTAAGAAAGCCAACAGTTCAGTTACTCAATATTCCTCAGCGGTAGTTCCGGAGTCCGAGGTAACAGCTTGGAGAACAGTGGAAAAACAAAGGGAAGGCTAAACGTTCCCCAACACCTTTTGACATCTTTTTCTATTATCCCCTTCCGCTGGATCATCCACCGCCCCCCACAAGGTGGGATCGTATTGGAGCAAGGTGTCAGGACGCCTTGCAATGTGCCAAGCTCACCGCGTTTCGTCCTCTCCATGGGGATGCACGGGGTGGGATACTCTGGCCTCGCACGTCCCCAGAACCGTAAAATTCTGCCTGAGGTCCGACGGATCTTCCCATTGTCCGTGCACCCACTCCCTCCTACTCCTCCCTTCACAATCTGTCCGATTCCCGTGGCGGACAGGGTGGTAAATTTCCAGGCATGTTGTCAGGCCCAACAAATATTCATGGGGAGCGGGGAGCGGGGTTTATTTCTCTCTCTGTCTCTCGGTTGTCCGCTAAGTGTGCGCCCAGCAGCCAACTTGACTGCCCCACGATGGACATTCCTCCCCGCAAACCACCACCCCCCCCCCCCCTCCCCCCACCCCAGGTACAAAGAACGCCTGTTCTGCGATTGCCACACCCACACTGGGCCACTCGGCACAACTCGAGGTGGCGGGGTCACCGGGTCGGGAAGTCCTGATGTCCACCAGAGGCGAGATCTGAGAAAAATCCCAAGCCGCTGCCTGGAGTTGAGTTGGGAATGTTGTTTCCACGTCCACTCTGCGTGCGCATGCGCATGCGTGTTGCAGGTTCACTCCACGGCCTTGCTCTCACTGCAACCCCGACATCTCCGAGAAGCAAGTTCAGTTTCTCATGTTTTTGCAGTCAACAGGGGAGGAGTACTGTGTTTACTTTAAGTATCCAAAGCGTTAAGTATCCAAGGCCCGCATTACCTCACCGCATTCCAGTCTGTGAACTGGGTACCAATTAATGGCTTCTCCTCTCAGCATTCTGCCTCGAACTGCGATGTTTTTTCAATTTCCCAATCCACCACTGTCCATGTTATAGAAACCGTCACATTAAACCACCTTGAGATTTACCATTGTGTTAAAGTACTGTCTTATTAGCTCCAGCTCCTGTCCCGTTCGAAAGTCTCTGCAGTAGGAGGCAGGCCTTTTGGCCTGTCGCGTCTGCGCTAGCCCTTTTTCCAAAGAGCTAAAATTTCAAGTGTTTGCTTACCAATCGTTTCCCCCCTCCCCAGCCCCCTCACCTTGGACTGTAATTCCAGCTTAAGACAAAGTGTTTAAATCAAGACTTGAAGGAAGAATTGGGAGATTGGCGGTTGAAGGGGTGGTTGGGGGGGGGTGATTAAGGAGGTGGTGAAAGATTGAGTGTTAGTCATCTAACTTTCGGTCATTTGCTGTTTGGTCCGAAAATGACCAGTCGCAGGCCCTTGGTGTCCAAAGATCGAGGGCTCCGCGTGGCTGGACAGGCACAAGGCCGGCGAGAGATGGGACTATCCCACGGGTGGTGTCACTTGCTGCACTCAGTCGAGGTCTTCTCACTGACCAGGGTTAGCTCCTCGGGACTGGCGGTGGCTGGCGGCGGGCTTGAGTTAGCTGGCAGGAGCAGGGTGGTCCGCACCAGCCACTCCAGCGCTCCCTTGAAGTCCCAGAGGAAGCAGGGGAACCTGCGGGAGGTGAGCTCCCACAGCTCCTCCTTGCGCAGGCCATAGATGACGGGGCTGACACACTGAGCCAGGCTGAAGAAGGCAAAGTTCAGCACCTCGAAGAGGGACTTGGTGTTCTGATGGAGCCCGCCGGCGTGGGCCACCAGGTGCAGGGTGAAGTTGATGAAATTGGGGATGATGTAGACGGCCAGCTGGGCCCCGTGCATCAGAATGGTGCTCCGCGCCCTCTTGTTCTGTCGGTTCAGCACCCCGATGCGCTTGCCCTCCGCCAGGATCTTGAAGTAGCTGTACAAGATTAGCACAGTGCAGATGCAGATGAGCAGGATCTTGGAGGTTTGCTTCATGTAGTTCTTGGAGGGGAGGTTGGAGGCCGAGCAACTCTCGGCCTTCCTGAGCTCGGGCCCCGACTTCAAGAGCGGCGAGATGAGGATGAGGGGGATGATGGCCGAGGCAGCCCAGGTCAGGCTGCTGAGGATCCAGACCCTGGCCTGGGTGCAGAAGGAGCTGTACTTGAGGGGGTGGCAGATGGCCAGGTACCTGTCGACCGCCATCACGGTCAGGGTGAGCAGGATGGTGGAGGCACTCATCATCAGGAAGAGGAGCAGCGTTAGGCAGGAGGACGATGACATGGCCACCCCCAGGTAAATGAGGACATAGAAGGTGCTGCTCAGGCCGAAGTAGATCAGACCGGATAGCAGGAGGTGGAAGAGCAGGACGAAGCGGGCCTGGGAGCGCAGACGGTCCTCGCTCAGGATGGTGCAGTTAATCACAAGGTTGAAGAACGCCAACAGGACGAAGGAGGTGACAGAAGCAAAGACCCGGATTTCGATGAGGTGCACCTCGCTGGCTGTCCCATTCACTGATTCATTCATTCTCAGACGTTTAAACACATTCCAGCGCCTGTCATTACAACAATGTCTCCCGGATTACAGCTCCCTCGAAACTGAAGCGAGTCTCTCATTTCTCTGCTGACTGGCCAGTGATCTCGCGCTCTCTCTCTCACACACACACACACACACACAAACACGTACTGTGTTTCCGTTTTGAGTCTAACCACAATGGAGCAAACTTGAAGACTTTAACTCTTTCACTGACTCACGCCAGCAATCTTTTTTTGCGTGTGTTTGGTTATTCCAGTACAGGAACAGCACGCGTTTGAACACCCAGGCCAACCACTGCTCGAACTCCAGCTGATGGCAGCCTCCTGTCAATGTGTGGTAGGCTCCACAAGAATTCTTCAGGTGGTCCACATTCCAAAATGAAACTCACTCACACACAATGCTAGCCACACGAGGCAAACAGGCTTGAATCCATATCCCCGCATCACACAAGATTGGCATGCATGGTACAAGTCATCAGAGGTGTGCAGACAACAACGAGGTTACTTATTCATTCAAGGGGTGTGGGTGTAGCTGGCTGGGTCATCATTTGTTGCCCACCTCTAGTTGCCCTCGAGTGTCTCACTTGGCCATTTCCAAGAGTTAAGCACGTTGCTGTGGCTCTGGAGTCACATGTAGGCCAGACCGGTTAAGGATGGCGGATTTCCTTCCCTAAAGGGACATTAAGAACATAAGAACTCGGAGCAGGAGTCGGCCATCTGGCCCCTCGAGCCTGCTCCGCCATTCAATAAGATCATGGCTGATCTTTTCATGGACTTGGCTCCACTTACCTACCCACTCACCATAACCCTTAATTCCTTTACTGTTCAAAAATTTGTCTATCCTTGCCTTAAAAGCATTCAGTGAGCTAGCCTCAACTGCTTCACTGGGCAGGGAATTCCACAGATTCACAACCCTTTGGGTGAAGAACTTCTTCCTCAACTCACTCCTAAATCTGTTTCCCCTTATTTTGAGGCCATGCCCCCTAGTTCTAGTTTCACCTGCCAGTGGACACAACTTCCCTGCTTCTATCTTATCTGTTCCCTTCATGATCTTACATGTTTCTATAAGATCTCCTCTCAGTCTTCTGAATTCCAATGAGATAGCCCCAGTCTACTCAGTCTTTCCTCATAAGCCAACCCTCTCAACTCTGGAATCAACTTAGTGAATCTCCTCTGCACCCTCTCCAGTGCCAGTATATCCTTTCTCAAGTAAGGAGACCAAAACTGTACACAGTACTCCAGGTGTGGCCTCACCAGCACCTTATACAGCTGCAACATAACCTCGCTGTTTTTAAACTCCATCCCTCTAGCAATAAGGACAAAATTAGTGAACAGATGGGTTTTTCTGACAATTGACAATGATTTGATTTGATTTATTATTGTCATATGTATTAGTACACAGGGAAAAGTATTGTTGCTTGTGCACTATACAGACAGAGTATACCGTTCATAGAGAAGGAGAGAGTGCAGAATGTAGTGTTACAGTCATAGCTAGGGTGTAGAGAAAGATCAACTTAATGCAAGGTAGGTCCATTCAAAAGTCTGACAGCAGCAGGAAAGAAGCTGTTCTTGAGTTGGTTGGTCCGTGACCTCAGACTTTTGTATCTTTTTCCCGATGGAAGAAGGTGGAAGAGAGAATGTCCGGGGTGCGTGGGGTCCTTAACAATGCTGGCTGCTTTTCCCAAGGCAGCGGGAAGTGTAGACAGAGTCAATGGATGGGAGGCTGGTTTGTGTGATGGATTGGGCTTCATTCACGACCTTTTGTAGTTTCTTGCAGTCTTGGGCAGAGCAGGAACCCATACCAAGCTGTGATACAGCCAGAAAGAATGCTTTTGATGGTGCATCTGTAAAAGTTGGTGACAGTCGTAGCTGATGTGCAAAATTTCCTTAGTCTCCTGAGAAAGTAGAGGCTTTTCTCGATCATTCAAATTTCACCGGGATTCGAACCTGGATCCCCAGAACATTATCCAGGGTCTCTGGATTATTAGTCCAATGTCAATACCAATACACCACTGTCTCCCCTAGTTTTGAGGGTTTGGAGTCATATATAGGTCAAACCAGGTCAGGATGGCAGATTTCCTTCCCTAAAGGGCATTGTTGAACCAGATGGGTTTTCCAACAATTGACAATGGGTCATCAGTAGATTCTTAATTCCAGATTTTAATTTAATTAAATACAAATTCCACCATCTGCCGTGGTGGGGTTCGAACCCGTGTCTCCAGAACATTAACTGACTTTCTGGATAAATAATCCAGCTGCAATACCACTAACCCATCACTTCTCCACGCAGAGAGACAACAAAAAGCATATCAGAGGAAGAACTATCAAATAAAATTCAACTTCAAGACACTTAAGGACTTAATACCAAAAGCTTCATCACAGGTAGCTTAAAAAGGTGTTGCATTACACTAATATTCACTCTGTAAATTTAGAATGGACATATCTCCATTGATGCTAAGTGTAAATTCCTAACATTCAGAGAAATGAAAGCGTACTTTACTCTGAATCTATCCTGGGAGTGTTTGATGGGACGGTGTAGAGGGAGCTTTACTCTGTATCTAACCCCGTGCTGTACCTGTCCTGGGAGTGTTTGATGGGGGGACTGTGTAGAGGGAGCTTTACTCTGTATCTAACCCCGTGCTGTGCCTGTCCTGGGAGTGTTTGATGGGTAACAGTGTAGAGGGAGCTTTACTCTGTAACTAACCCCGTGTTGTACCTGTCCATAGAACCAAGGATTCCCTACAGTGCAGAAAGAGGCCATTTGGCCTATCAAGTCTACAGCAACTCTCCAAAACGACATTTTACTCAGGTCCACATTCCCAACCCATCCATGTAATCCCATGCGTTCATCTAAGGGACAATTTAGCACGGCCAATCCACCTAACCCGTACATCTTTCAATACTAAGGGACAATTTAGCATGGCAATCCACCTAACCTGTACACCTTTGGACACTATGGGACAATTTAGCATGGCAATCCACCTAACCTGCACATCTTTGGACACTATGGGACAATTTAGCATGGCCAATCCACCTAACCTGCACATCTTTGGACACTAAGAGGCAACTTAGCATGACTAATCCACCTAAGCTGCACATCTTTGGACTGTGGGAGGAAACCAGAGTACCAGGAGGAAACCCACACAGACATGGGAAGAATATGCAGCCTCCACACAGACAGACACCCGAGGCCAGAAATCGAACCCAGGTCCCTGACGCTGTGGGGCATCAGTGCTAACCACCACTGCGCTCGCAAATTTGCCACTGAGCTCTGATAAAACGCTGGCTCTGACAGACGCTGGGTAACAGAGGCTGACATCATTATTTGTATGGCCTTTGGGGCAAACACAGAGCAGTCAGTGTGTCTATATCATCTCAGGCCCCTGATAAAGATCAGCGTTCTGACCCAAAGACATCATGATTTCAGTCTGTGAGTAAACCAACATGAGTGCGGTTTGTGTGTAATAGTGAGTTTGGGGCACCAGGGAGGGGTGGGGTGGGGTGTGGTTGTCATTCTATTTCCTCTGTTACATTTTTCACCACAGTCAATGGCAGGTTCCTGAGAACAGCCACGTGAGTTCTTTCTCCCCCCATCAAGGCAGCAGTCGAGGGTATCTCATGACTCACAGCTACCAAGGGTAGTCAATGAGATGTCACACATTAGCTGCGGATTAAGATGATGCTTCCTAATCCTGATGTGGAGCTGCTGGCGTTGGGCTGGGGTGGGCGCATCAAAAAAGTCTCACAACCACCAGCTTAAACTCCAACAGGTGCACGAGCTTTCGGAGCGGCGCTCCTTCACCGGATGAGTGGAGAGTCGGGTTCACAAACAGGGCGTATGTAGACAGAGACCCGATAGCAAGATAGCGGTTGGAATGCGAGTCTTTATAGGTCATCTAGTCTCTACAGGTACAGACAATGCAAGTGGAGAGAGGGTTAATTATAGGTTAAAGAGGTGCGAATTGTCCCAAGCCAAGTAAGATTTTGCAAGAGCAGACTAAATGGTGTGCATGAGGACAGCCTCAACCAGGATCTTGGGTTCATATCACCTTTAGTGTAACCTCCACCGAAGGACGTGCTGGTGCAGTGCATTGGCCATGCTAAATTCTCCCAGGCCCCGGAGTGTGGTGGCGAGGGGAATTTCACAGTAACTTCATTGCAGTGTTAATGTAAGCCTACGTGTGACACTAATAAAATTAACTTAAACTTTAACTGCGCAAAAGGTTGGCACAGTGGTTAGCACTGCTGTCCCACAGCACCTGGGTTCGATTCCCATATTGGGTCACTGTCTGTGTGGGGTCTGCACATTCTCCCCGCAAGATATAGACCAGTCGGAGACTTGGGCAGAGAGATGGCAGATGGAGTTTAATCCGGACAAGTGTGAGATAATGCATTTGGAAGGTCCAATGTATGTAGGAATTTCACAGTAAATGGTAGAACCCTTAGGAGTATTGACAGACAGAGAGATCTGGGTGTACATCTCCACTGATCACCAGTGGCAACACAGGTGGAGAAGGTAGTCAAGAAGGCATACGGCATGCTTGCCTTCATCGGCCATGACATTGAGTATAAAAATTGGCAAGTCATGCTGCAGCTGTGCAGAACCTTAGTTAGGCCTCATTTAGAATATTATGTACAATTCTGGTTGACATATTACCAGAAGAACGTGGGAGCTTTGGAGAGAGTACAGAAGAGGTTTACCAGGATGTTGCCTGGTCTGGAGGGCATTAGATATGAGGAGAGGTTGGAGAAACTTGGTTTGTTCTCACTGGAGCGACAGAGGTTGAGGGGTGACCTGATAGAAGTCTACAAGATTATGAGAGACATGGACAGAGTGGATAGTCAGATGCTTTTTCCTAGGGTAGAAGAGTCAAGTACTCGGGGACGTAGGTTTAAAGTGCGTGGGGAAAAGTTTAGAAGAGACGTGTGAGGCAGATTTTTTTACACAGAGGGTGGTGAGTGTCTGGAATGCGCTGCCCAGAGAGATGGTGGGAGCAGGTATGATAGCAGCATTTATGGGGCATCTAGACAAATACATGAATAGGATGGGAATGGAAGGATATGGACTCCGTAAATGCATATGGTTTTAGATCAGGCATCACGATTGGCGCAGGCTTGAATGCCGAAGGGCCTGATCCTGCGCTGTACTGTTCTTTGTGTCTGCTGAGGTTTTCTCCCATAGTCTAAAAGACATGCTGGTTGGGTGCTAAATTGCCCCTTAATGTCCAAAGATGTGCTGGTTAGGGGGACTGGCCATGCTAAATTGTCTCTTAGTGTCCAAAGATGTGCGGGTTAGATGGATTTTGTCAGGAGGACTAGTCAGGATAAATGCATGGGGTTATGGAGACAGGACCTGGATGGGATTGTGGTCAGTGCAGACTTGATGGGCCGAATGGCCTCTCTCTGCACTGTAGGGATTCGATGATTCTAATCCTTCCTGGAGTAGCTGAGTATGGAAAGGATCTCAGTTAACAAGCATAAACCCGCGAATGCAATCTCACCCTCCGAATGAAAGGAAGGAATGTTAATGTAAGCCTTCTTGTGACAGTATTAAATAAACTTTTAAACATTGATGGGAGCTAGCTTTACTACACTTCAAGTCACCACTGTAATGGTGACTTGAAGAGTCCTTGGCTGTGAAACGTTTCTGTGATGTTGTGTGGTTGGGGAAGGAGAAATGCAAATATTTCAAATGGTTCTGTTCTTAATTTGGTGCAGTACAACAGTGACAACTCAGGCAGACTGCAGCATCTGAACGTGATGAATCAGAACAAGATTGCCCCGTGGGCAGGCCAGCATAGGAAAATGAGTAATCCCAATCAAACTGCTACTTACCGTGAATTTATAAATTGCCTAGATCTTTTTTTCCCGCCCACCTGTCTTCCGCAGGTTCGATCTGCAGATTGGGCTATTGTTTAGAGTGAGATTTGATTTAGCATCAGGCCCTGTAGAGGCGCTTGTTCAGAGAGAACAAGCGACCCTTTCTACTTCGTCCCCGCTGATGTAGACAGGGGCTATGTTCTCCTTCACCCTTCCTGAAGTCAATGACTATCTCCTTTATTTTGTTGACATTGAGGGAGAGATTATTGTTGCCACGCCAGTTCACCAGATTCTTTATCTCCTTTCTGTACTCTGTCTTGTCATTGTTTGAGGTCCGACCCACTATGGTCGTCAGCAAACTTGAAAACTGAGTTCACCCAGATAAGTCTTAAATGTGGCTAACACATCTGCTTCAACCTCCTCTCTTGGCAGCGCATTCCAGGCCCCCACCACCCTCTGTGTAAATAAAACTACCCCCCCCCCCCTCCCCGCACATCTCCACTGAATCTTCCCCCCTTATCCTGAACTTGTGCCCCCTTGTAATTATCATTTCTGCCCCTGGGGAAAAAGCTTCCAACTGTTCACCCTATCCATACCCCTCATAATTTTATAAACTTTTATCAGGTCACCCCCTCAGCCTCCGTCTTTCCAGGGAGAACAATTCCATTTTATTCACTCTCTCCTCATAGCGAATACCCTCCATACCAGGCAACACCCTATTAAACTTTGTCTGCACTCTCTCCAAAGCCTCCACGTCCTTCTGGCAGTGTGGTGACCAGAATTGAACACAGTATTCCAAATGTGGCCACACCAACGTTTTATGATGTGGAGGTGCCTGCATTGGACTGGATTGGGCACAGCAAGAAGTCTCACTACACCAGGTTAAAGTGAAGGAGCAGCAGCGCTCCGAAAGCTCGTGCTAACAAATAAACTCGTTGGACTTTAACCTGATGTTGTGAGACCTCTTGCAACATTTTATATAACTGTCACATAGCAACCCCTATCAACCCCAGCACCAGTTTCTCTGGCCACAACACAGGAGTTGTGATGCAAAGTACGGAAAGACTGTACAACAGTCCAGAAGATACAAGGTGAGACATTTTTAGGACAGAAACGAGGACAAATTTCTTCAGCCAGAGAGTTGCCAGCCCATGTGGAAGTGGTTAGGCAAAAACATGTGTTTTCAAGAAGCAATTGAGGGAGGGGGTGTGGTCTCGTGTGTTGACTTGTGGAAAGGCATTGATAAACATAAGAACTAGGAGCAGGAGAAGGCCATCTGGCCCCTCGAGCCTGCTCAGCCATTCAATAAGGTTATGGCTGATCTTTTCGTGGACTCAGCTCCACTTACCTGCCCGTTCACCATAACCCTTAATTCCTTTACTGTTCAAAAATCTATCTACCCTTGCCTTAAAAACATTCAATGAGGTCTTGATTTATTATTGTCACATGTATTAGCATACAGTGAAAAGTATTGTTTCTTGCGCGCTATACAAACAAAGTATACCGTTCACAGAGAAGGAGAGTGCAGAATGCTGTGGCACAGTCATAGCTAGGGTGCAGGGAAAGATCAATTTAAAAGCATTGTTAGAGAGTTTAAAAGAGTTCGAATGAAGTTTGAGAAGCATAGAATGAGGGTAAAATATAGAATAGAAGGTATGCTGGGCACAGCTTACAAGATGTCACTTCACTCTGGCGCTATCTTGGATAGTAGCCACAACTGCTTCACTGGCCAGGGAATTCCACAGATTCACAACCCTTTGATGCCTCCATCTGTTCATTTCAATAACTTGTGTTTTACCAAGTCTTTCTTTATTGTTCCAGAGGGTTGTGGGTGTCGCTGGGCTGGGCCCAGCACTTGTTGCCCATCCACAACTGCCCCCTGAAGTGAGTATCTCGCATGGCCATTTCAGCAGGGCAGTTGAGAGTCAATTGCATTGCTGTTGCATTGTGGCAGACTGGGTAAGGACGGTAGGTTTCCTTTCCAGCCTCGATCCTGTCAGTGTGGAGTTTGCACGTTCTCCCTGTATCTGCGTGGGTTTCCTCTGGGTGCTCCAGTTTCCTCCCACGGTCCAAAGATGTGCAGGTTAGGGTGGATTGGCCATGCTAAATTGTCCATTAGTGTCCAAAGATGTGTAGGTTAGGTGGATTGGTTATGCTAAAAATCAGCCATGATCTTATTGAATAGTGGAGCAGGCTCGAGGGGCCAGATGGCCTTCTCCTGCTCCTGGTTCTTATGTTTATCAATACCTTTCCACAAGTCAACACACTAGACCACACCCCCTTCCCCAATTGCTTCTTGAAAACACACGTTTTTGCCTCAACCGCTTCCTGTGGTCATGGGCTGACCACTGTATGGTTGAAGAAATTCTTCCTCATTTCTGTCTTAAAAATGTCTCACCCTGTATCCTCTGGACCATGGTACAGTCTTTCCGTAATTTGCATCACAACTCTTGGGTTGTAGCCAGAGAAACTGGGGTTGATAGGGGTTGCCACGTGACAGTTATATGAAACATTATAAGAAGTCTCACCACACCAAATTAAACCTGCACATCTTTGGACACTAAGGGACAATTTAGCATGGCCAATCCACCTAAGCTGCATGTCTTTGGACACTAAGGGGCAATTCAGCATGGCCAATCAAACTAACCTAAACATCTTTCGGACTGCCAGAGGAAACCCACACAGACATGGGGTGGGGGGGAGGGGGAGAACGTGCAGACTCCACGCAGACAGTGACCCAAGCCGGGTCCCTGGTGCTGTGAGGTAGCAGTGCTAACCACCCGTGCCTTTTACGCTGTGCCCTGTGCAATACCTGCCCTTGGAACAAGACAGATTTCGAGATCATTCATCTCATTGTCGTTCACGGGATCTTGCTGTGTGACTACAGGGATTGCCTACTGTGTAATTAGGGTTCCAGTTCGATTCTCAATTGACAAGGGGACGAGTGAATGGTTATCAAGGAGTTGTGGGGCCAGGATGGGGAAAGAGGCAGGAATGTGGTGTGGAGGTTACAATCAGATCAGCCACAATCCTCTTGAAAGGCACAGCAAGCTTGAGGGGCCAAAAAGCCTACTCCTCCTGCTTCAAATTTCTTTGTGAGGTCAGCGTTGGGATGTCCTAGTACAAAATAGACAGCCTATAAATACATATTCTTCGACTGAGCCACGGCATTCCAAGAAGCCGCAAATAATTTGTTGACAAATTTGCACAAAGCTTCCACGCACCACAACAGGATGATGGCCAGATAATCTGCTTTGAGTGATGTGGGCTGAGTGATTCATTGTCCCCAGACACCAACGGCAGAGGTGATAGCCCAGTGGTATTACCGCTAGGCTATTAATCCAGAAACTCAGCTTACGTTCTGGGGGACCCAGGTTCGAATCCTGCCACGGCAGACGGTGGAATTTGAATTCAATTTAAAAAATTTGGAATTAAGAATCTGCTGATGACCCATAGTCGGAAAAACCCATCTGGTTCCCTTTAGGGAAGGAAATGTGCTGTCCTTACTCTGGTCTGGCCTACATGTGAACTCCAGAGCCACAGCAATGTGGTTGACTCTTAACTGCCCTCCTAAGGGCACTTAGGGATGGGCAATAAATGCTGGCCCAGCCAGCGACGCCGATGTCCCATGAATAAAAGTGAAATAGACCTATGCGGAGGGGCTAATTCTGGTTTCAGGCCTACTGAGATACGCAGGCCCATTTTTGATAGCCTTTACCAGCAGACAGAGGGTGGTGGTGGAGGGAAAATTTTCAGACTGGAGGCAGTTACCAGCGGTGTACCACAGGGATCAGTGCTGGGTCCTCTGCCATTTGTGATTTTTATCAATGACTTGGAAGAGGGGGCTGAAGGGTGGGTTAGTAAATTGGCTGATGACACCAAGATTGGTGGAGTAGTGGATGAGGTGGAGGGCTCTTGTAGGCCACAAAGAGACATTGATAGGTTGTAGAGCTGGGCAGAAAAGTGGCAGATGGAGTTTAACCATGATAAGTGCAAGGTGATTCATTTTGGTAGGACAAACTTGAATGCGGATGACAGGGTCAATGGCAGGATTCTGAGGAATGTGGAGGAACAGAGAGATATCCACAGATCTCTGAAGATTGCCACTCAAGTGGATAGAGCCATGAAGAAGGCTTATAGTGTGTTAACGTTTATTAACAGGGGTTTTGAGTTTAAGAGCCGTGGGGTTATGCTGCAACTGTATCAGACCTTGTTGAGACCACATTTGGAATATTGTGTGCAGTTCTGGTCACCTCACTATAAGAAGGATGTGGAAGCATTGGAGAGAGTGCAGAGGAGATTTACCAGGATGCTGCCAGGTTTGGAGGGTAGGTCTTATGAGGAAAGGTTGAGGGAGCTGGGGCATTTCTCTTTAGAGCAGAGGAGGATGAGAGGTGACTTAATAGAGGTTTACAAGGTGATGAGGAGGGATAGATAGAGTGGACGTGCAGAGACTATTTCCTCAGGTGGATGTAGCTGATCCTAGGGGGCATAACTATAAGGTTCATGGTGGGAGATATAGGAGGGATGTCCAAGGTAGATTCCTCACTCAAAGTGTGGTTAGGGTATGGAATACACTGCCTGCTGTGATAGTGGAGTCGGACACTTTAGGAACTTTCAAGTGGTTATTGGATAGGCACATGGAGCACACCAGAATGATAGGGAGTGGGATAGCTTGATCTTGGGTTTGGACATAGCTCAGTACAACATTGAGGGCCGAAGGGCCTGTACTGTGCTGTACTATGTTTCTCTGTTACCAATATGGCACCTGGTGGGCTCTTGGCTTTCCAATGAGCTTCCTGTCACTATTTTGGAGGCAACATAAGGGGCCGAGAAAGTGGGTTCCACGTGGCCTTCTCCCGTGTCAGTGTGCTTTTAGAGATCACCTCATCCCAAGTTATGGTCAAAACCACCCCAAGCCCTTGCTAAAACCACATGTTTCCCCTGCAATGAGCCACTTTCTACATGTCTTTGATATTTCCTGCTAAGACTGACTGCTGCCCACCCCCTCTCCACCGTGTATTGTCTTGGTTTGACGCACTGTAAATGTCTAACACAAAAACATTCAGACAAATGTTTTGGCAGGGGAATGGTGGGGGGGGGGAAAGAGAGAAAGAGAGAGAAAGAGGGCGGAGGAGAGAAAGCTTTTCTGAGCAGTTCCACAAGTACTGAATGACGGCAGATACGAGAAACAGCACTGCACCCTGTTCTGATGCAAGGATTCAGAGTGTTCTTTGTGGTTTGTTTCTTCTCTCTCTTGCCTGGTTGTTGCCCGTATGGCAAATGTGAAATTCACCCCAGAGTTTTTCTCAGCACACCACTCCTTCCTTGTTTTGTACAGAAAATACCCCTCCCATAACCTGTGATCACTCCCATCCAGAGGAACAAAGTTGGGGGGGGGGTGGGGAAATAGGGTGGTGTGGCAGCAGGAGGACAAGAACATCACCACCACAGTGGGTTAGCTCTGCTGCCTCACAGCACCAGGGACCCAGGTTCAATTCCCGGCCTGGGGTCACTGTCTGTGCGGAGTCTGCACGTTCTCCCCGTGTCTGCATGGGTTTCCTCCGGGTGCTCCGGTTTCCTCCCACACGTGTTGGTTAGGGTGCTAAATTCTCCCTCAGTGTACCCGAAAAGGCACCGGAGTGTGGCGACTCGGGGATTTTCACAGTAGCTTCATTGCAAGCTAGCTCGTGACACTAATAAATAAACTTGAAGTTTTAAAATTAAAAAACCTGTAAGTGCCACCGCACCCCCCCCCCCCCTCCCCCGCCCCAACCCCCAGAGTCTCACAGCAGCGCGACCTCAATGTACATCGCTGCCCCCACTGTTGTTGCTGCAACGCTGGACGATGCTGCAGGAGCACAATACAACACAAAGGCAGCAGCAGTACCAAGGAGGCACACCACCACCTCATCAAGGGGGAAATCAGGGACAGGCAGCAAGCACTGGCCCCCCCCCCTGGGTCTGGTTACAGATTGGTCCCACTGAACTCTCTGGAGCCAGTCAAGCTTCCCACTCCGCAAGAAACTACAAAGGGTCGTGAATGTAGCCCAATCCATCACGCAAACCAGCCTCCCATCCACTGACTCTGTCTACACCTCCCACTGCCTTGGGAAAAGCAGCCAGCATAATCAAGGGCCCCCCCCACACACCCCGGACATTCTCTCTTCCACCTTCTTCCATCAGGAAAATGATACAAAAGTCTGAGGTCACGTACCAACCGACTCAAGAACAGCTTCTTCCCTGCTGTTGTCAGACTTTTGAATGCATCTACCTTGCATTAAGTTGATCTTTCTCTACACCCTAGCTGTGACTGTAACAAAACATTCTGCACTGTCATTTCCTTCTCGATGAATGGTATGCTTTGTATAGCACATAAGAAACAACACTTTTCACTGTATCCCAATACATGTGATAATAATAAGTCAAATCAAATTCTTCCTGATTACTATCAGGAATTGGGGCAGCACAGTGGTTAGCACTGATGCCTTACTGTGCCAGTGACCCGGGTTCAATTCCAGGCTTGGGTCACTGTCTGTGCGGAGTCTGCACGTTCTCCTCCGTCTGAACGGGTTTCCTCCGGGTGCTCCGGTTTCCTCCCACAGTCCACAGATGTGCAGGTTAGGTGGATTGGCTATGCTAAATTGCTCCTTAGTGTCCAAAGATGTGCAGGTCAGGTGGATTAATATTGCTAAAATTAACCCTCATGTCAGAGGATTAGCGGGGTTGCAGGAATAGGGCCTGGCTGGGATTGTGATTGGGTACAGACGTGATGGGCTGAATGGCCTCCTTCTGCACTGTAGGAATTCAATGATGATACCACTCACCCAGGCCCATTTCCCTGGCCTAACCCTGAAACAGGAAAAAGTCTTGACAACACCAGATTTAAGTCCAACCGATTTATTTGATAGTAAACTCACAAGCTTTCGAGGCTTACCTCTTCGTCAGGTGAATGAAGAGTTCATGAAGAACGAAGAGGGGAACCTCAAAAGCTTGTGAGTTTACTATCAAATAAATCGGTTGGACTTAAACCTGGTGTTGTCAGACTGTGTTTACCCCAGTCCAACGCCGACATCTCCACATCCTAACCCTGAAACCCCATGTATGTGCCACCAAATCTACCTAACCTGCACATGTCTGGACACTAAGGGGCAATTTAGCATGGCCAATCCACCTAACCTGCACATCTTTGGACTGTGGGAGGAAACCCACGTAAACACATGGAGAACGTGCAGACTCCATAAAGTCACCCGAGGCCTTCTGCACAGGGTGACGGGATGGGGTGGCGGGAGGTATTGATTGAACTTGCTTGCAGCCCCTTGTCAAGGGTCTGACCACTTGGGAGAGAGGATCAACCTCTGCAGAAAGGCAAAGAGCTGCATTGTCACATAGCTCAACCAGTTTCAAGCCCTGTGGCGCAGAAGGGAAAGGGAGGAGGTTGTGGGGCGCTTGGTGGGAGAGAAAAGGGAAACCAATCTCTGCCTGATTGGGGGTGAGTTTATATAAAGTGGCCACGTATATGCAGCAGGACTGAATTCACTGGTAAGTACCTTATGCAAATGTCCAGGTTGACTGAGAAACAAAATTGAAACTACTTTCCATCACTTTCTGTAAATGTCAATCGACTGTGAAGAAACTAAGGCGCTGTGAAAGATTGCAAAGTGAGCAGCCGCATTCAAATGATTGTTCAGGAAAGCCTGCCTACTCATACTGCATGGATCATGTTCTGAATAAGATTATAAACCAAATTCAAGATTTGTCACTGAAAATATTTGAGAAAGTATTTGAAAGTATTTGCCCATTCGTTAATTCCTCTCCTCTGCTGATAGCTGTCAGGCTGCACTTCTTCTCCCAGAATCACTATAGTAACATAGATAGAAGCAAGAAGGAGGCCGTTCGGCCATTCGAGCCTGCTCTGCCATTCATCACCATCATAGCTGATCGTCCAACTCAATCCTGCTTTCTCCCCATAACCTTTGATCCCATTCATCCCCAAGTGCTATGTCCAGCCGCCTCTTGAATACATTCAATGTTTTGGCATCAACTACTTCCTGTGGTAATGAATTCCACAGGCTCAGCGGGTGAAGAAATGTCTCCTCACCTCCGTCCTAAATGGTCCATCCTGAATCCTCAAGCTGGTTCTGGACTCCCCCCACCATCGGGAACATCGTCCCTGCATCTACCTTGTCTGGTCCTGTTAGAATTTTATAAGTCTCTGAGATGCCTCCCCTCATTCGCCTGAACTCCAGCGAAAACAATCTTAACCTGGTCAATCTCTCCTCATACATCAGTCCCTCCATCCCCGGAATCAGCCTGGTAAACCTTTGCTGCACTCCCTCGAGGGCAAGAACATCCTTCCTCAGAAAAGGAAACCAAAACTGCACACAATACTCTAGATGTGGTCTCACCAAGGCCCTGGATAATTGCAACAACATATCCCTGCTCCTGTACTCAAAACCTCTCGCAATGAAGTCCAACATACCATTCACCTTCTTTACTGCTTGCTGTACTTGCATGCTTACCTTCAGTGACTAGTGCACCCATGTCCCTCTGCATACTCCCCACTCCCAATTTACAGCCACTCAAAGCAGTAATCTGCCGATCTCAGTCCCAGTTTATTTCTCAGTTATTATAAAGACTGGATTTATTATTTTGTGTTTGTTGGACTGTGGGCGTTGCTGGCTGGGCCCGTCCCTAACTACCCCATGAACCCACTGGATGGCTGGAAGGCATTTAAAAGCTGTTGTGGGGGTCAGGAGTCACGTGAAGACCAGACCGGATAAGGGCGGTAAATTTCAGGTCTCTCCGACTGAGCGTCTTACCAAAGCCCACCCCCAAAACCTCATGTATTTATCCCACTAATCCACCTAATCTGAACATTTTGGCGCACTAAGGGGCAATTTAGCATGGCCAATCCACCTAACCCACACATCTTTGGACACTAAGGGACAATTTATCATGGCCAATCCACCTAACCCACACATCTTTGGACACTAAGGAGCAATTTAGCATGGCCAATCCATCTAACCCACGCTTTCTCGGACTGTGAGAGGAAACCCACACAGACATGGGGAGAACGTACAGACTCCACACAGTCACCCAAGGACTGTGAATCGAACCTGGGCCCTTGGCCCTGTGAGGCAGCAGTGCCATCCATGGTCAACATTAGACTTTTTAATCCCCGATTTTCACTGAATTCAAATTTCACCATCTGCCATGGTGGGATATGAACCCAGGTCACAGAATCATAAAAAGCCCTACAGTATCGAAGGAGGGCATGCAGCCCATCAAGTGTGCACCGACAACAATCCCACCCAGCCACTATCACCGTTACCCCACATATTTACCCTGCTAATCTCGCTAACCTAGGCATCCCAGGATACTTAGCATGACCAATGCATTAACTTGCACATCTTTGGACCCCAGATTATCACCCTGGGTTTCACGATTACTAGTCCAATAACAAAACCACTAGTCCAATGCCTCACATGTTGAAGTGTCTAGATTGGAACAAAACATGCTGATTCTCTTCCCCCAGTTTAAAGATTTTCGTTTGATTTATTATTGTCACGTATTAGTACACACTGAAAAGTATTGTTTCTTGCACGCTATACAAAGCATACCGTTCATGGAGTACATAGATTTATTATTGTCACATGTATTAGCATACAGTGAAAAGTATTGTTTCTTGCGCGCTATACAGACAAAGCATACCATCCATAGAGAAGGAAAGACGACAGTGCAGAATGTAGTGTTACAGAGAGAAGTAGGTCCATTCAACAGTCTGACGGCAGCAGGGAAGAAGCTGTTCTTGAGTCGGTTGGTACGTGATCTCAGACCTTTGTATCTTTTTACCGACAGAAGAAGGTGGAAAAGAGAATGTCCAGGGTGCATGAAGTCCTTACTTTTCCAAAGGCAGCAGCAAGTGTAGACAGAGTCAATGGATGGGAGGCTGGTTTGAGTGGTGGATTGGGCTACATTTACGACCCTTTGTAGTTTCTTCTGGTCTTGGACAGAGCAGGAGCCCATACCAAGCTGTGATACGACCAGAAAGAATACTTGACCTTATGCTGCTGCACCTTAGGACTCAAGGATTAGTGTGATAGAGTCCTAACAGTGAATCTACCCCCCGCCCCCCCCACAACCCCCACCCCTGCCAATGGTCACTGGACTACAGGTTCTTTCATGTTGAGAGGGCTAAAATACCAGTGCAAGGATGTACTTCTGAGGTTTATAAAGCTCTGGTCAGATCCCATTTGGAGTATTGTGGCAGTTTTGGGTCCAGATCTAAGGAAGGATGTGCTGGCCTTGGAAAGGGTCCAGAGGAGGTTCACAAGAATGATCCTGGAATGAAGAGTCTGTCGTATGAGGAACGTTTGAGGATTCTGGGTCTGTACTCGTTGGAGTTCAGAAGGATGAGGGGACATCTTATTGAAATTTACAGGATACTGCAAGACCTGGAAAGAGTGGACATGGAGAGGATGTTTCCACTAGAGGGAAAAACTAGAACCAGAGGGCACAACCTCAGGCTGAAGGGACGCTCCTTTAAAACAGAGATGAGGAGGAATTTCTTCAGCCAGAGAGTGATGAATCTGTGGAACTCTGCCGCAGAAGGCCTTGGAGGCCAGGTCATTGAGTGTCTTTAAGTCAGAGATAGATAGGTTCTTGATTAATAAGGGGATCAGGAGTTATGGGGAAAAGAGAGGAGAATGGGGATGAGAAAAGTATCAGCCATGATTAAATGGAGGAGCAGACTTGATGGGCCGACTGGCCCAATTCTGCTGCTATGTCTTATGGTCTTATCCCTCAGTGTTTTACAACCAACATTTTAAGTGTAATGAAGGAAAAATGGCAACAGCGAAGTTCCTACAAACAGCAGGGTGATAAATGACCAATCATTTATTTTAGTGGGAGATAAATATTGGTCCCAGGATACAAAGGAAGAACGACCCTGTCCCTTTTCTCCCTGCAAACCTCCAGAGGGGGCAAACATGGCTGGTTAAAATCCACACCAGCCTCGTCCTATTTTGCTCACATTTTCATCCAGTTCCTTCTGCCTCACACTAAACGACAAACTACAAGCTTCTAAGTGCCTCGGCACTCTGCTCCAACTACTCCAGATGGCAGCCACTTCCACGATCACACCTCTCTCCCTTTGTGTCAAGAAATCCCTCCGAAACTCACAATACCACCTGCTCATGGCAATCATATTTGTGGTGAAGAAGGCATTCGGCATGTTTGGTTTCATCGGTCATGAGAACATGAGTTGGGACGTCTTGTTGAAGTTGTACAAAACATTGGTAAGGCCACACTTGGAATACTGTGTGCAATTCTGGTCACCCTATTATAGAAAGGATATTATTAAACTAGAAAGAGTGCAGAAAAGATTTACTAGGATGCTACCGGGACTTGATGGTTTGTGTTATAAGGAGAGGCTGGATAGACTGGGACTTTTTTCTCTGGAGCGTAGGGGGCTGAGGGGTGATCTTATAGAGGTCTATAAAATAATGAGGGGCACAGATCAGCTAGATAGTCAATATCTTTTCCCAAAGGTAGGGGAGTCTAAACCCAGACGGCATTGGTTTAAGGTGAGAGGGGAGAGATACAGAAGTGTCCAGAGGGGCAATTTTTTCACACAGAGGATGGTGAGTATCTGGAATGAGCTGCCAGAGGTAGTAGTAGAGGCAGGTACAATTTTGTCTTTTAAAAAGCAGTCAGATAGTTACATGGGTGCAATAGGTATAGAGGGATATGGGCCAAATGCAGGCACTTGGGATTAGCTTCGGCGTTTCTAAAAAAAGGGACGGCATGGACAAGTTGGGCCTAAGGGCCTGTTTCCATGCTGTAAACCTCTATGACTATTGGCCACTCTTCCCTTTGAAAGGGGGGGGGGGGGGGGGGGGGGTGGATGCTGACTGGTGCTGATTTACCTGAGGATCAAACCTCAGGTGAGGGGCAAGGCTGAGAAGGCAGGGCCTTCAGGAATAACCTCTGCTGGTCCGAGAATTCAACCCGCGCTCTTGGTGTCTCTGGGCATCATGAAGCAGCTGCCCAGCCAACTGAGCTAACAGACAACCCCCCCTCCCCCCACCATCTTTACAACTGAGGTCATTGCAAGTTTCATTGAGTATCTTTAAGACAGAGATAGATAGGTTCTTGATTAATAAGGGGATCAAGGATTACAGGGAGAAGGCAGGAGAACGGGGATGAGAATCATATCAGGCATGATTGACTCAATGAGCTGAATGGCCTAATTCTACACCTATACCTTATGGTCTAATTTCTTCTTGAAATCACACAACATTTTGGCCTGAACTACTTTCTGTAGGAGTAAATTCCACATATTCACCACCCTCTGGGTGAAGAAATTTCCCCTCACCTCAGTCATAAAAGGTTTACCTCCTTATCCTCAAACTCTGACCCCTAATTCTGGACCCCCCCCCCAACTATTGCGAACAGTCTTTCTGGATCTACCCTGTCTAACCCTGTTAGAATTTTATAAGTTTCTATGAGATTCCCCCCTCACTCTTCTAAACTCCCCTAACCGACTTAGTCTCTCCTCATGCAATAGACCTGCCATTCCAGGAATCGACCTGGTAAACCTTCGCTGCTCTCCCTCTATAGCAAGAACATCCTTCGTCAGATCAGGAGACTAAAACTGCACACAATACCCCAGGTGTGGCCTCACCAGCACCCTATACAATTGAACCAAAATATCACTATCCCCATACTCAAATCCTCTCGCTATGGAGGCCAACATACCATTTGCCTTTTTTACCGTCTGTTGTACCTGCGCGCTTATTTTCAGTGATTGGTATACGAGGACACCCAGGTCTCAACATGTTCCCCCTCTCTCAATTTACACCCACTCAAGTAATAATCTGCCTTCTCATATTGCTACCAAAGTGGATAACCTCACATTTACCTACATTATGCTGCATCTGCCATGCCCACACACACTCAGCCTATCCAAATCACGCTGAAGCATCTCTGCATCCTCCTCATAGCTCATCCTCCCACCCAACTTTATGTCATCTGCAAATTCGGAGATGTTACATTTAGTTCCCTCATCTAAACCATTGATTAGATACTATGAATAGTTCCAGCACCGATCCCTGATCCCAGGAAACAACCTGTTTAAACCTTTGCTGCACTCCCCTCTATAGTGAGGACATCTTTCCTCCGATAAGGACACCAAAACAGCACACATTACTCCAGATGTGGCCTCATCAACGCAGTTGCAGTACAATTGCACTTTAGTTCTGGAAATCCCTTGCCAGTGTAAAATTAGCTGACGGGTGGGAGTTGCTAACCACTGTGGGACACTTTTAGGGGAATTTCTTCAAATCTGTGATAGTCCTTTTCCCTTCATAGCCACAGCTCTTTGGAGCAACGGGCACATCTAACCAGCCCTGTTCATTTTTCCCAAGCCCTCGCTTTAACCTTTGGAGAAAGCCTCTCATCATCTGCCACTCACAGTTGACTGGTGTGAGCGATTACCACAGAGTGATGAAACTTTAATTGAAAACAGCTTGGTGGTGAAGACTGATCGAGTTGCCTATAAGCAAGCACACAACTTTGACGAAACATCAGCAGTAGATGAGGGAGGGTGGCACAGTCTGTACTGCTTCAGGGTATTTTTAGCAATCCCAGCAGCTGTGTCCTGACTTGCTAATGAGATGCACTATTTTCTAACAAAAGGAGTGATACACCATGTGTTATACAAAAGGGTTCCTCCGCTAGGGCTCAGTGGGTAACCCTGTCGCTACTGGCTCAGAAAGTCATGTATCCAAATCCCAGCCCCACTCCACGGGGATCATAGAATCCCTATGGTGCAGAAGAGATCACTCAGCCCATCGAGTCTGTACCGACTGTCTGACAGAGCATCTCACCCAGGCTCTATCCCCGTAACCCCACACATTTCCTATGGCCAATCCACATAATCTACACATCTTTGGACACTAAGGAGCAATTTAGCATGGCCAATCAACCTAAAACACACATCTTGGGGCACTAAGGGGCAAATATCATGACAAATTCACCTAACCTGCATATCTTTGGACACTAAGGGACAATTTAGTGTGATCAATCTACGTAATCTACATATCGTTGTGGACTAAGGGGCAATTTAGAATGCCTAATCCACCTAACCTGCACAACTTAAAGGTTGATTTATTAGTCACAAGTAAGGCTGCAATGAAGTTACTGTGAAATTCCCCTAGTCGCCACACTCCAGCAGCTATTCAGATACACAGAGGGAGAATTTAACACGGTCAATGCACCTAACCAGCACGGCTTTCAGACTGTGGGAGGAAACTGGAGCACCCAGAGGAGACAGTGACCCAAGCTGGGTCCCTGGCGCTGTGTGGCAGCAGTCCTAACCACTGTGCCACCCTTGAGTCGCACATCTTTGAACACTAAGGGGCAATTTAGCATAGCCAATCCACCTAACCTGCACATCTTTGGACACTAAGAGGCAATTTAGCTTGGCCAATCCATCTAACCTGCACATTGATGGACTGAAGTAGGAAACTGGAGCACCCAGAGGGCACACACGCAGACATTTCTACCCTTGGAAAAAAGACTCTTATCCATGCCTCTCATCATTTTGTAAACCTCTATCAGTTCGCTCCTCAGCCTCTGACATTCAAGTGAAAACAAACTCAAGTTTGTCCTGTCTCTCCTCATAGTTAATACCCTCCAAACCAGGCAACATCCTGGTAAACCTTTTCTGTACCCTCTCCAAAACCTCCACATCCTTCTGGTAGTGTGGTGACCAGAACCTATATGCAATATTCCAAATGTGGCCAAACTAAAATTGACTTGCCAATTTTTATACTCTACGTCATGATCGATGAAGGCAAGCATGTTGAATCCCTTTTAGGCCACCTCATCCACTTGTGTTACTACTTTTCAATCATAGAAACCCCACTGTGCAAAAGGAAGCCATTCAGCCCAGAGTATGCACTGACAAGACCATAAGACATGGAAGCAGAATTAGGCCACTCCGCCCATCAAGTTTGCTCTGCCATTCAGTCATGGCTGATATTTTTCTCATCCCCATTCTCCTGCCTTTTCCCCATAATGCCTGATCCCCTTATTAGTCAAGAATCTATCTCTGTCTTAAAGTCACTCAATGACCTGGCCTCCACACCCTTCTGCAGCAAAGAGTTCCACACATTCCCCACTCTCTGGCTGAAGAAATTCCTCCCCACCTGTTTTGAAGGATTGTCCCTTTAGCCTGTTCCTCATATAACAAGCTCTTCATTCCAGGATTCAGTCTTGTGAACCTCCTCTGGATTCTTTCCAAGGTTTGCACATCCTTCCTCGGATACAGGACCCAAAACTGCTCACAATACTCCAACCGGAGTCTGACTAGAGCCTTATACAGCCTCAGAAGTACATCTCTGCTCTTGTATTCTAACTCTCTCAACATGACTGCTAACATTGCATTTGCCTTCCTAACTGCTGACTAAACCTGCACATTAACTTGAAGAGAATCTTGATCAGTGACTCCCAAGTCCCTTTGTGTTTCTGATTTCTTAAACATTTTCTCATTTAGAAAATAGTCTACACCTGCATTCCTCCATCCAACAATCCCACCCAGGCCCTCTCTCAACAACACTACATATTTGTCTTGCAAATCCCTCTATCCTACGCATCCTGGGTCACTGAGGGGCAATTCAGCATGGCCAATACACCTAACCTACAAATCTTTGCAGCGTAGGAAACCGGAACATCTGGAGGAGACCCATGCAGACACAGAGAGAACGTGCAGAGTCCACACAGTTTCCAGTGGAGTCTAGGAGAATGTTAGCAATCTTGTTGAAACAGGTCCCTGAGGGACCTTGACAGGGTCAAAGTTGAAAGGATGCCAAACTATTGAATGTATTCAAGAGGTGGCTGGATATAGCACTTGGAGGTGAACGGGATCAAAGGTTATGGGGAGAAAGCAGGATTAGGCTTTTGAGTTGGACAATCAGCCATGATGGTGATGAATGGCAGAGCAGACTCGAAGGGCCGAATGGCCTCCCCTGATTCTATCTTCTTTGTTACCCCTTGTGTGTGAACCACAGTTTCAAATTAGGGGGTCCCCCATTTAAGACGGAGATGAGGAGAAACCTTTTCTCTCACGGGGTCACACATATGTGAAACTGTCTTCTCCAGGGAGTGATAGAGGCAGGGGTCGTTGAGTATTTTTATGGCAGTGGTAGGTGGATGGACGCTTGACTAACAAGGGAATCAAATGATTCCAGGGGCTTGGCTGAAAACTGGTCTTGAGGTCACAATCAAGTAAGCCACAATCTTACATAGTGGAGCAGGCCCAAGAGGCTGAATGGCCTGTTCCTATCTAAGATTCATCCTTATGTATTAGTACCACTCAACTTGGTATGGGCTCTGCTCTGCCCAAGACTGCCAGAAACTACGAAAGGTCGTGAATGTAACCCAATCCAACACGCAAACCAGCCACCCATCCATTGACTCTGCCTGCACTTACCACTGCCTCGGGAAAGTAGCCAGTATAATTAAGGACCTCACGCACCCGGGACATTCTCTCTTCCACTTTCTCCCTTCGGAAAAAAGATACAAAAGTCTGAGGTCACGTATCAACCGACTCAAGAATAGCTTCTTCTCTGCTGCTGTCAGACTTTTGAATGGACCTACCTCGCATTAACTTGATCTTTCTCTACACCCTCGCTATGACTGTGACACTACATTCTGCACCCTCTCCTTTCCTTCTCTATGAACGGTATGCATCGTCCATATAGTGTGCAAGAAACAATACTTTTCATTGTATGCTAATACATGTGACAATAATAAATCAAATCAAATCAAAATCAAGGAGATTGTATGTGTGTGACTGAAACAGAGGCAACTGGAGAAAAGTTTATTTTTCTGAAAGCAGCAGGTTGTGTTGATCTGGAAGGCGCTGCCTGAAAGAGTGCGGAAGCAGATTCAACAGGAACTTTCAAATAGGGAAGCAGATGAACACTCGAAGAGAAACAAATTCCAGGATTATCCTATTTTGAGTTACATTAATAAAACTAAATTAAGAACAAAGAACAGTACAGCACAGGCCCTTTGGCCCTCCAAGCCTGTGTCAATCCTGATGCCCAAACTAAAAAAAAAACACTTCTGCCTTTACTCGATCTGTATCTCTCTAATCCCTCCCTATTCACGTGCCCATTCACTTGCCTTTTAAATGTGCCTGCTTCCACCACTTCCTCTGGCAGCGCGTTCCAGGCACCCACCATTCCCTGTGTGAAAAACTTTCCCCGTACATCTCCCTTAAACATTTCCCCTCTCACCTTGAACCCGTGCCCCCAGTAATTGACACTTCCACCCTGGGGAAAAAGCCTCTGACTATCCACCCTGTCTGTGCCTCTCACAATTTTGTAGGCCTCTGTCAGGTCTCCCCTCAGCCCCAGTCTTTCCAGTGAAAACAATCCTAGTTTATTCAACCTCTCCTCATAGCCAATACCCTCAAGACCAGGCAACATCCTGGTGAACCTTCTCTGCACTCTCTCTAAAGCTTCTGCATCCTTCTTGTAGTGTGGTGACCAGAACTGCACGCAATACTCCAAATGTGGCCTAACTAAGGTTTTATATAGCTGCAACATGATTTGCCAACTCTTATACTCAGTGCCCCAGCTGATGAAGGCAAGTGTGCCACATGCCTTCTTAATCACCATCTGTGTTGCCATTTTTAGGGAACTGTGGAGCTGCACGCCCGGATTCCTCTGCATGTTAATGTTCCTGCCATTTACAGTTTAATTCACACCTGAATCTGATTCTCCAAAATCTATCATCTCACATTTGTCCAGATTAAACTCCATCTGCCATTTTGTGCCCAAGTCTCCAATCTATCTAGATCCTGTGTACCCAAACAGGCGTCGGAGTGTGGCGACTCAGGGATTTTCACAGTAACTTCACTGCAGCATTAATTTAAGCCTACATGTGACACTGGTCAGACCCCACTTGGAATACTGTGCTCAGTTCTGGTCGCCTCACTACAGGAAGGATGTGGAAGCCATAGAAAGGGTGCAGAGGAGATTTGCAAGGATGTAGTCTGGATTGGGGAGCATGCCTTATGAGGATAGGTTGCGGGAGCTCGGCCTTTTCTCCTTGGAGGTGTATAAGATGTTGAGAGGCATTGTCCGAGTGGATTCTCAGAGGCTTTTTCCCAGGGCTGAAATGGTTGCCACAAGAGGACACAAGTTTAAGGTGCTGGGGAGTAGGCACAGAGGAGATGTCAGGGTTAAGTTTTTCACTCAGAGTGGTGGATGTCTGGAATGGGCTGCCGGCAACGCTGGTGGAGGCGAACTCATTGGGGTCTTTGAAGAGACTTTTAGATAAGTACATGGAATTTAGTAAGACAGAGGGGTATAGATAAGCCTAGTAATGTCTAAGGTAGGGACATGTTCAGCACAACTTTGTGGGCTGAAGGGCCTGTATTGTGCTGTAGTTTTTCTATGTTTCTATGACACTAATAAATAATAAAAATAAAAGAAAGTAAAAACTGCAACAAATGGGGCATTGAGTGAAAGAATTGGCAAATCATGTTGCAGTTATGTAAAACCTTGGTTAGGCCACATTTGGAGTTTTGCTTGCAGTTCTGGTTGCCACACTACCAGAAGGACGCAGAAGCTTTGAAGAGAGCGCAAAGCAGTTCCACCAGGATATTGCCTGGTCTTGAGGGTGTTGGCTACAAGGAGAGGTTGAATAAACTATGATTGTTTTTGCTGGAAAGACAGAAGCTGAGGGGAGACTTGGTCTACAAAATGAGAGGCACAGACAGGGTGGATAGTCAGAGGCTTTTTCCCCCAGGGTGTGTGTGTCAATTACAAGGGGGCACAGGTTCAAGGCGAGGGAGTGGGGGGGAGGGAAACGTTTAAGGGAGATATGCGAGGGAAGGTTTTCATGCAGAAGTTGTGCCTGGAGCGCACTGCCAGAGGTCGTGGTGGAAGCAGGCATCTTAGCAACACTTAAGAGGCATCTGAATGGGGACATGAATAGGGAGGGAATAGAGGGATAGGGACTGAGTAAGGGGCAGAAGGTGTTTTTTTAGTTTAGTTAGGGCATCATGATCGGCCTGGTTTAGCAGGCCGAAGGGCTTCTTCCTGTGCTGTACTGCTCTTCTGTATCAAGACTAAAGGTGATTAGAGGGGTCGATAAGACTTCTCAGATCCTGCAGTGCACATTGGATGGGAACAGGACTATGAAGAAAGAGAACAAGGTTATGACTAACTGGGCAACCCTAAAAAGGCTTTAGCATCAGCATAGTGGGCTGGTGCCATATTCTACAATTGTGTCATCATAAGTGCCTCTCATGGCCAAAAATCCCCGAGGAGTCCCAGATTCTGTGCATATATAATTGGTAATTGTTTCCCCTACACGGTGCCAATGAGCACAATTATTTTTAAGCACATCTGGTTAACCTCCCCACAATGAGTCTGCACAATAAGATTTTTAAAAAATTTGATTTGATTCATTATTGTCACGTATTGGGGATAGGGTGAAAAGTATTTTTTCTTGCATGCACACAGAAAATAAGATTTTTTCATAGAGGACATAGCACAGAGAGGGTGAAGAATGTACAAGCACTGATAGGGTGTAGAAAAAGATCAGCTTCATATAAGGTAGGTTCATTCCGAAATCTGAGGGCAGCAGGGAAGAAGCTGTTCTTAAGTCGGTTTAAAGTAATGTTTGTTTATTTAGTGTCACAAGTAGGCTCACATTAACACTGCAATGAAGTTACTGTGAAAATCTCCCAGTCGTCACACCCTGGCACCTGATCAGGTTACACTGATGGAGAATTTAGCACGGCCAATGCACCCTAACCAACACGTCTTTCAGACTGTGGGAGGAAACTGGAGCACCCAAAGGAACCCCGGCACAGACACAAACTCTGCACAGACCGTGACCCAACCTGGGAATTGAACCTGGGTCCCTGGCTCTGTGAGGCAGCAGTGCTAACCACTGTGCCACCTCAGTGGAAGATGGAAGATGGAAGAGAGAATATTCGGGGTGCATGCAGTCCTTGATTACGCTGGCTGCTTTCCTGAGGCAGTGGGAAGTGTAGACAGAGTCAATGGGTGAGAGGCTGGTTTGTATGATGGATTGGCCTGCCCTTTATCAACAGGATCTCGTGGATCAGTGACAGGCTTCCTCATTATCTTGCCCAAGTACATTTATAACACCTAGCTATTAACTTGATGCACCTTTTCACAACTGGTAAGTGGGGTCATGTTTCTACTGTTCCAGGCTGGAACATGCCCTGCCTGCGAGTCTGTTTGTCTATACCCTGGCGGTTCTAACTGGTACGCCTACACTTACACAGTCCAGGCTGCAGGACACTCATACAGAATTTCTTTCTCCACCCCCTGTACTTGCTGATCTGCGCTGGCTCCAACATTCCTCTAACAGTCTAACCTGTGCAGGTTAAGTGGATTGGCCATGCTAAATTGCCCTTTAGTGTACAAACATGTGTGTGTTAGGGGGATTGGTCATGTTAAATTGCCCCTTAGTGTACAGGTTAGGTGGATTTGATATGCTAAATTATTCCTTCGTGTCCAAGATGTGCAGGTTAGGTGGGTTGACTGTGCTAAATTGCCCCTTAGTGTCCAAAAATGTGTGGTTTAGGTAGAGTAGCCCTGCTAAATTGCCCCTTATTGTCCGAAGATTTGCAGGTTAGATGGATTGGCCATGCTAAATTGTCCCTTAGTGTCCAAAGATATGTGGTTTAGGTGGATTGGCCATGCTAAATTGTCCCTTAGTGTCCAATGATGTACAGGTTAGGTGGATTGGCCGTGCTAAATTGCCCTTTACTGCCACCCATACAAGTTGTTGTAACAAATCCAAACTATTTACTGCCACAGAAAGGCACTCTAACAATCAATGACTCACTGACACTATCTGCTGGCGGCACTCGAACAGAGCAGCATCACGTCACAGACATGCTGCCTGCAACAGAAACACAAACAAACAGAAATCCATCTGGAAAGCAGTGGAGGCCACCACAGCTAGCCCAAGATGCAGAGAGAGAAACAGCAAGCGATTAGCCCCAGAGTGGGGATGGGAGGTCAGAAGATGGGCGAGTGGGGGGAGCCGTCACTAAACTTGTCCCCAGTTATGATGGAACAGTTGCATGGGTCAGAGTTGAGTAAGAGATTGGACATGGTTGAGATTCCACAAAGTTAATTGGATTACCAACACCCTTCAGCTTAAAGACTGAGATTGCGCAAAGTGCATGGTGACACAGTGGGTCAGCACTTCTACCTCACAGGTCCAGAAACTTGGGTTTGATTCCCAACTTGGATCATTGTCCGCATGGAGTCTGCACGTTCTCCCCATGTCTGCATGGGTTTCCTCCCACAGTCCGAAAGAAGTGCTGGTTAGGTGGATTGGCCAGGCTAAATTGCCCCCTTAGTGTCCTGGGATGTGTAGGTTAGAGGGATTGGTGGGGTAGGCGATGGGGCCTAGTTGGGATTGTTGTCAGTGAAGACTTGATGGGCCAAATGGCCTCCTTCTGCACTGTAGGGTCTCTGAAGGCTGGTAACAGTCATGGAACTTCACTGTAGAAGATAGGAGCAGGCCATTTAGCCCTTCGAGTCTGCTCTGCCATTCATCACCATCGTGGCTGATCATCCAACTTGAGAGCCTCATCCTGCTTTCTCCCCATAACCTTTGATCCCATTCACTCCCAAGTGCTATATCCAGCTGTCTCTTGAATACATTCAATATTTTGGCATCAACTACTTCCTGTGGGAATGAATTCCACAGGCTCACCACTCTCTGGGTGAAGAAATGTCTCCTCACCTCTATCCTAAATGGTCTACCCCAAATCCTCAGACTGTGACCCCCGGTTCTGGAAAATCTCAGCAGGTCTGACAGCATCTGTGGAGAGAGAATAGAGCCCAAGAAACATCAAGGAATCACAAAGGCATAAGAGGTTTACCGCATGGAAACAGGCCCTTCAGTATAAGATGATGAATGGGATGGATAGGATAGAGGTGGAGAGATTCTTCCCGCTCAAAAAAGACAGTAGGACTAGGGGGCACAGCCTCAAGATAAAAGGGGGACGGTTTAGAACGGAGTTGAGGAGGAACTTCTTCACTCAAAGGGTGGTGAATCTCTGGAATTCTCTGCCCGTTGAAGTGGTGGAGGCTGCCTCGCTAAATATTTTTAAGACGCAGGTTGATGGGTTTTTGATAAGAGAGAGGATTAAGGGTTATGGGGAGAAAGCGGGAAAGTGGAACTGAGCAGCGACAGATCAGCCATGATCTTATTGAATGGCGGGGCAGGCTCGAAGGGCGAGATGGCCTACTCCTGCTCCTATTTCTTATGTTCTTATGAATTTGATAGGATGAGAGAGGAATTGGCAAATGTAGATTGGGGGCACAGATTGATTGGTAGGACGGCTGAGGAACAGTGGAGGATCTTTAAGGAGATCTATTTCGGTGCTCAGCAGAAATATATTCCAATGGCAAAGAAGGAATGTAGGAGAAAGGATAACCAGCCGTGGTTATCGAAGGAAACAAAGGAGAGTGTTAAATTAAAAGCTGATGCGTTTAGAGTGGCTAAAAGTAGTGGGCGAGTAGAAGATTGGGAGAGGTTTAAAAATCAACAAAGAATGACTAAGAAGTTGATAAAGAAAGGAAGGATAGACTATGAAGCTAAACTAGCACTAAACATAAAAAAAGACAGTAAGAGTTTTTACAAATATATAAAGAGGAGGAGGCTGGCTAGAATGAATGTTGGACCCTTAGAGGATGAGAGAGGGGATTTAGTAGTGGGAGATGAGGAAATGGCGGAGGCCTTAAATAAGTTTTTTGCCTCGGTCTTCATAGAGGAGGATGCGAATAGTTTGCCGGATATTAAAGATAGAAGGGTGGTAGGAGTTGAGGGCCTGAATGCGATTACTGTCACTCAAGAGGTAGTGTTTGATAGACTTATGGGACTGATGGTGGACAAGTCCCCAGGACCGGATGGAATGCATCCCAGGGTTCTGAAGGAAATGGCAGAGGTGATAGTGGATGCCTTAGTGATTATTTACCAAACTTTGCTGGATTCCGGGGAAGTGCCGGAAGATTGGAAAACGGCTGATGTTACGCCGCTGTTTAAAAAAGGTAGCAGGCAAAAGGCAGGGAATTATAGGCCAGTTAGTTTAATGTCTGTAGTTGGAGAAATGCTTGAATCCATCATCAAAGAAGGAATAGCGAGGCACCTAGAAAAGAATGGCTTGATAGAGCAGACGCAGCATGGATTCTTTAAGGGGAATTTGACGAATTTATTGGATTTCTATGAGGATGTGACTCGTGCGGTAGATAGAGGAGAACCGGTGGATGTGGTGTTTCTTGATTTTCAAAAGGCGTTTGATAAGGTGCTGCACAAAAGGTTGCTACAGAAGGTTAGGGGGCATGGAGTTGGGGGTAAGATGTTAGTGTGGATAGAGGATTGATTGTCTAATAGGAGGCAGACAGTTGGTATCAATGGGTGCTATTCTGATTGGCAGTTGGTGACTAGTGGAGTGCCCCAGGGATTGGTGCTGGGGCCTCAGCTATTTACCATTTAAACAGATGATCTGGAGGAGGGGGCTGAGTGTAGGTTAATGAAATTTGCTAATGACACAAAGATGAGTAGAAAAGCAAATTGTGTGGAGGATGTGGAAAGTCTACAGAGGGATCTGGATAGGCTGAACAAGTGGGCGAGGACCTGGCAGATGGAGTACAACGTTAGCAAGTGTAGGTTATCCACTTTGGCAGAAATAATAGTAGGAGGGATTACTATTTAAAGGGCGAAAAGCTGCAGCATGCAACGGTGCAGAGGGACCTGGGGGTCCTTGTGCATGAGTCGCAAAAACCCAGTCTGCAGGTGCAGCAGGTGATCAAGAAGGCGAATGGGATGCTGGCCTTTATAGCGAAGGGGATAGAATATAAAAGCAGGGAGGTCTTGCTGCAACTGTACAGGGCACTGGTGAGGCTGCAGCTGGAATACTGTGTGCAGTTTTGGTCGCTGCACTTGTGCAAGGATATTTTGGCCTTGGAGGGAGTGCAGAGGAGGTTCAGTCGGCTGATACCGGAGATGAGGGGGTTGGATTACGAAGAGACTAAATAGACTGGGTCTGTACTCGTTGGAGTCTAGAAGGATGAGGAGGGATCTTATAAAGACGTATAAGATAATGAAGGGGATGGATAGGGTAGGTAGAGAGATTCTTCCCGCTCAGAAAGGACAGCAGGGCGAGAGGGCACAGCCTCAAGGGGGGGTGGTGGTGGGCAGTTTAGAATGGGGTTGAGGAGGAACTTCTTCACTCAAAGGGTGGTGAATCTCTGGAATTCTCTGCCCGTTGAAGTGGTGGAGACTGCCTCGCTAAATATATTTAAGTCATGGGTAGATAGGTTTTTGACAGACAAGGGAATTAAGGGTTATGGAGAGAAAGCGGGAAAGTGGAACTGATTCACTTCAGATCAGCCATGATCTTATTGAATGGCGGGGCAGGCTTAAAGGGCTAGATGGCCTACTCCTGCTCATATTTCTTATGTTTTGTTGTCCATGCTGCCCTTTTTTTTTTTCGAAACCTCTAAACTAACCTCAATCGCCTGTGTTTGGCCCATATCTCTCTACATCCATCATACCCATGTAACTATCTAAATGCTTTTTAAAAGACAAAATTATACCTACCTCTACTACTATCTCTGGCAGTTTGTTCTAGACGCTCACCAACCTCTGAGTGAAAAAATTGCCCCCTGAACCCTTTTGTACCTCTCCCCTCTCACCTTAAACCTATGCCCTCAAGTTTTAGATTCCCCTACCTTTGGGAAAAGATATTGACCTCTCTAGCTGATCTGTGCCCCTCATTATTTTATAGACTTCTATAAGATCATCCTTTAGCCTCCTACGCTCTAGGAAAAATGTCCCAGTCTATCCAGCCTCTCCTTATCACTCAATCCATCAAGTCCCAGTAGCATCCTAGTAAATCTTTTCTGCACTCTTTCTAGTTTAATAATATCCTTTCTATAATAGGATGACCAGAATTGCACACAGTATTCCAAGTGTGGCCTTACCAATGTCTTATACAACTTCAACAAGACATTCCAACAGAATCAGTAAGACAACAGACAATGGGGCTCTGACGAAGGGTCATCCAGACTTGCTCCCATTCCTCTACGTCTCAATCCACCAGGATACCCTGATGATCCTTTCTCTCTCATGTGCCTTATCTGACTTCCTATTAAATGCCTCTATGATTTTGCATCTACTCTGTATGGAATTTGTACGTTCTCTCCATGTATGCGTGTCCCACGAATTAATTAAAACCTACAAGATCAGTTTTCAAAACATACACTAGTGTGAGCAAGACTCAATACCAAATCTGCAGCGCTGTGGAGGAAAGCGTGGAGGGGAGGGAGGCGGGATAGCTCGCTGAAAGAGCATGAATGGGCACACTGGGCCAAGTTCTGTAAGGGTCATAGAATCCCTTCAGTAGAGGCGGCCATTCTGCCCATCGAGGCTGCACCGACAACCATCCCATCCAGGCCATGTCCCCATAAACCTACAAATTTACTCTGTTAAGTCTGCCTGACTTGAAAAGGGGCAATTTAGCATGGCCAATCCACCTAACCTTCATATCTTTGGATACCAAGGGGCAATTTAGCATGGCCAATCCCCCTAACCTGCACATCTTCGGACACTAAGTGGCAATTAACATGGCCAATCTACCTAACCTACACATCTTTGAACATTAAACAGCAATTTAGCATGCCCAATCCAACTAACCTGCACATTTTTTAACACTAAGAGCAATTTGGCATGGCCAAGCCACTGAACCTATACATCTTTGGATACTAAAGGGCAATTTAACATGACTAATCCAGCTAACCTACACATCTTTTTTTAAGGGGCAATTTAGCATGGCCAATCCACCTAATCTACACACCTTTAGACACGAAGGGGAAATTTAGCATGGCCAATCCACCTAACTTTCAGATCTTGGTCTATGGGAGGAAAGCAAACAGAATGAGTAGACGAGACTATACTCAGTGGAATTCAGAAGAATGAGGGGAGATCTTATAGAAACATACAAGGTTATGAAGAGAATAGATAAGATAGAAGCAGGGAGGTTGCTTCGACTGGCAGGTGAAACTAGAACTAGGGTGGAACGGCCTCAAAATAAGGGAAAGCAGATTTAGGACTGAGTTGAGGAGAAACTTCTTCACACAAAGGGTTGTGAATCTGTGGAATTCCCTGCCCAGTGAAGCAGTTGAGGCTACCTCATTGAATGTTTTAAGGCAAGGGTAGCTAGATTATTGAACAATAAAGGAATTAAGGGTTATGGTGAGCGGGTGGGTAAGTGGAGCTGAGGCCACGAAAAGATCAGCCATGATCTTATTGAATGGCGGAGCAGGCTCAAGGGGCCAGATGGCCCACACCTGCTCCTAGCTTTTAAGTAACCGGAGTACCCAGAGGAAACCCAGGTAGACACAAGAAGAAGGTGCAGATTCCACACAGGCAGTGACCCGAGGCCAGAATTGAGCCCGGGTCCCTGGCGCTGTGAGACAGCGGTGCTAACCACTGCGCCACCCTAGAGATTTTGAGAAAGTGAACTGAAAAATTGATTTGATTTACCTCTAGCTGTAGCTCAATAAATTACAGGTCAACTTGTTTTCAATTTAGATTTGCATTTCCACACAGCAGGACATAAATTACTCACATCATTATGATGCATTGCCTTGCCTTTGCGCTGCGACTTGCTTTCACTTTTGTTACTCACAGCAGTTTGTAGTGTGCTCATGGTGATTCACGCTGGCAACAGAATCCACTGCCGATCGTACCCCTCCTCCTCAGAGACTTGTAAAATGTCTGACCCTTCCGGTGTCACCCAGAGCGAAGGATGCCAGTGATAAGGAGTTCAACACTTTCTATTTTAGGGACCACCACCATTCACCCCTCCAGCAACACGGTCGTTAGCACTGCTGCCTCACGACGCCAGGGACCTGGGTTCGATTCCCGGCTTGGGTCACTGTCTGTATGGAGTTTGCGCTTTCGCCCCATGTCTGCGTGGGTTTCCTCCCACAGTCCAAAAGATGTGTAGGTTAGGTGGGTTGGCCATGCTAAATTGTCTCTTAGTGTCCAAAGATGTGCAAGTCAGGTGGATTGGCCGAGCTAAATTGCCCCTTCGTGTCAGGGTAATTAGCTGAGTAAATGTGTGGGGTTAAGGAATTAGGGCCTCAATGGGATTGTGGTCTGTGCAGACTCGATGGGCCGTATGACCTCCTTCTGCACTGTAAGGATTCTATGCTATGATTCTAAAATCACCCACCAGCCGCACCAGGCTGGGTTTACTCACCCTTTCTAGATTAGAGCATCTGGGGTGGGGGACTGGATTTATTGCGGTCAGGCAATGGTCACAGTTCTTTCGAACTGTGCTGGAGCAATTCTTTCTGCTCGGCCTTTCGAACTGTGCTGGAGCAATTCACCTTGTGCCTTTTGCCTACACACTTTTAATTAAACTTAACAAAGTAAGGGACAAATTAAAGGGCAGCCCTTTAGTAAAGTTTATTCATTGGTCATGAGTAAGGCTGACCTTCACACTGCAATGAAGTTACTGTGAAATTCCAGTCACCACACTCCAGTGCCTGTTCAGGTACATTAGAGGGAGAATTTAGCACGACCAATGCACCCTAACCAGCACATCTTCTGGACTGTATGCCAATCAATCTAACCTGCACATCTTTGGAGCGTGGGAGGAAACTGGAGCACCCGGAGGAAACCCACACAGACACAGGGAGAATGTGCAGACTCCATACAGACAGTGACCCGAGTTGGGAATCGAACCCACGTCCTCGGCGCTGTGAGGCAGCAGCACTGTGCCAATGTGCCACTTCTAAAGGAATATGGCACCAAAAGAAGAAAAAATCTCAAAGGAGGCTTACAACTTTCAATTTAATAGGTCATTAGACGGGGGTTAACAAAGACCCCTCCAGCCTCAGTGGTGCCCATTGAATATGGAAGGCCGCAACTGTGCCAGTGAACATTGGGTGCTCTTTCTCCAGGGTAACTTGGCCGCAAACAGAAACACGGAAAGGGGGGTGCAGACAATGAGGTTGAATGACTGATAAGGGGTGGGTGGGGGGACGTAGTGTAGAATTCATGGCATGAGGCTCTTCATTTTAAGTTTTACTATAAGTAGGCTGGGGTAAGGTGTCTCATATAGAGCAAGAATTCACAATGTGCCTGGAACAATAGACGCAAAGGTATTATAAACTGTATAACCACAATTTAACCAAGTATTTTGAAATTAAGCTGCATTCTTAACTTTGGCCAAGCGGTCTGACTGCTCAGCATGATGGGAAACAGTGGTAGACATACTTAATTCTTCTAATACTATGGTATATGGAAAGGCAGCTTATCTAATCTGCTTGGGATATGCAGGAGCGAGTTTAATTAAAGCTCTGGAATGTTTGGGAGTGAATTTGCTCTGAGGTAGTGAGGCTGGTTCAGTCTCTCATATCATATCAGCAGTCGCTGATAAAAGAGGCCCGGATTCCAGTGAGAGAATCACTCCTTTCGCCCATTAAGATTGTCTACCTCAACAGGGATGGAGTAGAAAGGGTCGAGAGCTTCAAGTTTTTTAGATGTCCAGATCGCCAACAACCTGTCCTGGTCCCCCCCATACCGACACTATAGTTAAAGAGATCCCACCAATGCCTCTACTTTCTCAGAAGACAAAGAAAATTTGGCACGTCACTCACAACTCTGACCAACTTTTACCGATACACCATGGAAAGCATTCTTTCTGGTTGTATCACAACTTGGTATGGCTCCTGCACTGCCCAAGACTGCAAGAAACTACAAAAGGTCCTGAATGTAGCCGAATCCATCATACAAACCAGCCTCCCATCCATTGACTCTGTCTACGCTTCCCGCTGTCTTGGCAAAGCATCCAGTATAATCAAAGACTCCCCACGCACCCTAGACATTCTCTCTTCCAACTTCTTCCATTGGGGAAAAAGATACAAAAGTCTGAGGTCATGTACCAGCCAATTCAAGAAAAGCTTCTTTCCTGCTGCTGTCAGACTTTTGAATGGACGTACCTTGCATTAAGTTGATCTTTCTCTACACACTAGATATGACTGTAACACTACATTCTGCACCCTCGTTTCCTTCTCTATGAGCAGTTTGCTTTGTATAGCGTGCAAGAAACAATACTTTTCACTATGTTAATACACGACAATAATAAATCAAATTAAAGTAGATGTCAACTGTGGCCTTGGATATACCAGATGTAAGTGGGTTCGGTTTCCTAGGTAACGGGGTAGGAACCTTAAGTGCAATGAGCTAATGATCTCCAAATCCTGTTGACAGGTGCACTGTTATTAGCTAAGGTGTAATAGAACATAGAACAGCACAGTACAGGCCCTTCGGCCCTCAATGTTGTGCCGAGCTATGTCCAAACCCAAGATCAAACTATCCCACTCCCTATCACTCTGGTGTGCCCTATGTGCCTATCCAATAACTGCTTGAAAGTTCCTAAAGTGTCCGACTCACTATCACATCAGGCAGTGCATTCCACACCCCAACTACTCTGAGTAAAGAATCTACCTTGGACATCCCTCCTATATCTCCCACCATGAACCTTAAAGTTATGCTCCTAGTAACAGGCTACATCCACCCGAGGAAAGTCTCTGCATGTCCACTCTATTCCCCTCATCATTTTATTAACCTCTAAGTCACCTCTCATCCTTCTCCACTTTGAAAAGAAAAACTCCAGCTCCCTCAACATTTCCTTATAAGACCTACCCTCCAAACAGCATCCAGGTAAATCTCCTCTGCACTCTCTCCAATGCTTCCACATCCTTCTTATAGTGAGGTGACCAGAATTGCACACAATATTTTAAATGTGGTCTCACCAAGGTCCTGTATAGTTGCAGCATAACCCCAAGGCTCTTAAACTCAAACCTCCTGTTAATAAACACTAACACTATAAGCCTTCTTCACAGCTCTATCCACTTCAGTGGCAACCTTCAGAGATCCGTGGATATGAATCCCAAGATCTCTCTGTTCCTCCACATTCCTCAGAACCCTGCCATTGACCCTGTAATCCGCATTCAAGTTTGTCCTACCAAAATGAATCACCCTTATCAGGGTTGAACTCCATCTGCCACTTTCAGCTCAGCTCTGCATCCTTTTCAATGTCTCTTTGCAGCCTACGAGAGCTCTCCACCTCATCCACTACTCCACCAATCTTGGTGTCACCAACAAATTTACTAACCCACCCTTCAGCTCCTCTTCCAAGTCATTGATAAAAATCACAAATAGCAGAGGACCCAGCACTGATCCCTGTGGTACACCACTGGTAACAGGCCTCCAGTCTGAAAATTTTTCCTCCACCACCACCACCCTCTGTCTTCTATGAGACAGCCAGTTACTTATCCAATTGGCCAAATTTCCTTCTGTCCCAACCTCCTTACTTCCTTCATGAACCTACCATGGGGAACCTTATCAACGCCTTAATAAAATCCACATATACGACATCAACTGCTCTACATTCGTCTACACACTTAGTTACCTCTTCAAAGAATTCAAAAAATTTGTGTGGCAGGACTTACCTCTCACGAAACCGTGCTGACGATCCCAGATTTTGCTGCATCTTTCCAAATGGTAACATTGTAATTGGACCCTCCACTCTGGGTGACAAAGCTGGCCGGGAGATTGAAGCGTTCAGGACAGTATATCAATTCTATGTCCGTAATGTAAAGTCAGAGAGAGTAGTCAACCCTTGACTCCTGACGATGCATTATTCAATAAATTCCTGTTTGTTCTTTAACTACATGCTGACTTTCCGAATCTCTATATTGGTCGAGTGAGATTGGCAGGGTACAAGACACCCCAATGGGACATATCGGAAAATTCCTCTTACAATGACCCTCCTCCATCACTCGCTGCCTGGCCTGACTAATGGCCAACTTGGCCAGGCTCAGGAATTCAGGATGGTATCCCTCAGTCTCCACCCCTCTCCTCACCGAGTACCCAATGATCGGGACCGTGGGACTGAACTGCAAACGAAACTGGAACAACAGGTTTTCAATCTAAATAACTGTGGACAGAGAAAGAACGGCTACAATGATTTAACCACGATAATAGCAATAGTGACTTTAAAATGACCGTTCAGCCTGAGAGCTAAACATGTTAGGAATTTTGATCAACTTATAGGTTAAAACCAGATGCAGGTCATAAAGAGGCTCTGGTCTGGGAGCTGTGATCGGAACCTCCCTGTGTTGGCCCAGTGACAGGAAGTTGTTTACATTAACCAAGGCACCATGGCTCAGATTTCTATGGCTGCTGTGTATGGTACATGTCAAATGAACTAAGCATCATGGCGTCGCTCAAGAGTAATTTCACTGGATGTTTGAGCCACGTGACAGTTTCTGATCAATTCATTGGCAGGATGACAGAGAATCTTCCAGAAGCGAGTGGAGAATTGCAGATAAAAAACACATGCATGGTTTGTTTGGCAGCGATAACTCAAGGAGACTAACCATCGCGAGAAGAAGCTTGTATCCTGAAGGATGCTTCAGAGAAGATAGATTCTACATCGAGGATATTTCTTGGCCAAGGTTTTCCTAAACTTGGTAGTATCTATTTTCAGTTAAATAGTTACAGTTGATATTTAGTTAATGTTAATATGCAGTTTAAAAATTAAAGTTCAGTTGAAAGTTGATGTTCGGTTAGATTCAGTAAAGAATTAATAAGTTGCAACTGTTTATGTTTGAGCTGGTACTGGGAGTGTTAAATAATTTAATTACTATCCTTGTTTGTCTCTTTAAACTGGAATGCTTGGAAGGTGTTTAAATTAAAGTTGTATAACAGCTGAAAAGGAATGGTTGCATACAATGGTTCACAGACTTCACCCTGTACCATCCTTACCTGGTCTGGCCTACATGGTGACTCCAGAGCCACAGCAATGTGGTTGACTCTTAATTCCCGTCTGAACAAGGGCAACTAGGGATGGGCAATAAATGCTGACCCAGCCAGTGACGCCCAACATCTCCCAAGTAAAATGAAAAGTACTTCTGAAGTGTAGTCATTGTTGTAACATAGCAAGCATGCCAGGCAAATGACACACAACATTCTCTCACAGCCATCAATGTGAGAATGACCAGATAGCCTCTTTTACATACATTGGTTGAGGGACAAATGTTGACCAGGACATAGGGCCTGGGGGAGAACACCCTTGCCCTTCTTCAAAAGAGCGCTGTGGGATTTATTGTGGTAAGAAGTCTCAACACCAGGTTAAAGTCCAGGACTGTGTTTACCCCAGTCCAACACTGGTACCTCCACATCAGCATCTATTACGCTCACTGGAGGCCTCTGTTTAACAAATGATTTAAGACAGCATCTCCACTTTTCTTTTTATTCATTCGTGAGACATGGGTGTCGCTGGCTGGGCCAGCATTTATTGCCCATCCTTAGTTGCCCACCCCCCTCCCAAACCTTGGGGGGGGCAGTTAAGAGTCAACCACATTGCTATGGTTCTACATAATATAAGAACTAGGAGCAGGAGTAGGCCATCTGGCCCCTCGAGCCTGCTCTGCCATTCAATAAGATCATGGCTGATCTTTCCGTAGACTCAGCTCCGCTTAACCACCCGCTCACCATAACCTTTAATTCCTTTACTGTTCAAAAATTTATCCTTGCCTTAAAAACATTCAATGAGGTAACCTCAACTGCTTCACTGGGCAGGGAATTCCACAGATTCACAACCCTTTGTGTGAAAAAGTTCTTCCTCAACTCAGTCCTAAATCTGCTCTCCCTTATTCTGAGGCTATGCCCCCTAGTTCTCGTTTCACCCGCCAGTGGAAACAACTTCCCTGCTTCTATCTTATCTATTCCATTCATAATCTTATGAGTTCCTATAAGATCTCCCCTCATTCTTCTGAATTCCAATGAGTATTGCCCAGTCGACTCAGTCTCTCCTCAGAAGCCAACCCTCTCAACTCTGGAATCAACCTAGTGAATCTCCTCTGCACCCCCTTCAGTGCCAGTATATCCTTTCTCAAGTAAGGAGATCAAAACTGTACAGTACTCCAGGTGTGACCTCACCCACATCTTATGCAGTTGCAACATAATGTCAGTGTTTTTAAAGTCCATCCCTCTAGCAATGAAGGACAAAATTCTATTTGCCTTTTTAATTGCCTGTTGCACTGCAAACCAACTCTGAGATTCTTGCATGCTGCAATTTTTTACCATTTAAATAATAGTCCATTTTGCTGTTTTTTCGTACCAAAATGGATGACCTCACATTTATGGAGCTCTCTGGAGTCACATATAGGCCAGACCAGGTAAAGATGGCAGATTTCCTTCCCTAAAAGGGCACTGTTGGAAAAACCTATCCAGTTCACCAACGTTTTCATGGTCATCAGTAGATTCTTAATTCCAGATTTAAAAAAAAAATTGAATTCAAATTCCACCATCTGCAGTGGCAAGGGAGTGCCCAGCCCATCAACCTGAGTTTCTGGATTAATAACCGAGCAATAGGCCATTGTCTCCTCTGTACAGCACTGCCTCAGTACTGGCCCGGGGAAACATCAGCCTGAATGAAGTGCTGTAGTCTCCTGAAAGGGGAGGCAAGTAGAGTTAAGCAGATGTCTCTGCATTTCTGCTATTTGTTGCAGTAATCCCCAATTTTAAACAGGAGTGTCTGCAAAACAGCAGAGAAACACTTGCAACATGTTACTATTTATCACACTCCTGTTCGGGTACACCGAGGGAGAATTTAACATAGACCAATGCATCTAATCGGCAAATCTTTCGGACTATGGGAGGAAACTGGAGCACCTGGAGAAAACCCACAGACATGGGAAGAGCGTACAGAGTCTGCACAGAGTTTACTCGTTTTGACGAGTTTCACACAATTCACATGTTGAGTAAATTTTTTTGTTTGATTTGAAAAGTCTTTATTTTTGTAATATCTTTCAATTTGCCTCACAGGACCAGGAGGCGATAACAGGGAAACCAAACAAAAACGACAATCGATTAAAGTTATTAGTGTCATGAGCAGGCCAACATTAACACTGCAACGAGATTACTATGAAAATTCTCTAGTCACCATACTCCGGTGCCTGTACGGGTGCACTGAGGGAGAATTTAGCATGGCCAATGCATCTAACCAGCCCGTCTTTCTGACTGTGGGAGAAAACTGGCGCACCTGGAGGACACCCACGCAGACATGGGGAGAACATGCAATCTCCACACAGACAGTGACCCCAAGCCGGGAACCGAACCCTGGTCCCTGGTGCTATGAGGCAGCAGCGCTAACCACAGTGCCACCCTCTAATTAACCTTTTAATGGTGTTTGATTACCACATAGCCTTCAGAATCTTGTGTAAACAGTGAATCTGCTTGCAGACAGAATGCGTCTTCATATTTGGACTCCGCAGCAAGGTCCGAATCAGACAGCTTCACGTTTGGAGGCACACTGCAGCCTTTGTCCCCGTTTGGGATATTGGGACAGCGAGCCAGTGGAAAGTTCCAGCTGTCGGGAAGGGCCACCCCCTGCCTGCTGTCTGGACGCCGGTGCGAGATAACCTTGTTTCCCTGCGAGTCCTGGCTGAATAAAAGCGACAACATGCTCCGGTCACTGCAAGGCCGTTTAAAAGCCAGCGGTCCAGCAGCGTGGGAGGAATTCTGACGACCCAGGAGTGGTGTGGTTCCTTGCGGCCCCAGAGGTCCTTTCGAAGAGGCTGGGCTCAGGTGTGCCGGGCACGCAAAGACATTTTCCTTATTCTCTGCGGAGGAACCTCTACCCCGTACCAGGTTTAGTTTCCTGGGCGAACATGGAGCAGCTGGCGCCCGGCTCTTCCACAGCCTTCTTTCTTGGTTTGCGGTTCGTGGCGTGGAGGCCAGAGGGCCACACAGCCCTGCTTCGAAACCCTGTGTGCACAGAGCCACTGACCCGGCAGGCAGCCAGCTGTCTGAATCCCCTCCCTCGGCAAGAGGAGACCCCGTCGCCTTCCTGTGCGAGATGATACGGTTCCCTTGTGAATCCTGACTGAAATCCGGCTGGGTTAAGTTGTCGGGGGGAACACTTGGAACACAAGCAGAGGCAGTTGATTCGTCCGCACTCCCCCGCGCAGACACCAGCTCGCGCGCAGCAATATTGGAGCTGGTGCTGCCTCTGAAATAGAGATGCTGCCTTTGCTCGATGACCTGGGAACTCTGATCATTCAGAGTTAGGGTAGTGTTGCCTCCTGCCGCCCCATGGAGAAGTTCCCTCTCCTCCGAGCTATCACGTTCCACTCCCAAACTGGCTGGCAACTTCTCCTGCTGGTTTACAGGAGTGGAACAGCCAAGGGCATCGCTGCAGAAATCAGTCTCAATGGCCAGCTGGGTCTGACTTTCACACAGCTCCCTTCCAATGACACCACGACCAGAATCTGCTGAGGCAGCGTCTAGGCACGACTTACGTGGCGGTTCTGTAAGTTTACCTGTGAAAAAATAATTGGGAAACAGGAACTTGGGTTTTGATTTTTATTTTAAATTATTGCTCCGCACTGCCCAACCTGCTTAAATGCATCGCTGAGCAGAGGCTGATAGCCACGTTCTGCACACACGAGGACGGCCAAGCGGGATCTTGGGTTCATGTCAGTAACTCTCACAACTTGCCTGGGCTTGCAAAATCTAACTGTCCTGTCATGTTACTTCATGGCAAGTTTAAAATTAAAGTAATGCTGAGGATTTCTAAAGTGAACCTTAAAAAATACAATGCAGTATTACAAACTAATTTATGTTAATGGTTATTTGGTGTACTGCAGGACTAAAGGCTGGAGACAGTACACATCTCTTTAACCTGTGCTTTGCCCTCTCTCCACTCACATTGTCTGTACCTGTATAGAGACTTGATTACCTGTAAAGACTCGCATTCCAACCAGTATCTTATAAATTGAGTTTGTGACTGTTTATGCTCTGTTTGTGAACACAACTCTTCACTCGCCTGATGAAGGAGCAGTGCTCCAAAAGCTTGTGCTCCCAAATAAACGTTTTGCACTTTAACCTGGTGGTGAGAGACTTGTTACTATCAATATACAGGATAGAGTTGTGCAGAAACAGGCCAATCAGCTCATCTGTTCTATGCTGGTATTTCTGTCCCACACTCATCTTCTCCCATCCCCGCTCCATCTCACCCTATCAGCATATCCTTCTCTTCCTTTCTTCCTTGTGTGTTTATCCCACTAACACTCCCATATATTTATCAATGCTACTCACCTCAACTATTCCCCGTGACAGCGAGTCCCACATTCTCCCACTCCCCGTGGGAGTGAGTCCCACATTCTCCCCAGTCCCTGGGTAAAGACACCAACATATATTCCACTGGCACAAATACACCACGCCTCAGACATTACATTTCAAAGCATCAACAAGAGGGGAACATAAAAGCCACTCCTTTTCTCTAATTATTGTGGCTTTGATAACTTATCCTCACCCAAGGGTAGTTTTGGTCTCCTTTTCTGAGGAAGGATGTTCTTGCTGTCGAGGGAATGCAGCGAAAGTTTACCAGGCTGATTCCGGGGATGGAGGGACTGATGTACGAAGAGAGATTGACCAGGTTAGGATTGTTTTCGCTGGAGTTTAGACGAATGAGGGGTGGAATCTCAGAGATTTATAAAATTCTAACAGGTCTAGACAGGTAGATGCAGGAAGGATGTTCCCGATGGTGGGGGGAGTCCAGAACCAGGGGTCACAGTCTGAGGATTCATTTAGGATGGAGATGAGGAGACATTTCTTCATCCAAAGAGTGGTGAGCCTGTGGAATTCATTACCACAGGAAGTAGTTGATACCAAAACACTGAATGTATTCAAGAGGCAGCTGGATATAGCACTTGGGAGCAAATGGGATCAAAGGTTATGGGGAAAAAGCAGGATGAGGGTATTGAGTTGGACAATCAGCCATGATGGTGATGAGTGGTGAAGCATGCTCGAAGAGCCAAATGGCCACCTCCTGCTCATATCTTCTATGTTTCTAAGTAGTCACTAGTCAGGGATTTATTTGGTGCTATTAATTAGCAGAAACCTCCTTCAACATCTGGACTCTAACTGGCCTTTCACCACAATCCCAACAAGCATTGAAGCTTATTTATCATCATTCCTGTGACTAGACCCCAAAAGGAGGAATCACGGCAGAGGAACTAACTAATTTATGTTAACGGTTATTTGGTGTAGTGCAGGACTAAAGGATGCACTGAAGCTTGAGGCATCGCTGCAAAGGCTTGACGGGGAATAGCCAGCACCTGGGGCCCTCCCACCATAGTATACAGAGGGGTTGGTAAGCATGGAAAACCCCTCGTGCTGTATATTTGGTACAACATAAACACTGAAAACAGAAATTGCAATTGCAAGTGTGGCACCACACACTGCATTGAGAGAAACAGATCTGATTTACACTTGTTGGAAGTTGACTTTGAGCTGTTACGAAATGCACTTAAATAATTTTCACAGATAACGTATATCCATAGGAATTGTTGGTTAGTTTTCACAGAATTCCTACTGAGTAGAAAGAGGCCAATCGGTCCATCAAGTCTGCACCGACTCTCCGACAGAGTCATAACCAGGCTCAATCCCAACATTTTATCCTGCCAATTCTCCTAACCTACACATCTTTGGACATTAAGGGGAAATTTAGCATGGCCAATCCATCTAACCCGCACATCTTTGGCATGGGAGGAAATCGGAGCACCCAGAAGAAACCCATGGGGAGAACGTGCACACATTCACAGACAGTGACCTAAGGCCAGAATTGAACTCATGTTTCTGGTGCTATGAGGCAGCAATGCCACTATGCTGTAGTGGAAGAGGTAAATAAGACTCCTGTTAGGCACAGCAATCAAAGATTATCAGGAGTAAGTTGATTGTGGAACTTGAAGAACAGACAAGCCATGATCATGTTTAGTGGTGGATCAGGTTGCCCCTTAGTGTCCAGCAATGTGTAGGTTCAGTGGACTGGCCTTGGTAAATTGCCCCGTAGTGTCAGGGGGACTAGGGTAAATACATAGTGTTGCAGGGATAGGACCTGGATGGGATTGCAGGCCTGATGGCCTGAATGGCTTGTCTCTGCACCCTCGCGATTCTCTGAACCACTGTAACTCAGTGAGAGGGAGCTGTTGAGTTCAAAGACAGTTCGTGCACCTGAGCATTTTCAAATGTGTTTGAAATTTTTGTTATCCCAGTGCTATGTCCACAAAACGAAGCAAGGCAAAGCAAGGTTACTGTACCTCCAGACGTTGGAAGGAAGAAGGAAGAGACGGTCGTCTGCCTGATACACTGCTGGAGAGCCCTCGTCTGTGTGAAATTTACAGCCACATCAATGTTGTAGTTCCTTCTGGACAGAGGGCCCAGCAGTTTAGAAATGGAAGGGGGCTGCAAAACAAAATTTAAAAAAATAGGGAAAGTTAGGAATAATCAGCAGGAACTGAAAGCCAGAAACAATAAAATGGGAATATGTTTGAATGCTCTAATCTGCATCAGTGGTTAGGCCCCAGCCAGAATACTCTGGAAAACTCAAGACACTGCATTCGGAATCCTCCAGTTCCACCTATATAAATGGAGATTTTTGCTGCTCGATATTTCCCAGCCATTCCTGCCAACAGGATCTTTCAATCCTAGAAGCCCTGCGGTGCAGGAGGAGGCCATTCGACCCACTGAGACTGCACTGACTCTCCAACACAGTGTCTTATCCAGGCCATCTCCCCCATGTTATCTCCGTAACCCCATACATTCACCATGATTAATCCTCCTAACCTACATATCTTTGGACACTAAGGGGCAATTTAGCATGGCCAATCCACTAACCTGCACATCTTTGGACTGTAGGAGGAACCCAGAAGAATCCCACACTGACACAGGGAGAACGTGCAAACTCTGCACAGACAAAGCCGGAATTGAACACGGATCCCTGGCACTGTGAGGCAGCAGAGTTGAACACACTACCATTGTGCCATTCTGATCAGGGAGGAGTATTTCCTGCTTACTGTCTGTAATGAAATTGTCAAAGCCCTCTTTGTTTTATGTACAAATCCGTAACGTACAGAAATGGGTGAAGATCGTGTGCGGTTTGACATGGGAGTGAGTCAGCAATCACCAGGTTGGCCTGCACTCTGGAACTGGGCTGGGTTTACCAATGACTAGCTGTATCCTCAGTTACACTAAAAGCCGAACAATCCAAATACTTCAATAATAGAAAGAATAATTACACTATACAGGCACCCCATTGAGTGGTGACAACTTTTGGAGCAACCTTTCACGGTCAAATGTCCCCAGGAGCTCCACAGGAGTGACAATCAGACACAAGTTCAGCACTGAGCCACATGGAATCATAGAATCCCTACAGTACAGGAGACCATTTGGCCCATTGAGTCTGCACTGATAACAATCCCATTCTATTCCTGTTAACTCCACATATTGACCCTGCTAATCCCCCCAAGACTAGGGTCAATTTAACATGGCCAATCAACATAATCCGCACATTTTTGGAGTGTGGGAGGAAATCAGAGCTCCCAGAGGTAACCCATGCAGACAAGGGGCACAAGTGCAGACTCTGCAGAGACAATGACCCAAGCTGGGTACCAGGTCCTTAGTGCTGTGAGGCAGCAGTGCTAACCACTATGCCAATGTGAGAAGATATTTGGACAGGTGACCAAACACTTGGCAAACAGGCAGATTTTAACCCCTTAAGAAGGATAGGGAAAGCAAAGAAATGGAGAGAAAATGAGAACGAGAATGGAATTTTTTAAAATACAAGGTTTTGCTCAGAGCAGCACAGTAGGTTAGTACTGCTGCCTCCTAGTGCCAGGGACCTGGGTTCGATTCCTGGCTTGGGTCACTGTCTGTGCAGAGTCTGCACATTCTCCCCATGTCTGTGTGGGTTTCCTCCGGGTGCTCCGGTTTCTTCCCACACTCCAAAGATGAGCATGTTAGGTTGAATGGCCATGCTAAATTGCCCCTTAGTGCCCAAATATGCGCACGTTAGAGGGTTGGGCCATGCTAAATTGTGCCTTAGTGTTCAAAGATGTGTGGGTTGGGTGGATTGGCCATGTTAAATTGTCCCTTAATGTCCAAAGATGTGTAGGTTAGGTGGATTGGCTGTTATAAATTGCCCCTTAGTGTCCCAAAATGTGTAGGTTAGATAGATTAGCCATGTCAAATGTGTGGCCGTTACAGGGATAGGGTGCAGGGAGGGGGCCTGGGTAAGATAGTGTGTCAGAGAGTCAGTAAGTAGTCTGACAACACCAAGTTAAAGTCCAACAGATTTATTTGATAGTAAACTCACAAGCTTTCGGGCTTTGTCCCTTCGTCAGGTGAATGGAGAGTTCTCCATTCTGGTGTTGTCAGACTACTTCCTGTGTTTACCCCAGTCCAACGCCGGCATCTCCACAGCAGAGAGTCAGTACAGATTCGCAGAGCCAAACGGCCTCCTTCTGCACTGTAGGGATTCTATGCTGGACTGGGAGCCACCTACGACAGCAAGCATGGAGGACACACTGGGATTGTTATAGTGTCATTTCACAGATCACTGCTGGGTATTGTCATGGCAAAATGGCCACTTGGACAAGAAGAGGGTGTTTGAAACAATAGCAGCAAGGGCGAACATCTTTGGAAAGATGGGAAGAAAAACCAAGCATTTTGGACATTTTTTTCCCAAAACAAGGTGACACCAATCCCAAGAACACTGACCTCCATTTTCCTCCTCTTTAGCTCCCTTGTGTCTAACCAAATCCCGCATTCCTCCACCTTCGGGCTTCCCAATTTCTTCTTGCGTTTCGTCGATGACATACCGTAGGATAGAAACTGGTCAAGACAAAAAAAAACACACTAATAGATCACTGCAGTTGGACAGCACAATATTGGGTGAAGTGGCATTTGTCTTGGGCCTTTCCTTCCGGAAAGCAGTCTCAACAACACACTGGGTTAGAGTCCCAACAGGTTTATTTGAAATCATGAGCCTTTAGAGCAGTGCTCCTTTATCTGGCAAGTCCATCATCGTTTGTGAAAAGCATGAGCGTCAGTGGTTGCACTTAAACTCTCGCTCAATCCCCTTTTCACTCAACATTACGCACACATTATCCAACAGAATATATAACAATTTTAGGATGGAGAGAGGATTTGTGTTGGGAGTTGGGGGAGGTGAAGGATTGGATCGAGGTGAGAACCATAGAAGATAGGTGCAGGAGTAGGCCATTCAGCCCGTCAAAACTGCTCTGCCATTTTGATCATCAAATTCAATAATATCCTGATCCCACCCTTCCCTCCCACATTCCTTTAGCCCTAAGAGCTTTATTCCCATTGGCATGTCAGTTACAACTCCCACCAACTTTTACAGATGCAACGTAGAAAGCAATCTTTCTGGTTGTGTTACAGCTTGGTATGGGCTCCTGCCATGTCCAAGACTGCAAGGAACTGCAAAAAGTTGTGAACGTAGCCCAGTCCCATCATGCAAACCAGCCTCCCATCCATTGATACCGTCTACACTTCCCGCTGCCTTGTGAAAAGCAGCCAGCATAATCAAGGATCCCCCCATGCACTCTGGACATTCTCTCTTCCACCTTCTTCCGTCAGGAAAAAGATACCAAAGTCTGAGGTCACGTACCAACTGATTCAAGAATAGCTTCTTCCCTGTCAGAATTTTGAATGGACCTACCTTAAGGTTTATCAGAATGTTGCCCTGTATGATCTTTCTCTACACCTTAGCTATGACTGTAACACTACATTCTGTACTCGCTCCTTTCTTTCTCTATGAATAGTATGCTTTGTCTGTATAGCATGCAAGAAACAATACTTTTCACTGTATGTTAATACACGTGACAACAATAAATCAATTCAATAATATTTCTTCTTGAAATCACACAACTTCAACTACTTTCTGTGGGAGTGAATTCCACACATTCACCAACCTCTGGGTGAAGAAATGCCGGCGTTAGACTGGGGTAAACACAGTAAAAAGTCTGACAACACCAGGTTTAAGTCCAACCAATTTATTTGATAGTAAACTCACAAGCTTTCGGGGTTTCTCCCTTCGTCAGGTGAATGGAGAGTTCTGGCCTCAGACAGAGCTGTGCTTTATATGTCTGTCCTAACTGACTTAGTCTCTCCTCATGTCAGACCTGCCATCCCAGGAATCAGTCTGAGTAAACACTACTGAAAGGATGTGGAGGCTTTGGAAAGAGTACAGAAAATGTTTATCAGAATGTTGCCCTGTATGGAGGGTATTAGCTATGAGGAGAGATTGAATTATCTGGGATTGTTCTCCCTGGAAAGACAGAGGCTGAGGGATGACTGATAGAAGTTTATAAAATTATGAGGGGTATGGATAGGGTGAACAGTTGGAAGCTTTTTCCCAGGCGCAGAAATGACAATTAGAAGGGGGCACAAGTTCAAGATAAGGGAGGTGGGGGGGGGGGGGGGAGGTTCAGTGGAGATGTGCAGGTTTTTTATTTTACAGAGGGTGGTGGAGGCCTGGAATGCACTGCCAAGAGAGGTGGTTGAAGCAGACACGTTAGTGACATTTCAGACTTATCTGGATAGGCCCACGAATAGATGGAGAATCGAGGTGGCTGGTCTGGATAGGACAATGTGATCACTGCAGGAAGGCCGAAGGGCCTGTTCCTGCGCTGTACTGTTCTTTGTTCTAAATCTTCACTGTACTCCCTCTATGGCAAGGGCATCCTTTCTCAGATAAGGACACCAAAACTGCACACAGCACTCCTGGTGTGGCCTCACCGATGCCATGTACAATTGCAGCAAAATATCCCTATCCTCGAATCCTCTCGCTATGAAGGCCAACGTACCATTTGCCTTCTTTACTGCCTGCTACCTGCACTTACTCTCAGCAACTGAAGTATGACGATGCCAAGGGAGGAGCTGTGGGGGTGGGGGGGAGGAGCGGAGAGGGGCAAGGATGAATTATAAAAAAGGGGGCGTTTGCAATTATACAGCAGCTTGTAACCCAGAGGGAATCACAGTCAATTAAACACCACTTGAAACATAAACCACCGTCTAAATGTGGCAGCCAATTTGCGCACAGCAAGAACACAAAGCTTGCAACATCAAAATGGGTAGCTAAACCACGCTTTCTTTTATATTTTGATTTGATTCACCATTGTCACTTGTATTCGTGTGCTGTGAAAAGTATTGTTTCTTGCGTACTGTACAAAGTATACTGTTCAGAGGAGAGAGTGCAGAATGCAATGTTACAGCCATAGCGAGGGTGTAGAGAAAGATCAACTTAATGTGAGGTAGGTCCATTCAAAAGTCTGACAGCAGCAGTCAAGAAGCTGTTCTTGAGTCGCTTGGTACGTGACCTCAGACTTTTGTATCTTTTTCCCGACAGAAGAAGGTGGAAGAGAGAATGTCCAGAATGTGTGGGGTCCTTAATTATGCTGGCTGCTTTTCCCCCCGGGAAAACGGGAAGTGTAGACAGAGTCAACAGATGGGAGGCTAGTTTGCGTCATGGGACTGGGCTTCGTTCATGACCCTTTATAGTTTCTTGCAGGAGCCCATACCAAGCTGTGATACCTAAGATTTAGGAGCAGAATTCGGCCATTCAGCCCATCAAGTCTGCTCCGTCATTTAATCCTGGCTGCTATAATTCTCACCCTCACCTGGATGGGAAGCTGTCTACAGTACATCTGTAAAGGTTATATATAAATAATTTTGGGGTAAATATTGAAACAGTCCCAGAGAAAGGCTAAGATTGTTGCCCTTGTATAGAAAGGATAGGTGCTGGATGACAGATACAATGGGCTGAAGGGCCTCCAACAGAGTTTAAGGAGAGATTAAATAGAGGTGTTTGAAAGTGGCAAGGGATAACAAATAAGGAGAAAACCTTTCCAGAAGCAGGAGGGTCAGGAAAAGGATCAGAGGGTAGTAGGGGAGACGGGGAGAATGTAATTTCTGTAAACGTGGTGATCCAGTGGAAGCCAATTTCAAGAGGAACTTTTAAAAGAAAAATGAAATTGGATAAACACTTGAAAGGAAAAGAAAATCACAGGGCAGCGGTAGGGAGGACAATTGGGACAATATTTTCAAAGGGAGAGCTAATACAGGTGTGATGATGGGCCGATTGGCCTCTTCAATTCTCATTCCAGATATTTCTTCACCTCAAGGTCCAGATTCAGAAAGAAAGGAGAATCACAGGGCGGTGTGGAGGGGGAAAAGAATGGGACCTATTGGGTCAATTCTTTCAGGAGAAAGGGGTGGGGCTAGTACAGGCATGATGGACTGAAGGGTCACTGAGTGAGCCTCTCTCCCAATCTCATTCAGGACGATTCTTCTTCTCTTCAAGGTCCAGATCCAACTGGAAAAAGGGTAATCAGGGAGCAGTGCAGAGAGGGGGAGAGGGGGGGGGAAGAAGAGTGGGACCAACTAGGTCAAGGTCTTTCAGAGTTGGGTTGGGAGGGGAACGAGAGAGGCTAGTATATACATGATGGGCCGAAGGGCATCTTCCTGAGCTCCTCATTTCTCATTCCAGATGATTTCTCTCCTCCTCCAGGTCCAGATGAAGGGAGTCTCAAGGCGGTATCTGGGTAGTGGGGTGAGGAGTGGGGTCTCTGGGTGAAGGGTGGGGCAGATGCTAGTACAGGCATGATGGGCCGAAGGGCCTCTTCCTGATCTCTTCTCCTCCAGGTCCAGATGAAGGGAGTCTCAGGGCGCTTTCTGGATGGCGGAGTGAGGGCTCTGGGTGAAGGGTTTGGGGGCTAGTACAGACTCGACTGGCCGAAGGGCCTCTTCCTGGGCTCCTTTCCTTCACCTCCATCTAAAAGCGGGAGGGTGAAAAGCTGGAACAGAAGAAGATGGTGATTGAAGCGGAACCTGAGGTAAAACCCGGGAGTTAGACCCCCGGGCCGGGGCCAAGGTAAACCTGAGGTAAACCCGGGCTGGCAAGTGCCCCGCCTGCCCCTTACCGGCGAGTTAGAAACCCGCTCCCCGCCGCCGCTACCGCTTCATGTCGGACTCTCTCCCTCTCCCGCCTTCCCCACGCGCTCCTACCTGCGTGCGCGCTGACGTCACAAGCGTCCGCGGCCCCGTGGCACCTGAATTTACAGATCTGCGGGGGCCCCGGGGCGGGGTGTGCGCGCTGACGTCACGGGCGTCCTCTCCTCCCGGGGGGGGCGCGCGCGCGCGGGGGATCGCGTGCGGCCACAGTTGGCGCGCCTGCCCCTTGTTGCTAGGCAAGGTGAGGTCTCGAGGGTGGTAGGAGGGGGAAAGAGGAGGCATTGAGGGAGGAGGGGAAGGGATTGAGGAGGGAGGAGGGGAAGGGATTGAGGAGGGAGGAGGGGAAGGGATTGAGGAGGGAGGAGGGGAAGGGATTGAGGAGGGAGGAGGGGAAGGGATTGAGGAGGGAGGAGGGGAAGGGATTGAGGAGGGAGGAGGGGAAGGGATTGAGGAGGGAGGAGGGGAAGGGATTGAGGAGGGAGGAGGGGAAGGGATTGAGGAGGGAGGAGGGGAAGGGATTGAGGAGGGGAAGGGATTGAGGAGGGGAAGGGATTGAGGAGGGGAAGGGATTGAGGAGGGAGGAGGGGAAGGGATTGAGGAGGGAGGAGGGGAAGGGATTGAGGAGGGGAAGGGATTGAGGAGGGAGGAGGGGAAGGGATTGAGGAGGGAGGAGGGGAAGGGATTGAGGAGGGAGGAGGGGAAGGGATTGAGGAGGGAGGAGGGGAAGGGATTGAGGAGGGAGGAGGGGAAGGGATTGAGGAGGGGAAGGGATTGAGGAGGGCATTGAGGGAGGAGGAGGTGGCATTGAAGGAGAAGGAGGCTTTGAGGGAAGGGGAGGCATTGAGGGAGAGGAAGCACTGAGGGGGGGAGGAGAAGTTGAGAGAGGAGGGAGAGGGATGGAGAAGGGGAAGCTGTTGAGGGAGGAGGAGGAGATATTGAGGGAGGAGGAAGAGGCAGTGAGGGAGGAGGAGGAGGCAATGAGGGAGGAATTGAGGAAGGGGGTGGTGGCATTGAGGGAGGAGGGGAGGCATTGAGGCGGAGGAGGAATTGAGGGAAGAGGCATTGAGGGAGATGGAGGCAATGAGAGAGAGGAGGGAAAGGTATGGGGGGGGATTGGTCTGAGGGAGAAGTGGAGGGGGACAAGGCAAAGATGGCTCTGGAGTCACAAGTAGGCCAGACCGTGTCAGGACAGCAGATTTCCATTCCTAGATGGACATTGGAGACCCAGATGGGTCTTTCCGACAACCAGTGTTAGATTCATTCTCACTGCGCCAGGGTTTTGGGGCAAATCTGGGTGCGTTGAGCTAGATCACAGGTCAGCTAGAATCTAGAAGAGGGGCTAAATGGCCTGTTTCCACCGTCCAATCTCCTCCACTGTAGGCTCAGTGTAATTCCACGGAATCCAGACAGTACATAAGTAGGCCATTCAGCCCATCAAGTCTGCACTAACCACAATCCCACCCAGGTCCTGGCCCCATAACCCCACACATTTACCCTGCTAATCTCCCCTGTCGCTAAGGGAAAATTTAGCCTGGTCAATTCCCCTAACCTCCACATCTTTCAGACTTTGGGACGAAACTGGAGCACCTGGGGGAAACCCAACGCAGACACAGGGAGAACGTGCTGACTCCACACACACAGTGACCCAAGCCGGGAATCAAACCCAGATGCCCCTGGCGCTATGAGGCAGCAGCACTAACCACTGTGTCACCCCAAGTCTGACAAGCCTAAGTCGACACTTGCCTTTGCTCTTCTCACCTGAGCTCCATTCCTGCCCCCCTGATAATGCAGGGCAGGAGAGAGGGAGTTCTGAAGACTGTGCCTCAGCGCGGGATCCGCACCTTCGATGTTTGGGGGGGAGCAATGAGGGTGGGTGAAAAAGCCAGCTGGTGTAGTAGGCAGCACAGACAGAAAGGTGGCAGCAATGCTCCAAGGTTGGAAGAGCAGGCGATGGGTTTTTGCTTTCACTGTCTGTTGCAGTAACAATCTTAATTTTGAGTGTTGCAGGAGAAACAATACTGTTTTCCATTCTGTGTTTCTCCCAAAACAATCGCAGCCGTCTGCATTTCCAATGACCGGGGCAGCCAGCACCAAGAGTGAGGAGGATAATATCAACGATTGTGACAGATAGACTGATGGGGAAGTGGGGGGAAGAGGCAAGATTGTTTAGCAAGATAAGCTGGTTGTATGTGTAAAACATCATAAAATCCCTGCAGTGCAGAAAGAGGCCATTCAGTCCATCGAGTCTGCACTGACAACATTCCCACCCAGGCCCCATCCCCGAAAACCCATGCATTTAACTTAGCCAATCCCCCTGACACTAAGGGGCAATTTAGCACGGCCAATCCTCCTAACCTAGACATCTTTGGACGCTAAGGGACAATTTATCATAGTCAATCCTCCTAACCTACACATCTTTGGACACTAAGGGACAATTTAGCATAGCCAATCCACCCTAACCTGCACATCTTTGGACACTAAGGGGCAATTTAGCATGGTCAGTCCACCTAACCTCTACATCTGTGGGAAGAAACCAGAAAGAAATCCATGCAGACATGGGGAGAACGCGGCTCGTTGGGCCGAAGGGCCTGTTTCCCGTGCTGGATTGTTCTTTGTAACGAGCAGACTCCGCATAGTGAGCCAAGCTGGAAATCTAACCCAGGTCCCTGGCACTGTGAGGCACCAGTGCTAACCACCATGCACACCACGATTTCCAAATATCAATTCCTGATTCAAGGTTTTGGGAAACAATCCATCCAATTAGTTGATGCAGTCTTTGATACACATATGTGCGCATATACACTCGCACACAGCATGGAGTATCTCATTTACAACATTCAGTCAATGACTTGGGGGGTGCCTGAAGTGGGGCAGCACAGTGGTGAGCACTGCTGCCTCATCCAGGGACCCAGGTTCAATCCTGGCCTTGGGTCACTGTCTGTGTGGAGTTTGCACCTTCTCCCTGTGTCTGCATGGGTTTCCTCCAGGTGCTCCAGTTTCCTCCCACCCTCCAAAGATGTCTGCTTTAGGTGGATTGGCCGTGCTAAATTGTCCCTTAGTGTCCAAAGAGGTTAGGTTGATGGGCCATGTTAAATTGCTTCTTAGTGTCAGGGGGATTAGCAGGGTAAATACATGAGGTAACGGGGATAGGGGTTTTGTGGGATTGTGGTCAATGCAGACTCAATGGGCCGAACGGCCTCCTGCACTGAAGGGATTCTATGATTTCATAAAACTTGTGTTTTCACAGCAGCCATCACATGGCCAAATGTTCCATCTTCTTCCCCACACATGAGAAATTATCAAAGAAGATTTACCAGGTTAGGAGGTGACAGGTGACCCAAAAGGTTAGGTTAATGGACGGAGAGGTTCAGGGTGGAAGTCCAGAGCTTAAGGCCCCATCCCAGGCAGCTGAAGGCAAGGCCATCAGTGGTGGAGCAATGGGAATCAGGGGATGCTTGAGAGGCTGGAGTTGGAGGATTGCAGAGATCTTGGAGGGTGGTAGGTCTGGAGGAGGTTACAGAGATAGGGAGGGAGTGTAGGAACTGGAGGAGGTTATAGAGATAGGGAGGGGGTGTAGGAGACTGGAGGAGGTTACAGAGATAGGGAGGTCTGTAGGGGCTGGAGGAGATTGCAGAGATAGGGAGGTCAAGGGGCTGGGGCAGGTTACAGAGATAGGGAGGGGTGTAGGGGCTGGAGGAGGTTACAGAGACAAGTGTAGGTACTGGAGGAGGTTACAGAGTAGGGAGGGTTGTTGGGGCTGGAGGAGGTTACAGAGATAGGGAGCAGGTGTAGGGGTTGGAGGAGGTTACAGAGATAGGGAGGGGGTATAGGGGCTGGAGGAGGTTACAAAGATAGGGAGGGTTGTTGGGGCTGGAGGAGGTTACAGGGATAGGGAGGCGGTGTAGGGGCTGGAGGAGGGTACAGAGATAGGGAGGGGTGTAGAGGGTTGGAGGAGGTTACAGAGATAGGGAGGGGGTATAGGGGCTGGAGGAGGTTACAGAGATAGGGAGGGTTGTTGGGGCTGGAGGAGGTTACAGGGATAGGGAGGCGGTGTAGGGGCTGGAGGAGGTTACAGAGATAGGGAGAGATGTAGAGGGTTGGAGGAGGTTACAGAGATAGGGAGGGGGTATAGGGGCTGGAGGAGGTTACAGAGATAGGGAGGGGGGTGTAGGGGATGGAGAAGGTTACAGAGATAGGGGTGTAGAGGGTTGGAGGAGGTTACAGAGATAGGGAGGGGGTATAGGGGCTGGAGGAGGTTACAGAGATAGGGAGGGGTGTAGAGGGTTGGAGGAGGTTACAGAGATAGGGAGGGGGTATAGGGGCTGGAGGAGGTTACAGAGACAGGGAGGGTTGTTGGGGTTGGAGGAGGTTACAGAGATAGTATTGTCGGTGGTGAAGGAGGTTAGAGAGATAGGGAGGGGTGTAGGGGTGGAGGAGATTACAGAGATAGGGAGGGGGTGTAGGGGCTGGAGGAGGTTACAGAGATCGGGAGGGGTGTAGGGAGGCTGGAGGAGGTTACAGAGATAGGGAGAGGGAGTGGCACTCCCTAATTCATGATGTCCCATTTGGGGAACCAGTGCACACACGATGGATCAAATGGCTCCTCTGTGGCGTAACTGTTCCGTAATTCCCTGATGAAACATCCCGTGATGGTCACTTGTGAAATCAGAGCAGGGTTATTTCTTCCTGGAGCCCTGGGTGAATAGATGTCCCTGAACCAGGACTGATGACTTTTTTCAGGGTAATGCTCGTTGGAGTTTACTGCGTACCACAAAGCATTGCCGCATTCCCTCTGTCACCATGGCCCCCACGTTGCCAGATCAGCCATGATCTTATTGAATGGCGGGGCAGGCTTGAGGGGCTAGATGGCCTACTCCTGCTCCTATTTCTTATGTTCTTATGTTGCATACAGACCCCTCACCGCGAGAGGGGCTTTGAGATGCCCTGTCAAGGTGCCAACCACCTTGGGTAATCTGATCTCCAGGTGGGTCGACGGGCTGAAGGTGACTTTCAGCTGTGGGTAGGTGGTAGTTTGCCCTTGCGGTTTGACCGGTTGTGTCGCCCTCAGTGAGATCGCCTGACTGTAAACACAGCAGTGTGTTTGCCAACAGTCAGTGGGCCACCTATCCGGGCAGGTGTGTTTGTGTGAGAGTGGGAAGCTTGCCAGGTTTTTTTGGATGGTGAGATGTGACAGGCAGGTCGATGACGAATACTGTCTCTCTGAGAGAGAACTGTCATAAGGCCCAGGGGATATTCAGTGAGGGAATCAAGGATGCTGAGGATAAGGTGGGTGTAATAGGTCAGGGGACAACCCAATGCAGTCTTAACTGCAACTCAATACATGATGGCACAATAGTTAGCACTGCTGCCTCACAGCACCAGGGACTCAGGTTTGATTCCCGGTTTGGGTCCCTTTCTGTGCAGAGTGTGCACGTTCGCCCTGTGTCTGCATGAGTTTCCTCCAAGTCCTCTGGTTTCCTCCCACACTCCAAAGATGTACAGGTTAGGTTGATTGGCCATGCTAAATTGCCCCTTAATATCCAAAGATACTAAGAACAAACCAAGTTTCTCCAACCTCTCCTCATAGCTAACGCCCTCCGTACCGGCAACATCTTGGTAAATATTTTCTATGCACTCTCCAAAGCCTCCCCATTTGGCAGTGTGACAACCAGAATTGAATACTATATTCCAAGTGCGGCCTAACTAACTGTAACATGACTTGCCCCGGCCAATGAAGGCAAACATGCCGTATGCCTTCTTGACTACCTTCTCCACCTGCATTGCCACTTTCAGTGATCTGTATGCCTGTACATCCAGATCCCTTTGCCTATCAATACTCTGAAAGGTTCTGCCATTTACTGTATATTTCCTGTTTGTATTAGACTTTCCAAAATGCATTACCTCACATTTGTCGAGATTAAACTCCATCTGCCATCTCTCCACCCAAGTCCCCAACTGATTTATATCCTACTGTATCCTCTGATGGTCCTCATCGCTATCCGCAAATCCACCAACCTTTGTGTCATTCGCAAACTTACTAATCAAACCAGTTACATTTTCCTCCAAAATCATTTATATATATTACAAACAGCAAAGGTCCCAGCACTGATCCCTGAGGAACAACACTTGTCACAGCCCTCCATTCAGAACCATGGAAGGCCTCCATTCAGAAGGTGGAAGAGAGAATGTCTGGGATGCGTTGGGTCCTTGGCTGTTTTGCCGAGGCAGCAGGAAGTGTAGACAGCATGGGAGGCTGGTTTGTGTGATGGATTGGGCTACATTCACAACTTTTATAGCTCCTTGCGGTCTTGGGCAGAGCAGGAGCCCATAATACCAAGCTGTGATACAACCAGAAAGACTGCTTTCTGTGGTGCATCTGTACAAATTGGTGAGAGTCATAGCGGACATGCCAAATTTCCTTAGTCTTGTGAGAAAGTAGAGGCATTGGTGGGGCTTTCTTAACTATAGTGTCAGCATGGGGGGACCAGGACAGATTGTTGATGATCTGGACACCTAAAAATTTGAAGCTCTCGACCCTTTCTACTTCGTCCCCATTGATGTAGACACGTTCTCCTTTACGCTTCCTCAATGACAATCTTCTTCGTTTTGTTGACATTGAGGGACAGATTATTGTTGCCGCATCAGTTCACCAGATCCTTTACCGCATTCCCTGTCTCATCAATGTTTGAGATCCGACCCACTACATTGGTGTTGTCAGCAAACTTGAAAATCGAATTGGAGGAGAATTTGGCAACACGTGTGCCCCCCTTGTGATTGACCCTCAAACCAAAGGGAAGAGTTGCTCTCTACTCACCTTGTCCACACCCCTGCTGAAGCTGAAACAGCTTTTTTAAAAGAATCTGCATCAAGAGCGTTGGAACCTGCAAAGTGATACATGTTGGAACAGTGGTTAGCACTGTGACCTCACAGCGCCAGGGAGCCAGGTTCAATTCCAGCCTCGGGGTAACTGACTGATGTTCTCCTTGTGTCTGGGTGCTCTGGTTTCCTCCCACACTCCAAAGCTGTGTGGGTTAGGAGGATTGGTCATCTAAATTGCCCTTTGGTGTCCAAAGATGTGCAGGTTAGGTGGATTGGCCATGCTAAATTGTCCCTTAATGTCCAAAAGGTGTGCGGGTTACATGGATTGGCCATGTTAAATTGCCCCTTAATGTCCAGAGATGTGCAGGTTAGGTGGATTGGTCATTCGAAATTGTCCCTTAGTCTCCAAAGATGTGCAGGTAGATGGATTGGCCATACTAAATTGCCCCTTAGTGTCGAAAGATATGCTAAATTGCCCCTCAGCGTCTACACATGTGCAGGCTAGGGGTATTAGTGGGAGATATGCGGGAGCTTATGGGGATTGAGCCTGGAGGGGGCCTGGGTAAGGTGCTTTATCGGAGAGTTGGTGCAGAACCAGTGGGCCAAATGGCCTCCTTCTGCCCTGTGGGGATTCTATGAACTGGATCCTCGTACAATTAAGAAAGGTTACGGACCAGGTGTTGGAAACTGGGATAAAAATGAACGTCTCGTCTCCGTTTTTGCCATTTGCTCGCGCAAACACAATGGGCTGAATGGCCTTTTGTGCCCCAATCAGTCGACCGATGGTTCCAGGGACCAGTGGCGGATAGATGAGTCCACTTGATTTGAATGGAATTCATTGATACCGTTTTTATGGCACTTGTGGGTGACGTGGGACCATATTAAAGGATCTCAGGCCTTCTAGTGGGACACGGTAATTAAAAGGGGGAGCTTGGCAAAGTTGCTAATCAGATGGAGCTGTTTTTACAGGCCGCAATCACGACGGAATGATTCCTGCAGCAGATGGAGGGCTCGGCTCTGCGTTGGGGAGAATTAATCAGGGACTGGCGATAAACTAAGCGGATTACAGGGATCAGCATTCCCGTCACTGGGGCAACAGTTCCCTCCCACAGCGCCCAGACCAGGTGAGCCGGAAGGTTGTGTCAAGGTTGTCTCTCGTTCACAGACACACATTAACTTCCTTTTTTCACACCTGTGTCAGACCTGTTCCCCCAAAACTTAACAGCGAGATCTCCCAAACAATCTTGCCAGCTATCTCTCAAACTCTTCTGTATTCTAGCCTTCCGAACTGACAGGTTTTTGAAATGTCTGTTATCAGCTGTCATGTGGGAGTTAGGATGTTCTGGGTTTAAACCCCACTCCACAAGTTTGAACACAAAATCTAAACTCTCGTGCTGAGGGAGTGCCGCACTTCAGAGGGTCAATGCTGAGGGAGTGCCGCACTGTCAGAGGGTCAGTGCTGAGGGAGTGCCGCACTGTCAGAGGGTCAGTGCTGAGGGAGTGCCACACTGTCAGAGAGTCAGTGCTGAGGGAGCGCCGCACTGTCAGAGGGTCAGTGCTGAGGGAGTGCCGCACTGTCAGAGGGTCAGTGCTGAGGGAGTGCCGCACTGTCAGAGGGTCAGCGCCGAGGGAGTGCCGCACTGTCAGAGGGTCAGCGCCGAGGGAGTGCCGCACTGTCAGAGGGTCAGCGCCGAGGGAGTGCCGCACTGTCAGAGGGTCAGTGCTGAGGGAGTGCCGCACTGTCAGAGGGTCAGTGCTGAGGGAGTGCCGCACTGTCAGAGGGTCAGTGCTGAGGGAGTGCCGCACTGTCAGAGGGTCAGCGCCGAGGGAGTACCGCACTGTCAGAGGGTCAACGCCGAGGGAGTGCCGCACTGTCAGAGGGTCAGCGCTGAGCGAGCGCCACACTGTCAGAGGGCCAGCGCCGAGGGAGTGCCGCACTGTCAGAGGGTCAGTGCTGAGGCTGGAAGGCGCTATGGAAGTGCAGCAACGTTTCATTGTTTGCTGTGGCCTCGATTTCAGATCACCTAATGATGTGGGAGGGGATTGTTTTTAGCAGCCAGAATGTCAAGCCAGACTTCCTCCCCTTTCCGTGTTCCTGGAATTCTCGCTTATTTTATTACCAGCGAGGCCGACTTAATTTAATCTGCAGAGGATCATGGCAAGCAGCTGATTGTCCAGCTGTTTTGGACCCCCCCCCCCTCGCCTCAGGCTTTTTAATATTGTTGTTTCAAGTTTTACGCAATTACTTTGAACCTTAGTATATAATATTCATTTTGGGAGGACTAGAATATAAAAGCAGGCATGTATTGATGAAGCTTTATAAGGCTCTAGTCAGACCCCATTTGGAGTATTGTGAGCAGTTTTGGGCCTCGTATCTAAGGAAGGATATACTGGCCTTGGAAAGGGTCCAGAGGAGGTTCACAAGAATGATCTCTGAAATGAAGAGCTTGTCTTATGAGGAATGGGTTGAGGACGCTGGGTCTGTACTCGTTGGAGTTTAGAAGGATTAGGGGAGGGGGAGGATCTTATTGAAACTTACAGAATACTGGGAGGCCTGGATAGAGTGGATGTGGAGAGGATGTTTCTATTAGTCGGAGAGACCAGAATCTGAGGGCACAGCCTCAGAGTAAGAGGACATTTAGAACAGAGATAAGGAGAAATTTCTTCAGCCAGGGAGTGGTGAATCTGTGTAACTCTTTGCCACAGAAAGCTGGGGAGGCCAGGTCATTGAGTGACTTTAAGGCAGAGATAGATAGGTTCTTGATTAGTAAGGGGATTAAGGGTTATGGAGAAAAGGCAGGAGAAAGGGGTTGAAAGACATATCAGCCATGATTGAATGGTGGAACAGACTCGATGGGCTGAATGGCCTATTCTGCTCCTATATTTTATGGTCTTATGGTCCAGAGGAGGTTCACAAGAATGATCCCAGGAATGAAGGGTTTGTCATGTGAGGAGTGGTTGTAGAGTCTGGGTCTCTACTCGATGGAATTTACAAGGATGAGGGGGAATCTTGTTGAAACTTACAGGATACTGTGAGGCCTGGATAGAGTGGACGTGGAGAGGATGTTTCCACTAGTAGGAGAGACTAGAACCAAAGGGCACAACCTCAGGCTAAAGGGACGATCCTTTAAAACAGAGATGAGGAGGAACTTCTTCAGCCAGAGAGTGGTAAACCTGTGGAATTCTTTGCCACAGCAGGCTGTGGAGGGCCAGGTAATTGAGTGTCTTTAAGACAGAGATAGATAGGTTCTTGATTAATAAGGGGATCAGGGATTATGGGGAAAAGGCAGGAGAATGGGGGATGAGAAAAATATCAGCCATGAGTGAATGGTGGAGCAGACTCGATGGGCCGACTGGCCCCATTCTGCTCCTACACTCAATAGTCTTATGGTAATTTATTCCACAGGCCTGCCTCACATCCGAGCCTCTACCTGTCTCTGTGTTTTATCCTTTGGGGACTTTATAAATAGTGGTGAAGAGTACAGTAAGCCAGGAGGTTGTGCTGCAGTCACTGGCTTAGGTCTCAGGTGAATTATGGGCTGCACTGGATGTCCAGGCCTATCTAGAAGAGGGTGCACAAGCATACCAAGGATGCATTGTGCGGAGACACTTGGGTGGTCCCCCTCACATCAAAAGACCTTTGAATTAGGAGCAAGGGAGAGGCCATAAAGCCCCTCGAGACCGTTCTGTCTCTGATTCTGACCTTAAATACCCCTACTCTCCTTCCCATTCCTCCTGCCCACTTCAAAGAACCTTCAATCTAACTCGGGCTTAAATATATTCAATAACCCACAACCCTCCATTGCGTTCTTGTGTCATTCATGGGTTGTGACACATGGTCAAACAATGGTTAGCACTGCTGCCTCACAGCACCCGGGATGCAGGTTCGATTCCTACCTCAGGTAACTGTCTGTGTGGAGTTTGCACATTCTCCCCGTGCAGGTTAAGTGGATTGGCCATGCTAAATTGCCCCTTAGTGTCCAAAGATGTGCAGTTACGTAGATTTGGCAATGCTAAATTGTCCCTTAGTGTACAAAGATGTGCAGATTAGAGGGTTTGGCCATGCTAAATTCTCTGTCGTTGCACCTGAACAGGCTGCGGTGTGTGGCGACTAAGGGATTTTCAGAGCAACTTCATTGTGGTGTTAATGTGGGGCTACTTGTCACACTAATAAATAAACTTGACAGAATAAACTTAAACTTCAACGTCCTTCCTCCCCACTCCCCGCTCCGGACTGTGGTAAATGGGACACTGCTGTGTGTGGAATGTTGCTGTATCTGTGCCTGTTCAGGGGCTGGCAAGGGCGATCCATGATGAGACCAACTGAAATTAGCTGTCTGGACAATGAGTTGGCACGGCAGTGGCCCTCGAATAAACAACTTAATTAAACAGGTCCTTTTCTTCTAAGCTGCTGCCATGGTTTCCGAGATTGTGAATGGGAACCATTGTCAAGGAAGGGTTAGCCAGGATGGCAAGGTGACCTCACACGTTCCAATAAAGTCTCGACTTGTTAGCTCTTGCCCACTGTGGTCTCGTGAAAAGGATTTTTTTCTTCTACCTCTCCAATTTCAGAATATCTTTCTTGTCCCCGAGGAATTCTGACGAAACCGCCCTTCACTTAATTTCATTTTCCTTGGTTCAAAGTGCCCACAATTCCAAGAGTGAAGAAGGTTTGCATTTTTCTACACCCTCTCCTTGCCTTGGGATGTCTCAATGCGCAATGGCTTCCACGGAAGCCAAGTCGGTGTTGGGGAGGCCTTGAGTTTTAGTGTCTCAAGTCAGCATTACATTAACGCCACAATGAAGTTACTGTGAAAATCCCCTAGTCGCCACACTCTGGCGCCTGTTCGGGTAACACAGAGGGAGAATTTAGCATGGCCCAATGCACCCTAACCAGCACATCTTTTGGACTGTGGGAGGAAACCGGAGCATCCGGAGGAAACCCATGCAGACATGGGGAGAATGTGCACATTCTGCACAGACGGTGACCCAAGCTGGGAATCAAAGCCTGGCGCTGTGATAACCACTTTGCTGCAGTGTCACCCATTGGGTAGCATCTCTACCTCTGGGCAAGATGTCCTGGGCTCAAGCGCCACCCCAGGAGGTGATGGTTGTGGAAGGTGAGTTCACAACGTGGTCAAACAGGTCCAGGACCACAAGATGTAGGAGCAGAAGTAGGCCATTCAGTCCATCGAGTCTGCCCCGCCATTCAGTGAGATCTTGACTGACCTAATGTGAGACTCCTCCTTCGAGGAGGCGATGGCCATAAATCCAGAAACTCAGTTAATGTCCTGGGGACCCGGGTTCGAATCCCGCCATGGCAGAAGGTGCAATGTGCATTTAACAGAACATATCCGGAATTAAAACCCAACTGATGACCCATTGTCGGAAAAACCCATCTGGTTCGTTTAGGGAAGGAAATCTGCCGTCCTTACCCAGTCTGGCCTACATCCAACTCCAGAGACACAGCAATGTGGTTGAGTCTCAACTGCCTTGGACAACTAGGGATGGGCAATAAATGCTGGCCCAGCCAGTGACACCCGTGTCCCACAAATGAATAAAACACCTTCACATTTCTGACTTATCTCCTCAACCCTCGATTCCCTTACTGATTAAAAATTTGTCTGTCACAGCTTTGAACATACATACTGACCCTGTCTCTCCAGCCCTCTGCGGGAAAGAAGTCCACAGATTCATTACCCTCTGAGAGTAGAAATTCCTCCCCATCTCTGTCTTCAACAGGCAACCCCTGCCCCACCTTGCACTGAGATGGTGCCCTCTGATCCCAGACTCTCTCACAAGAGGAAACAACCTCTCAGCCTTGACCCTGTCAAGCCCCCTGAGAATCTGATACGTCTCAATAATGTCCCCGCTCATTGTTCTAAACGCCATTGAGTACAGCCCCTTCAACCTCTCAGAAGAAAATTCCTCCATACCCAGGTTCGACCTAGTGAACCTTCTCTGGAAGTGAGCCCCATTTTCTCCCCACTCCCTGTGGGAGTGAGTCCCACATTCTCCCCCAATCCCCGTGGGAACGAGTCCCACATTCTCCCCCAATCCCCATGGGAGCGAGTCCCACATTCTCCCCCACTCCCTATGGGAGCGAATCCCACATTCTCCCCCAATCCCTGTGGGAGCGAGTCCCACGTTCTCCCCACTCCCCGTGGAAGCGAGTCCCACATTCTCCCTAGTCCCCATGGGAGCGAGTCCCACATTGTCCCTACTCTCTGGGTAAAGATGTTACGATGTGGGTATGCCGGCGTTGGACTGGCGTAAACACAGTAAAAAGTCTGACAACACCAGGTTTTAGTCCAACCGATTTATTTGATAATATTCTCACAAGCTTTCGAGGAGGCTGCCTCTTTGTCAAGTGAATGGAGAGTTCCGAACTCTCCATTCACTTGACAAAGAGGCAGCCTCCTCGAAAGCTTGTGAGAATATTATCAAATAAATCGGTTGGACTAAAACCTGGTGTTGTCAGACTTTTTACTGTAAAGATGTTACTCCAGAGTTCCCCATCAGATTTATTAATGTCTTATACTGAAGGCTTCTTGTTCAATTCTCCTTCACTAATCAAGCATTTTTTAAATCAGTCATTCTTGGGTTGTGGCAGCTCTATCAAGCTCAGCATTCATTGTCCATCCCTAATTGCCCCTTGAGAAGGTGAGCCGCCTTCTTGAACCCGCTGCAGTCCCCGTGTGGTGTAGGTACATCCACAGTGCTGTTAGGCAGGGAGTTCCAGGAATTTGACCCACCGATGCTGAAGGAACGGCTGATTTCCCAGTCAGGAAGGTGAGTGACTCAGAGGGGAACCCCCAGGCAGTGGTGTTCCCAAGTATCTGCTGCCCTTGTCCTTCTAGATGGGAGAGGTGGTGGGTTTGAAAGGTGCTGTCTAAGGATCTTTGGTAAGTTACTGCAGTGCATCTTGTAGATGGTACACACGGCTGCTACTGAGCGTCAGTGGTGGAGGGAGTGAGTGTTTGTGGATGGGGGGGCCGGGGCTGCTTTGTCTTGGATGGTGTTGAGCTTCTTGAGTGTTGTTGGAGCTGCACCCATCCAGGCAAGTGGGGAGCATTCTATCACACTCCTGATTTGTCGATGGTGGACAGACTTTTCAAAAATGTATTAGTCACAAGGAAGGCTTATATTAATATCGCAATGAAGTTACTATGAAAATCCCCCAGTCGCCACTCTCCGGCGCCTGTTTGGGTAACACTGAGGGACAATTTAGCACCCTAACCAGCACGTCTTTCGGACTGTGGGAGGAAGCAGGGGCATCTGGAGGAAGCGGGGAGAAGGTGCAGACTCCGCACAGACAAGCCAGGATTTGAATCCGGCTCCCTGGTGCTATGAGGCAACAGTGCAGCCCACTATCCACCATGGTTTTGGCGGGCAATGGGAGGGAGTCATGGTGTGAGTTACCCTCTGCAGCATTCCCAGCCTCTGACCTGCCCTGGTTGCCACACTCCTTTGCACATTTGACCTGCGTATGATCGTAATTAATGAAAATCCGGCCTACATTTATATAGAAATAGGGGGAAGATGAGGAGCATGGGATTTTAATCCGACTTCAGAGGGGAATGAGAATGTTTAAACCCCATGTCATCAAACAGCCAGACTGCCAACAGAGTCTGACAGGGGCTGAGCAGAACCTGCTTTGATTCCCGAATTAGACTCTGAGCTTCTCAAAAATAAAAGTGGTTCAGAGAGAAAAACCAAAATAAGACAGTGTGCTAACTGACCCATGAAACCACTCCAACTAGAAGTTAAGCCGAGAGAACATCTCCCCCATCGCTACGCATTGATGATGGTAAATGTAGCAACAGGGCCTACTAAGCACATGGACAACCCACACATCCTGTTTCACCTCCAAGTGTGAATGAGAGCCAATGCAATCTTATTTTTTAATATTACATCTGAAATTAGAGGCTTTTCCCAATAAGGGAGATTGTATCCCCATCAAACACTCCCAGGACAGGTACAGCATGGGGTTAGATACAGAGTAAATCTCCCTCTACACTGTCCCCATCAAACATTCCCAGGACAGGTGCAGCACGGGGTTAGATACAGAGTAAATCTCCCTCTACACTGTCCCCATCAAACATTCCCAGGACAGGTACAGCATGGGGTTAGATACAGAGTAAATCTCCCTCTACACTGTCCCCATCAAACATTCCCAGGACAGGTACAGCATGGGGTTAGATACAGAGTAAATCTCCCTCTACACTGTCCCCATCAAACATTCCCAGGACAGGTGCAGCACGGGGTTAGATACAGAGTAAAGCTCCCTCTACACTGTCCCCCCATCAAACACTCCCAGGACAGGTACAGCACGGGGTTAGATACAGAGTAAAGCTCCCTCTACACTGTCCTCCCATCAAACACTCCCAGGACAGTTACAGCACGGGGTTAGCTACAGAGTAAAGCTCCCTCTACACTGTCCTCCCATCAAACACTCCCAGGACAGATGCAGCACGGCGTTAGCTACAGAGTAAAGCCCGGTTGTTTGGGTCTTTGGGGAATCTGCCACTTTTGGTAATGATGGGTTAATCACGATGCTGTGTTTATAATGATTGAGCCTGACTGATCAGGAAGAGATGAAGGTTCCTGCTGGAGGGATTTGGACTGGTTGCGGATCGAGGGGGATAGAGAGAGACAGAAAGAACAGAGAGAATGATGGAGGGTGTAGGGAACAGCGGCAGATAAAGATAGAGATTGTGACAGGGATAAAAGAGAGACTAGAAGAAGGAGGCAGGGGGAAGAGATGGGGTGAGACGGAGCGATTCAGGGAGAAAGAGTGAGAGCGAGAAAGAGAGACAGAAATAGATATAGATGGTAAAAGGCAGAGGGAGAGACAGGGAAAGAGATAGTGACGGAGAGACAGGGATACCGATATTGAGACAGACAGAGATACAGATATTGAGAGACAGAGAGTGAGAGAGACAGAGATACTGATATCGAGAGGCAGAGAGAGAGAGAGACAGGGATACAGATATTGAGAGACACAGACAGAGAGATGCAGATAGAAACAGAGAGAGAGAGAGAGACAGGGATACTGACATTGAGAGACAGAGAAAGATAGCGACACAGAGAACATAATCACTACTGTTACACAATGAGCGTTCTTCCTGGATAATTTGAATGTTTGGGTCTAAGAACAATGTGTTACTTTCAAAACAAGGTGTTGTCCAGCAACCAATTAGGAAATGCCTTGCATTCCAGGATCGGATAATGAATGAATAAAATTATCCCAATGCAATGAAGAGAGGGAAGGAGGGAGGAGGAAAGAGGGACATGAGAGGGGTAGGGAAAACTGGAGGGAGAGAAAAGAGACCGAGAGAGGAGAGTTGGAGGGAGGGAGAGAAATGAAAGGAGGGATAGAGAGGGAAGCAAGGCATGAGTTCAGAAACTGTGTCAGATCTGAGGAAGTCATGTAATCCTGAGTATTTAAAAGTCTGTGACAGATGATGATGTGTGTGGTAATCTCTCTGTCACTCCGTGGCTCTGGATATCTAGCCAGTCTGCCAGAGAAAAGGGCAATCAGCAGGTTTGGATTATCATCTACACTGCGGATCTCAAACAGTCCCCCAGCCAGGATTCAGTCGCGGAATATCAGTGTGGGTACCTTTCCAAGAACTGCCCTCTCTCCCAGACCACAGCACCAAGACGCTCAGGGGAAATCCATCCTCTTGTCTCTGGGGGCACAGGCTCCGTCAATACCTCAATGCCTCTGAAGGGAAGTCTGGGGCCAAGGGCACCATTGGGCAATTTGACTGCAAAGGCCATTGTCATTGCTCTTACTTTAATTCTCCTACATCCCCGAGACAGAGACCGAGAGCGGCTGAGGTAGGGATGTGGGTGGGGGGGCTGTGGCTTGGAGCCTTATGGAATTTATTAGGGTCAGCATGTGGAGGGAAGGTCAGAGGGGGCGGTCTGAGATGATTTGTGAGACCATGGCTGAAACTAGTATCCTTGGGCTTCAACGGAGGCCAACAATCCCTCCCCCATCCCCCCCAACCCCCGTGATCAGGAATTTGGCACGTTCGTTGAGATTCCTTCCTCAACGCCTACTTTCATTTAATACCATGACTACTCTTCCCAACGGACTTTATCACAGCGCCGCACTGTCAGAGGGTCAGCGCCGAGGGAGCGCTGCACTGTCAGAGGGTCAGCGCCGAGGGAGCGCCGCACTGTCAGAGGGTCAGCGCCGAGGGAGCGCCGCACTGTCAGAGGGTCAGCGCCGAGGGAGCGCCGCACTGTCAGAGGGTCAGTGCCGAGGGAGCGCCGCACTGTCAGAAGGTCAGCGCCGAGGGAGCGCCGCACTGTCAGAGGGTCAGCGCCGAGGGAGTGCCGCACTGTCAGAAGGTCAGCGCCGAGGGAGCGCCGCTTTGCCAGAGGGCAGAAGGGCTGTTTCTGCCCTATATAACTCTTTGGAAGCGACTTTTAAAACCCAGGTGTTGTGGGCATGAGCGGGTGTGGTGAGGGTTGCAGAGGAATGGGTGATTGGGATCTCCAGGGTTAATGTCTCGGTTGTAGTTTGGTATCCACCATTTCAGAGTCCGTGTACAGTCCCACGAAGCAGCATTGGTCTTCCCTCCTTCCCTTCCCCTCCCCTCCTCCTATCCCCCAGTCCAGTGTCATATCACAAAGAACTCGTGAAGATCACACTCAATAATTCATCGCAACAGACAATGAGAGAAATAGCTCAATGACAGGAACCCAAGATCTATTACTACCTGTGTAGTAACCAAATATTCTCACAGTCACGTCTGCCAAACATTAATAGTCATGACTCCCTGGAAGAGAATGGGGAAGGGACCTCGTCCACACATTGAAGCTTTCCATTGTCCAGTTACGCAACATAGAAAACATAAGCCCCATCAACGCCTCTACTTTCTCAGAAGACTGAGGAAATTCGGCATGTCCGTGACAGCTGTCACCAACTTTTACAGATGCACCACAGAAAGCGTTCTTTCTGGTTGTATCGCAGCTTGGTATGGGCTCCTGCTCTGCCCAAGACCGCAAAGAGCTACAAAAGGTTGTGAACGTAGCCCAATCCATCACACAAACCAGCCTCCCATCCGTTGACTCTGTCTACACTTCCCGCTGCCTCGGGGAAAAGCAGCCAGCATAATCATGGACCCCACACACCCCGGACATTCTCTCTTCCATCTTCTTCCGTCAGAAAAAAGATACAAAAGTCTGAGGTCACATACCAACCGACTCAAGAACTGCTTCTTCCCTATTGCTGTCAGACTTTTGAATGGACCTATCTCGCATTAAGTTGATCTTTACACCCTAGCTGTGACTGTAACACTACATTCTGCACTCTCTCCTTTCCTTCTCTGAGAGGTATGCTTTGTCTGTATAGTGCGCAAGAAACAATACTTTTCACTGTATCCCAGGACATGTGACAATAATAAATCAAATTAAATAGAAAATTGGTGCAGGAGTAGGCCATTTGGCCCTTCGAGACTGCACCACCATTTAATAAGATCATGGTTGATCATGCAATTTCAGTATCCCACTCCCACTTTCTCTCCATGCCCCCCTGAACCCTTTAGCCACAATTGCCACGTCCAGCTCCCTCTTGAATATATCTAACAAACTGACCCCAACATCTTCCTGTGGAAGAGAATTCCACAGGTTCACAACTCCCTGAGTGAAGAGGTTCTTCCTCAGTCAGTCCTGAATGGCTTACCCCTTTTTCTTAAGACTGTCATCCCCTAGTTCTGGGCTTCTCCAACATCAGGAACATTCCTCCCACATCAAGCCTGTCCAGTCCCATCAGGGATTTTATATTTTTCTATGAGATTCTCCTCTCATTCTTCTCAATTCCAGTGAGTACAAGCCCAGTGGATCCAGTCTCTCTTCACATGTCAGTTCTGTCATTCCAGGAATCAGGCTGGTGTCTCCATCAGATGTCTCTACTTCTTCGATTTTCAAAGATTTGTTGCATTCAGCCCTGTTTTTCAGAGTGACCCGAGGAGCTTAAAACTTTGGGTCGGCCGCACTTAGAGTATTGCGTTCAGTTCTGGTCGCCACATTACAGGAAGGACGTAGAGGCTTTGGAGAGAGTGCAGAAGAGGTTTACCAGGATGCTGACTGGATTAGAGGGGATGAGCTATAAAGAGAGGCGAGACAAACAAAGATTGTTTTCTCCGGAGTGGCAGAGGATGAGGAGAGGCCGGACAGAAATCTATAAAATGATGAGAGGCATAAATAGGGTTGACAGTCGGAATCGTTTTCCCAGAGTTGCAATGTCTTACACTATTGAGCATGCACTTAAGGTGAGATCAAGAAAGTTGAAAGGAGATGTAAGGAGCATAGAGAACAAAGAACAACACAGCACGGGAAACAGGCCCTTCGGCCCAACGAGCCCGCGCCGCCGTCCCATTGTCTCAGTGACCTATTCATGATTTTAGTCTACACCTAATGTGCGAGGATCAGGGAGGTCCAATATAGGGACAATTTGTTACCCAATCAATCAGCCTAAAAGCACATCTTTGGGATGTGGGAGGAAACCGGAGCACCTGGAGGAAACCCACGCAACCACGGGGAGAACGCACAAACTCTCACAGACACAGGCCCAAATCCGCACAGCAACAGAGATAGTCTCTGAGCTGTCATGTTGCCCTTGAGATGGTCCAGTTTAAGCACACTAATGACATGAAGCAATAGGCAACTCCCGAAGCAACATGCAAGAGCAGCCCACTACAACCTGCCGCATGCATGCCCCTTGCTGGTCAACAAGGTGGACCTTAAATGCCTGTGGAGACAAAAAATTCATTATTAAACAGGCAAAGACTGTAACATCCCTGAGGCAAAAACGGAATCCCAAGCCTACAATGTTTAGTAAGGCCTGCTATATCCCCCTATATGTAGACCGCTCATGTGGCTGTCTAAGTGACTCTTAAACAACCCTAGCGTGCCTGCTTCCACCACCTTACTCGGCAGTGCATTCCATACCCCCACTACCCTTTGCGTGAAAAACTGCCCTCTAATATTTGTCTTATACCTAGCCCCCCTCACCCTAAGCCCGTTCTATCCATTTCTAATAGCGGAAAAAGCTTACCACCATTTACTCTATCTATCCCCTTCATAATCTTATAAACCTGTATTAGATCCCCCCTCAGCCGACGTCTCTCAAGGGAAAACAGCCCAAGTTCATTCAATCTTTCCTCGTAAGACAGCCCTTCCATACCAGGCAGCATCCTGGTAAATCTCCTCTGCACTCTCTCCAGGATCTCTACATCCTTCCGGTAGTACGGCGACCAGAACTGGACGCAGTATTCCAAGTGAGACCTAACCAATGTTCTATACAACTGCAACATCAGACTCCTACTCTTATATTCTATACCCCTTCCTATGAAGGCTAACATACCATACGCTTTCCTCATCACATTCTGCACCTGCACATACACCTTCAGGGACTTGTGCACTTGCACCCCCAGGTCTCTCTGCGTATCTATACTCCGGATAGTTCTACCTTTTATCGTATAACTCCCTTCCACATTATTCCGGCCAAAGTGCATCACCTCGCATTTCTCCGGATTAAATTCCATTTGCCATCTATCTGCCCAATCTACCAGCCTGTCTATGTCCTGTTGCCTTGCCAGGCACTGCTCCTCAGTACCCGCCAATCCAACCATCCTAGTGTCATCAGCAAATTTGCTGATCACACCACCTACCCCCTCTTCCAAGTCATTAATATATACTACAAATAGAAGAGGTCCTAGTACCGAGCCCTGCGGCACACCACTGGTGACAGACCTCCAATCGGAAAAGGAGCCTTCCACTACTACCCGCTGTCTCCTCCTTCCAAGCTAGTTCTCCACCCATCTACATACCTGGCCTTGTATCCCATGAGCCTTCACCTTTTCTATCAGCCTACCATGAGGGACCTTGTCAAACGCCTTACTGAAATTCATATAGACGACATCAACGGCTTGTCCTTCGTCAACCGTTTTTGTCACCTCTTCAAAAAATTCCACTAGATTCGTAAGGCACGACCTCCCTGTAACGAAGCCATGCTGCATATCCCTGATCAGATTGCAGCGCTCCAGATGTTCATATATCCTATCCTTGAGGATCCTCTCCATTAGATTGCCTATAACTGAAGTCAAGCACACCGGCCTATAATTCCCTGGGTTATCCCTCTGACCCTTTTTAAACAACGGTACTACATTTGCAATCCGCCAATCCTCTGGGACCTCACCTGTGTCCAAAGAAGAGACAAGAGAGTGATAGGAGATTGGAACGCAGTGCCAGGGCTGGTGTTGGAGACAGATACAATAGGGACATTTAAAGGGCTTTTAGATAATACCCTTTAGTGGGTCAGTACAGAGGCAGTGCCACACGGTCAGAAGGTCAGTGCTGAGGGAGTGCCGCACTGTCAGAAGGTCAGTGCTGAGGGAGTGTTGCACTGTCAGAGGGTCAGTGCTGAGGGAGTGCTGCACTGTCAGAGGGTCAGTGCTGAGGGAGTGCTTCACTGTCAGAGGGTCAGTGCTGAGGGAGTGCTGCACTGTCAGAAGGTCAGTCCTGAGGGAAACCGTACTGTCAGAGGGTCAGTGCTGAGGGAATGCCGCACTGTCAGAGGTCAGTGCTGAGGGAGCACTGCACTGTCAGAGGGTCAGTGCTGAAGGAGTGCTGCACTGTCAGAGGGTCAGTGCTGAAGGAGTGCTGCACTGTCAGAGGGTCAGTGCTGAAGGAGTGCTGCAATGTAGTGCTGCTTTACGATGAGGCTGTGAGATGTGGGTCTGTGTGCACCTTTTTGTAAATGATCCCAAGTCCAATGTTCAGAGGATGAGAATTCAACACTTCAAAAAAAAGGCCTTAATCTGCCATAAAACACATGGAGAAGCGCTGAGGGTACGAGCGGTTTTACAAAATGCAAGGCCTTGCTTTGAGAAGGCCACATTTCCCAAGCTGGACAGGACATGAACCAGAGAACCAATCTATTTTCGTTCTTTAAGTATCTTAACCTAAATACAAATCACAATAACACTAATCCTTCAGGCAATCACACAGGTCTGTTGTGAAATGACCTCCAGGTAACCCTGCCAAGACCCCGTCACCATGGAGTTAACCGGAATCCAGCAATTTAATCTTTATTTTTCAATTATTACTCCTTCATCTAAGAACATAAGAACATAAGAAATAGGAGCAGCAGTAGGCCATCTAGCCCTTCGAGCCTGCCCCGCCATTCAATAAGATCATGGCTGATCTGTCGTGGCTCAGTTCCACATTCCCACTCTCTCCCCATAACCCTTAATCCCATCTCTTATCAAAAACCCATCAACCCGCGTCTTAAAAATATTTAGCGAGGCAGCCTCCACCACTTCAACGGGTAGAGAATTCCAGAGATTCACCACCCTTTGAGTGAAGAAGTTCCTCCTCAACTCCGTTCTAAACCGCCCCCCCCTTTATCTTGAGGCTGTGCCCCCTAGTCCTACTATCCTTTCTGAGCGGGAAGAGTCTCTCCACCTTTATCCTATCTATCCCATTCATCATCTTATATGTCTCAATGAGATTTCCCCTCATTCTTCTAAACTCTAACGAGTACAAGCCTAATTTATTCAGCCTCTCCTCATAGCTCAACCCCCTCAACTCCAGCAGCTGGCACTGGCTTGTCATGTCTTGATTTCTCTCATACAATATTGCCACCAGCAACTTATCAACATTGTGGGGGGTGGGTGTCACCACTAACCAGAAACTGAACTGGGACCTAGGTATATAAATACTGGGGCTACCAGAGCAGGTCAGAGGCTGGGAATCCTGCGCAGAGTAACTCACCTCCTGACTCCCCGTAAAGCCTGTTCACCATCTGCAAGGCACAAGTCAGGAGTGTAATGGAATACTCCCCACTTGCCTGGATGGGTGCAGTTCCAACAACACTCAAGAAGCTTGACACCATCCAGGACAAAGCAGCCCCGCTTGATTGGCACTCCATCCACAAACACTCACTCCCTCCACCACCAACGCTCAGTAGCAGCCGTGTGTACCATCTACAAGATGCACTGCAGCAACTCAGCAAGGCTCCTTAGACAGCACTTTCCAAATCCACAACCCACTTCCATCTAGAAGGACAAGGCAGCAGATACTTAGGAACACCCCCACCTGCAAATTCCCCTCCAAGTCGCTCACCATCCTGACTGGGAAATATATCGTCCGTTCCTTCACTGTCACTGGGTCAAAATACTGGAAATCCCTCCCTAACAGCATAGTGGTTGTACCTACACCACACAGACTGCAGTGAGTTCAAGAAGGCAGCTCACCCACCACCTTCTCAAGGCGCAATTAGAGATATGCAATAAATGTTGGTCTAGCCAGCGATCCCCACATCCTGTGTATGAAAACAGTGGCACAATGGTTGGCACTATTGCCTCACAGCGCCAGGGACCTGGGTTCAATTCCAGCCTCAGGTGACTATGGAATCTGCACATTCTCCCTGTGTCTGTGTGGGTTTCCTCCAGGGTAAGTTGCCCTTTAGTGGCCAAAGATGTCAGTTTAGGTGGATTAGCCATGGGAAATTGCCTCTTAGTGTCAAAAGATGTGTAGGTCAGATGGATTGGCCATGGCAAGTTGCCCCTTAGTGTCCAAAGATGTCATTTTAGGTGGATTGGCCGTGCTAAATTGCCCCTTAGTGTCAAAAGATGTGCAAGTTAGGTGGATGGGCCATGCTAAATTGCCCCTCTGAAATGGCCAAGCAAGACACCCAGTTCAAGGGGCAAGTAAGGATGTGCAACAAATGCTGCTGAGCCAGTGATGCCCGCAGCCGTATGAAAAATTGAAAAAAAGACATGTATGTGCTGAAGGTATACACATGCTCGCTCATACACAGGGTTAACACACATGATGCGAGGGCCTCTTGGCTTTATCAGCCAATGGATCTGTGCCGGTCTCAATCCTGAACTCATCAGAGTTAAGTGCCCGAGTGTAATAACACCAGTGACAGTGACACTGTCTCCTCACAATGAATAATTAACAACCTTGAAAAACAATCCCAGCTAAAATAATGGGAGGCTATACAGATTGTAATCGTGTCTAAAGCATATGTTTGTTACCGCATCAGTACAGCTTGGAAACCCAGCCCTGCTGTCTCTTAGTATCCAAAGATGTGCAGGCTAGGTGGATTGGCCATGCTAAATTAGCCCTTAGTGTCCAAAGATGTGCAGGTTAGGTGGATTGGCCATGCTAAATTGGCCCTTAGTATCCAAAGATGTGCGGGTTAGGTGGATTGGCCGTGCTAAATTGGCCCTTCGTATCCAAAAATATGCAGGTTAAGTGGACTGGCCATGGGAAATTTATGGGGTTACAGTGAGAAGGTGGGGGAGAGGGCATGGGTAAGATGAGAGCTTCATGTTTCTCAGTGTTCTGGTCACCAATAACCTGTCCTGGTCCCTCCACACCGACGCTATAGTTAAGAAAGTCCACCAACTTTATCAGGAAGCCAAGGAATTTTGTCATGTCTGCTATGACTCTCACCAACTTTTACAGATGTACCACAGAGAGCATTCTTTCTGGATGTATCACAGCTTGGTATGGCATCTGCTCAGACCATGAATCCCCACAGTACAGAAGAAGGCTATTTGACCCATTGAGTTTGCCCCGACCACAATCCCACCCAGACCCTATCCCCATAACTCCATGTATTTACCCTAGCTAGTCCATCTGACATAAGAACATAAGAACATAAGAAATAGGAGCAGGAGTAGGCCATCTGGCCCTTCGAGCCTGCCCTGCCATTCAATAAGATCATGGCTGATCTGTCGTGACTCAGCTCCACCTTCCCGCCCTCTCCCCATAACCCTTAATCCCTTCTCTTATCAAAAACCCATCAACCCGTTTCTTAAAAATATTTAGCGAGGCAGCCTCCACCACTTCAACGGGCAGAGAATTCCAGAGATTCACCACCCTCTGAGTGAAGAAGTTCCTCCTCAACTCTGTTCTAAACCGCCCCCCCTTTATCTTGAGGCTGTGCCCCTGTGACATTAAGGCTGTGCCCAAGGCCTGTGACATTAAGGGGCAATTTAGCACGGCCAATCCACACTAACCCACGTATCTTTGGACCAAGACTACAAGAAACTACAAAGGGCCATGAATGTAGCCCACTCCATCACGCATACCAACTTCACATCCATTGACTCTGTCAATGCTTTCCGCTGCTTCAGAAAAGCAGCCAGCAAATTAAGGACCCCAGGCAATCCATCAGGAAAAAGGTACAAAAGTCTGAGGTCACTTACCAACTGACTCAAGAACAGCTTCTTCCCCGCTGCTGTCGGACTTTTGAATGGACCTATCATGCATTAAGTTGATCTTTCTCTCCACCCTAGCTATGACTGTAACACTACATTCTGCACCCTCTCCTTTCCTTCTCTATGAATGGTATGCTTTGTCTGTATAGCGCGCAACAAATAATACTTTTCACTGTATTCCAATACATGTGACAATAATAAATCAAATCAAAAGCCCAAGGCCAGTACTCCTTCACCCATTAGTATAACATCCACCCATTAACTGGGAAACATTTGCCTGAAACACTCTCCTTGCAGAGTGGCTCAGTGGCCTAAGGCACCAGAATTAAGCAGTGTGGTTTCTTCCCATCTTGAGTTCTGGTGGATTCTGGTTCTGTTCTGGTGAGGAGCAGTGGTTAGCACTGCTGTCTCACAGCACCAGGGACCCGGATTTGATTCCTGGCTTAGGGTCACTGTCTGTGTGGAGTTTGCACGTTCTCCCCGTGCCTGTGTGGGTTTCCTCCGGGTGCTCCGGTTTCCTCCCACACTGTGAAAGAGGTACTGGTTAGGGTGCTAAATTCTCCCTCAGTGTTACCCGAACAAGCGCTGGAGTGTGTCGCTTACTCATTAAACCTTACTCGTGACCAGTAAATAAACTTTAAAACACCAGGTTAAAGTCCAACAGGTTTATTTGGAATCACTAGCTTTCGGAGCGCTGCCCCTTCATCAGTTGAGTAGAGACGCCTTAATTTTAAACCAGAGGGTGTAATGTGAAAGAGTTGGAGAGAACAAGGGTCGCGAGTGGTTAGGATTTGGAATGCGCTGTCTCAAAGTTCAGCTGACTTAACGGTAGTTTTCAAGACAGATGTGGAAAAAGACTCCCAACAAGGAACACAAAGCATTATTGTGGGGGACTAGCCAGAGACTAGTTCTTCCAAAGTTAAATGGCCAGTACCTGTGCTGTAGTTAAAATGAGACACACGCATTTGACATCTTTCTGACTTCGTCCCAAGTACGTGATGCGTCCGGCTGCCATTCTCTCCACTGGCTGGATCATCATTTATCCCCCGCCCCAATTGACCCTTGAACTGAATGTCTCGCTCGGCCATTTCAAGTCCCGGCTCGGGTCACTGTCTCTGCAGAGTCTGCACGTTCTCTCCATGTCTGCGTGGGTTTCCACCGGTGCTCCGGTTTCCTCCCACAGTCCAAATATGTGCGGGTTAGGTGGATTGGCCATGCTAAATTGCCCTTGGTGCCAGAGGGTTTTACATAGGGATAGGGTCTGGGTGGGATTGTGGTCGGTGCAGACTCAATGGGCCAAATGGCCTCCTGCACTGTCGGGATTCTATGATTTCGGGCGGCATTTAAGAGCAAACCACATTGGTGGGATGGATTCTAACATGTCCAAAGTTGTGCAGGTTAGGCCGATTGGCTATACTAAAATTGCCCCTGAGTGTTAGGGAGATTAGCAGGATAACTACATGGAGAAAACGGGGATAGGGTCTGGGTGCGATTGTGGGTGGTGCAGGCTCAAAGGGCCAAATGGCCTCCTTCTGCACTGCACGGTGGCAAGCACTGCTGCCTCACAGCTCTAGGGAGCTGGGTTCGGTTCCTGGCACGGGCCTCTCTCTGTGTGGAGTCTGCACGTTCCGGCCAATTGTGGCCTCACCAATGTCTTGTACAGTTGTAAGAAGTCTCACAACACCAGGTTAAAGTCCAACAGGTTTATTTGGAATCACAAGCTTTCAGAGCTCTGCTCCTTCATCGCGTGAGTGGGCCACCTGATGAAGGAACAACGCTCTGAAAGCTTGTGCTGTCAAATAAACCTGTTGGACTTATTAATGTGTCCACCCCAATCTAACGCCGGCGTCTCCACATCATTGTACAGTTGTAGTACGTTATACTACAACTGTACAATGATGTGTACAACTCCTGTACTCAATGCTCTGAGCGATGTGGGGGGAGTTGGGACGGGAGTGAGGGGTGACTACTCACATGGCATGTCTTCTCAGTGTAGGAAATGGAGACCTCAGCTCTTCACCACCGTCTCCTTATCCCACCTCTCTTCATCTGTAACCTGGGAAGGTTCCTCCCTCACACCAAGGTGCGTGAGTGAGTAAAATGGATATCCATCCATCCATCCTTTCAGCCCATCCCCACACAACCAGAACCCTGACAGGAACCACCCCCCACTCTTAAACAAGGTATGACCACTGCAGTCCAATGTAACAAAAGAATCGCTCAAAATTAGGTTGGGAGATGTTTTTATAAAGGTGTTAATAAAGTAGAGAAAGAAAGAGAGAGTCCAGAACAAAAGGCAATATCTTGACATAGGAATTAGGAGCAGAAGTTGGCAAATTCAACCCTTCGAGCCTGCTCCGCTATTCAATCAGATCATGGCTGACCTCTCCCTGGTCTCAAATCCATCCCCCCCACCTGTTCCCCATATCCCTTTAACCCTTTTTTTGTCAGAAATCTATCTCCTTCTTAAACCCATTCAATGATTCAGACTCCACCATGCTGTGGGGCAGCGAGTTCCACAAATTCACCTCCCTCTGCGGGAAGTAGTTCCTCCTCATCTCAGTGTTAAACCTACCACCTCTCAACCTGTACCTGTGACCTGTTGTTCGAGATTCCATAGAGGAAACATTTGGTCTACACTGACTCTGTCAATCCCTTTTAGTATTGTATACAGCTAGATCAGATCTTTTCCCTCTGTTGCCACTGCACGCACACGAGCGCGCGCGCACACACACACACACACACACACACAGCCCCCCCCTCCTCTCCAGAGAGTACAAGCTCCAAACTGTTTAATCTCTCCTCATGCTTTTCATCCCCAGGATCAATGCGGTGAACCTCCTCTGAACTACTGCCAATGCCACCACATCCTTCCTCCAATAAGGAGACCAAAACTGGACACAATACTCCAGATGTGGTCTCACCAACACCCTAACACCATCGCAACTACACTTCTCTACTTTACATTTTGAGCAGGTGGTTCAGGTGACACGAGAATCTGAAACTCTCTTCCCACCAAAATCCAGTTGAAACGGGTTTGATCGATGGTTGTTGAAGGGTATATACATGGTTCATGCATGGATGAAGTTAAGATTCCAGTCACCCATGATTGAGTTGAATAGGGCAAACAGTTTGAGGGGCTGAATGGCCTTCTGTTCCACATATATTGCCCTACATAGCGGTTGATAGCATGGAAACAGGCCTTCAACCCAACTTGTCCATGTCCAGTTTTTGCCACCAAGCTAATCCCAACTGCCTGTGTTTGGCCCCTATCCCTCTATACCCATTTACCCATGTAACTGTTAAATGCTTTTCAAAAGACAAAATTGTACCCGCCTCTACTACTACTTCTGGCAGCTCGATCCAGACACTCACCAGCCTCTGTGTGAAAGAATTGTCCCTTTGGACCTTTTGTATCTCTCCCCTCTCACCTTAAATCTATGCCCTCTAGTTTTAGACTCCCCTACCTTTGGGAAAAGATATTGACTATCTAGCTGATCTATGGCCCTCATTATTTTATAGACTTCTATAAGATCATCCCTCAGCTTTCTACACTCCAGAGAAAAAAAGTCCCAGTCTACCCAGCCTCTTCTTATAACTCAAACCATCAAGTCCCAGTAGCATCCTAGTAAATCTTTTCTGCACTCTTTCTAGTTTAATAATATCCTTTCTATAATAGGGTGACCAGAACTGTACACAGTATTCCGAGTGTGGCCGTACCAACGTCTTGTACAACTTCAACAAGACATCCCATCTGACTGATGAAGCCAGGCATGCTGAATGCCTTCTTCACCACTCTGTCCACCTGTGACTCCACTTTCAAGAAGTTATGAACCTGTACTCCTGCCCACTTTCTGAGCTGTGAATGAAAGACCCTTTGTGTTTTGAGATCCAAGCTGATGACCTCTGCACGCCCTCAATCTTGCTGAGTCACTGACCAATTCTAGTCTCCTGGAATGCCTGGATCCACAACAGTTCTCCCTGTTGCTGCAACAGGTCCACAGCATGACATCTTACTGGCCTTGCACTCAATCCTGGAACACCTCGATAACAAAGACACCTGTGTCAGACTCCTATTTATTGACTACAGCTCAGCCTTTAACACCATTATTCCCACAAAACTCATCTCAAAACTCTGTGGCCTGGGGCCTCGGCTCCTCCCTCTGCAACCAGATCCTGAACTTCCTGTCCCACAGGCCACAATCAGTAAGGATAGGCAACAAGACCTCCTCCATACTGCCCACAATATTCATTGAGAAGAGAGAGAGCGTGGCTTGAGAAGAATCAGAGTTCTGGGGGTACATGCATTTCTTGAGACAAAATCTGAACAAATAATACTAATATAATTTATAAATTAGAACAAATATATATTTCTTCCAAACACAGGTCCTGTGCAAAGCTGGGGAAGGCAGTTGGGTAAGTGATCTCTCAATGTCTAAGACCCCAGAAGTGTTGTAGTTTGTTTGAAGTTGAACTGTACATTCGTGATGCTCTTTAACAGGAAGCTCCAACTCAACCGAATGTGTTTTGAACCTCTTCTATAACCCCCCCTTCTTCCTCCCCCTGCCCCCACCGCTCCCTTACAAACTCCACAATTTTGATTTAACTCATGATGCATTGAAGGTCTTGCGGTACAGTAGGGTTGGCGTCGCTGCCTCTGAGCACAAATTCCTGAGGGCGGGGGGCACTCCACAAGACTAAGAAGATTTGGCATGTCCGCAACCACTCTCACCAACGTTCACAGATGCACCCTAGAAAGCATCCTTTCTGGTTGTGTCACAGCTTGGTATGGCTCCTGCTCTGCCCAAGACTACAAGAAACTACAAAGGATCGTGAACGTAGCCCAATCCATCACGCAAACCAGCCTCCCATCCATTGAATCTGTCTACACTTCCCACAGCTTCGGGGAAAAGCAGCCAGCATTGTTAAGGACCCCACGCACTCCGGACATTCTCTCTCCCACCTTCTTCCGTCGGGAAAAGGATACAAAAAGTCTGAGGTCACGTACCAACCAACTCAAGAACAGCTTTTTCCCTGCTGCCATCAGACTTTTGAATGGGCCTACCTCACATTAAGTTGATCTTTCTCTACACCGTAGCTATGATTGTAACACTACATTCTGCACCCTCTCTTTTCCTTCTCTATGAATCGTGTGCTCTGTCTGTATAGTGCTCAAGAAACAATACTATTCACTGTATCCCAGTATATGGGACAATAATAAATCAAATCTAGGTACTCTATGTCTGTGTAGCATGCAAAAAACAATACTTTTCACTGTATCCCAGTACATGGGACAATAATAAATCAAATCAAATCAGAATGGTGAGAGGCAGGGGCAGGGCAGGGTGGGGGAGGGTGAGAGGCTGACCAGAGGTGAGGGGCATAGACTGAGGTGGGCAGGAGGAGTGGATGGGGTGGGGGTGAAGGGTGAGCTGGACTGGGAAGAAGTTGCAACGCCCTCCCCCTCCCCTCACCCTCTCCCCTCACCTCCTCCCCTCACGTCCACACAAACAACTGCAACCCATTTCTTCAAGATCTCACCAAAGCATTACTGTTTACTTACAGGCCACAGGCCGGGGAGGCGCAAAGACACTGGGGAGCCCGGCGACACTGGAGATAGATGAAGGAAATGAAAGATTATACACACCTTTATTTACGTAAATCTCTGCGTTAGACACAAAAGTGGGGGGGGAAGAAAAGGGGAGAGGAATGTTGCAGTGTTCATTGAGGTTTCTTGTCGATGGAGGTTGGGACGGGGGGGAGGATTTCCCCTGCTCTCACACAGGGCATTATCACCACATTCTTGTTGGTGTCTCTCACTAAAGATGGAGCAGGGGTGGGGGAAGGGGGAAATAAATTGGATTGCATCCCAGCCGTGCTCTAGAAAATTGTAGATCAGCATCCAGGGCTCCTATTCTCCCTACCTTTTTTTTAAGCCAGCCCACAGCTCCCTATCCCGATCCCACCCCCACCCTATCCCACCCACCCACCCACCCGCCAAGTGAGACATGTCCAAATGCGAAAGGTTTAAGAGGGCCCCGCTGCTCCGGAGCCTATGTTGAGGATGAAGATCACCCGTCCGGCAAATTTGTCTCGCTCGTCATCATTCTTCACTCTGGACGCGTAGACCTTGCACTCAATGCTGACGTCGGTGTTGTATGTTATGTTCAGGAACTTGACTGCCACTAAGGGCTGTGTGTAGTTCACCTGCAGCGGGGCAGGAGGAACCAGCAGTTAGTTAGTGTCCCCAATTGTGCACCCAATCTCCTGACCAACATTCCATCAGTCTCACACACACGCCCCGATTCTCATCGCTCCGCCACTGGCGGCCGTGCCTTCAGCTTCCAGGACCCTGAACCATGTGGGTTCCTACCTAATCATATCCACCCCTCTCTCTCTCTCTGTCTCTATGTGGGCTGCTGCCTCACAGCGCCAGGGACCCAGGTTCAATCCCAGTGGCACGGTGACACAGTGGGTTAGCGCTGCTGCCTCACAGCGCCAGGGACCCAGGTTCAATCCCAGTGGCACGGTGGCACAGTGGGTTAAGAACATAAGAACATAAGAAATAGGAGCAGGAGTAGGCCATCTGGCCCTTCGAGCCTGCCCCGCCATTCAATAAGATCATGGCTGATCTGTCGTGACTCAGCTCCACCTTCCCGCCCTCTCCCCATAACCCTTAATCCCTTCTCTTATCAAAAACCCATCAACCCGTTTCTTAAAAATATTTAGCGAGGCAGCCTCCACCACTTCAACGGGCAGAGAATTCCAGAGATTCACCACCCTTTGAGTGAAGAAGTTCCTCCTCAACTCTGTTCTAAACCGCCCCCCCTTTATCTTGAGGCTGTGCCCCCTAGTCCTACTGTCTTTTTTGAGCGGGAACAGTCTCTCCACCTCTATCCTATCCATCCCATTCATCATCTTATACGTCTCAATGAGATCTCCCCTCATTCTTCTAAACTCTAACGAGTACAAGCCTAGTTTATTCAGCCTCTCCTCATAGCTCAATCCCCTCAACTCCGGTATCAGCCGAGTAAACCTCCTCTGCACTCCCTCCAGGGCCAAAACATCCTTGCACAGGTGCGGCGCCCAAAACTGGCACTGCTGCCTCACAGCGCCAGGGACCCGGGTTCAATCCCAGCGGCACGGTGACACAGTGGGTTAGCACTGCTGCCTCGCAGCGCCAGGGACCCGGGTTCAATCCCAGCGGCACGGTGACACAGTGGGTTAGCACTGCTGCCTCACAGCGCCAGGGACCCGGGTTCAATCCCAGCGGCACGGTGACACAGTGTGTTAGCACTGCTGCCTCACAGCACCCAAGGACCCTGATTTAATTCCGGCCTCAGGTCACTGTCTGTGTGGAGTCTGCATGGGTTTCCTCCGGTTGCTCCTGTTTCCTCCCACAGCCCGAAAGATGTGCGGGTTAGGTTGATTGGCCATGATAAATTGACTCCAGTGTCAGGGGGACTATCAGGGTAAATGTTTGGGGTGATGGGGATGTGGCTGGGTGGGATTGTGGTTGGTGCAGACTCAGTGGGCTGAATGGCCTCCTGCGCTGTAGGGATTTTGTGATGATATCTCAAAGCTTGGTTAGGCTGCATTTGGTGTATTGCGTGCTGTTCTGGTCACCACATTACAAGAAGGACGTGGAAGCTTTGGAGAGAGTGCAGAGAAGGTTCACCAGGATGTTGCCTGGTCTCGAGGGTGTTGGCTATGAGGAGAGGTTGAATAAACTAGGATTCTTTTCACTGGAAAGACGGGGGCTGAAGGGAGACCTGACAGAGGTCTACAAAATTGTGAGAGGCACAGACAGGGTGAATAGTCAGAGGTTTTTTTCCCCAGGGTGGAAGTGTCAATTACAAGGGGACACAGGTTCAAGGTGAGAGGGGGAAAGTTTAAGGGAGATGTGAGGGGAATTTTCTCACGCAGAGAGTGGTAGGTGCTTGGAATGTGCTGCCAGAGAAGGTGATGGAAGCAGGCACATTATCAACATTTAAGAGGAAGTGGATGGAGACATGAATAGGGAGATAATAGAGAGATACAGACCGAATAAGGGGCAGAAGGTTTCTTTTTAGCTTCGTTAAGGCATCATGACCAGCACTGGCTTGGAGGGTTGAAGGGCCTGTTCCTGAGCTGTACTTTTCTTTGTTCTCACTCTCTGTCTCCCCGACTGTGCCTCAACACCTACATCTTTGACCTGGTCTCTGTCCGCCTGCCCTCTCATCTCCTGATGTGTCACAGAGACAAGTTCTGTTTTACAATCATTTCCTGAAAAATACCAGGGCAAGTTTAACTATTCTAAAGGGTGTAGGTGGGATCGTTTTGTGTGTTAGTGTCCCTGTCTCTGAACACAGAAGGTCCGGGTTTGAGTCCAACCCAGAACCTCTTGGCCAAAAACTCATAGAATTGCTACAGTGCAGAAAAGGCCATTCACTCCATCCAGTCTGCACTGATTCTCTGACAGAATATGTTACCCAGGCCCCCTCCCTCATCGTATTCCTGTAACCCCACACATTTCCACGACTAATCTATCAAACCTAAGGGACAATTTAGCATGGTCAATCCACCTAAGCTGCACATCTTTGGAGACTAAGGGGCAATTTACCATGGCCAATCCCCCTAATCTGCACATTTTTGGACACTAAGGGGCAATTTAGCATGGCCAATCCACCTAACCTGCACATCTTTGGACACTAACGGGCAATTTAGCAAGGCCAATCCACCTAACCTGCACATGTTTGGACACTAAGGGACAATTTAGCAAAGCCAATCCACCTAATCTACGTATCTTTGGACACTAAGAGGCAATTTAGCATGGCCAATCCACCTAATCTGCACATCTTTGAACACTAAGGGACAATTTAGTGTGGCCAATCCACCTAACGTGCACATCTTCGGACTGTGAGAGGAAACCGGAGCACCCGGAGGAAACCCAGGCAGACACAGGGAGAATGTGCAAACTCCGCACAGACAGTGCCCCGAGGCTGGAATTGAACCCGGGCCCCTGACGCTGTGAGTCAGCAGTACTAACCACTGTGCCATCCATGCTGCCCCTTATTAGAAATTGGGGGTCTTGTTTAAGAGTTTCCTCTGTAGGATATTCAAGGAGGGGTGGATGGGTTTGAAGGGAAGCCAGTCGGCTGCCTGACCCACCTGCCACTCTTGCTACCTCGTGTGCTCGATGCCACGTAGATAATGGAGTGGGTAGACCTGGTATGATTGGGTGGAGTGGCGGCAGGGAAATGGAGTGGGGAGGCGTACGGTGGTAAAACAGAAAACATGCACCATGGAAACATAGAGAATGGGAGCAGGAGGAGGCCATTCAGCCCTTTGAGCCTGTTCCGCCATTCATCACCATCATGACTGATCATCCAACTCAATAGTCTCATCCTGCTTTCTCCCCATAACCTTTGATCCCATTCACTCCCAAGTACTCTGTCCAGCCGCGTCTTGAATACATGCAGTACTTTGGCATCAACTACTTCCTGTGGGAATGAATTCCACAGGCTCACCGGGTGAAGAAATGTCTCCTTACCTCCATCCTAAATGGTCCACCTCCAATCCTCAGACTGTGACCCCCTGGTTCTGGACTCCCCCCATCCATCAGGAACATCCTCCCTGCATCTACCCTGTCTAGTCCTGTTAGAATTTTATAAGTCTCTATGAGATATCCCCCATTTGCCTGAACTCCAATGAAAACAACCCTAACCTAGTCAATCTGTCCTCACACATCAGCCCCGCCATTCCAAGACAAATCTCAAGTGCCAGCTCCCCTCATTCCAAAAGCAGTTCACTCACGTGGGCCTTCTTTCCATAATACGGGTAGTACATCAGGTCCAGGGTTCCATTGGGAGGGAAATATTGTAGCTCGTGAACCTTGTTGCTTTCTTTGGTCTAAGCAAGAACCAAAAGAAGAAAAGATATTTCAGTCTTGACAGCAGTCTGGAAAGTCGGAATTTGCAGACTGGAACACAGAGGGTTAATCAGAGAGGCTTGGGGAAAGAATCAAAAATGCTGGAAAATCTCAACAGGTCCAACAGCATCTGCGGAGAGAGAACAGAGCCAACACTTCGAGTCTCGCTGACCCTCTAGTCTTCAGTAAAATCAGCTGGAAATTTGTAGGAGAAATTAGAGGATGAATTAGAGAAAAAGAGAGAGTGAAATAGGGAGACTGGGAGAGAGAGAGAGAAAGACAAAGGACGAGAGAGAGAAAGATGGAGAGAGAGAGACAGAGAAAAAGACAAAGGGAGAGAGAGAGAGGGAAAGAGAGAGAGAGGGAGACAGAGAGAGGAGAGAGAGAGAAAGACAAAGGAAGAGAGAGACAGAGAGAGGGAGACAGAGAGAGAGAGAGACAAGACAGAGAGAAAAACAGACGGAAGGAGACAGAGAGTGTTACAGGGAGACAGAGAGAACTGGGAGCACTGGCAGCGTAGATATCTGTTTTTAATTTTTGTTTGAAGGAAGAATACCCTCTCCCTCCCGTCCCAAGCTATTTGATTAAAATATAAATGTGAGAAGAGTCCAATCAGCCCGTCGAGTCTGTAGCAACTCTCTGACAGATTATTTTACCCAGACCCTCTCTTCTGCCCTATCCTTGTAACCCCACACATTTTCCATGGCCAATCCCCGTAACCCGCACATCTTTTGGAGTGTGGGAGGAATCTGGAGGAAACCCATGCAGACACGGGGAGAACGTGCAGACTCCACAGAGACAGTGACCCAAGGCCGGGAATCGAACCCGGGTCCCTGGCGTTGTGAGGCAGCAGCGCTAACCGACTGTGCCACCTGTAACTCTTTGCCTGAGCATTTTGGCCACCTACCCTAATAGCTCGTGGCGTATATCTGATATTAAAACCGGCCCTGCGGGAGGTTTAGCCGATGGTGACAGTGGAAGATACAGCTTGTGTTTCCTGACAAGCTCAGAGTTACTGAAGATCCCTGGGAGAACTCACACCCGTCACTGACTGCTCTACATTCCCCTGTGACAGCTCTGGAATTCTGTCCCTTTGCTTTCTACAACAAGTGAGTTCAAAGGGTCAGCACTGACCCTCTGACAATGCGACACTCCCTCAGCACTGACCCTCTGACAGTGTGGCACTCCCTCAGCACTGACCCGCTGACAGTGCGGCGCTCCCTCAGCACTGACCCTCTGACAGTGCGGCACTCCCTCAGCACTGACCCTCTGACAGTGCGGCACTCCCTCAGCACTGACCCTCTGACAGTGCGGCACTCCCTCAGCACTGACCCTCTGACAGTGTGGCACTCCCTCAGCACTGACCCTCTGACAGTGTGGCACTCCCTCAGCACTGACCCTCTGACAGTGCGGCTATTAAATAGGGTTAAACCTCGGGAGACACCAGAAAGGCAGGCTGTAAGATTAATATTTTTGTCTTTATTCCACAGGTGGAGGTCCACCTCGTGTCAAACGAGGGGCATGCACACGGCGGGTCGTGCGTGGGCTGCTCTTGGAAGTTCCAGGAGTGGCCTAATACTTCATGTCGGTATGTGTGCTTGATCCTGGACCGGTAGACGGGCGCCGCAACAGCTCAGTGACTAGCACTGCTGGCTGTGCAGACACATGGATTTGGGCCTGTGTCTGTGGGAGTTTGCGCATTCTCCCTGTGGTTGCGTGGGTTTCCTCCGGGCGCTCCGGTTTCCTCCCACAGCCCAAAGATGTGCTCTCAGGCTAATCGGTTTTTACCAAATTGACACTATTTCTTCCCTGAATCTGACTGAGTAGGGTTCCATTCGTAGACATGCAGGGTAGAATAGGTGTAGGGTGATGCGGCGGCGTGGACTCGTTGGGCCGAAGGGCCTGTTTCCCGTGCTGGGTTGTTCTTTGTTCTTTGTAACCAGCAACAAAAGATTCCCCGGATCACTAACCTTTCCCTCACAGGACACGTATGGAGTCTTCCCTTCCTCAGCCGGTAGGAAGCCAATAATCTGAAAGAGAAGAGATTCAAGTTTTTAGGTGTCCAGATCATCAACAGCCTGTCCTGGTCCCTCCATGTTGACACTATAGTTAAGAAAGCCCACCAAAGCCTCTACTTTCTCAGAAGACTAAGGAAATTTGGAATGTCAGCTACAACCATTATTTTGTAAATTGAGTTTGTGTCTTTATATGCACTGTTTGTGAGCAGAACTCCCACTTAAGGAGCAGCACTCCAAAAGCTCGTGGCTTTTGCTACCAAATAAACCTGATGGACTTTAACCTGCTGCTCTGAGACTTCTTGCTACGACTCTCACCAACTTTTACAGATACACCATAGAAAGCATTCTTTCCGGATCTGTCGCATCTTGGTATGGGCTCCTGCTCTACTCAAGACCGCAAGGAGCTCCAAAAATTTGTGAATGTAGCCCAATCCATCACACAAAGCAGCCTTCCATCCATTGATTCAGTCTGCACTTCCTGCTGCCTCAGCAAAGCAACCAGCATTGTTAAGGACCCCATGCACTTTGGACATTCTCTCTTCCACCTTCTTCCTTCGGGAAAAAGGTACAAAAGTCTGAGATCACGTACCAACCGACTCAAGAACAGCTTCTTCCCTGCTGCTGTCAGACTTTTGAATGGACCTACCTCACATTAAGTTGATCTTTCTCTGCACCCTAGCTACAGTGCGGCACTCCCTCAGCACTGACCCTGTGACAGTGTGGCACTCCCTCAGCACTGACTCTGTAACAGTGCAGCACTCCCTCAGCACCGACTGTCCCACGTAGGAATGTTTCTACTCAGTCAGTGCTAATTTGTTGGAACTCAGTACTCGTCAGGATGGTGGAAGTGGAAGAAAGAAAAACAATCATTTTAACAGGTAAACGGGCCAGCCTGAGGGGACAGAGTTTGGCTTTCAGAATGACTGGATTGCTCGACAGAGAACTCTGGGGGGTGGGATGGTGGCACAATGGTTAGCACTGCTGCCTTATAGCATCAGGAAACCAGCCTTGGGTCACTGTCTGTGCGAAGTCTGCATGTTGTACCCGGGTGCTCCGGTTTCCTCCCACGCTCCAAAGATGAGCAGGTTTGGTGGATTGTCCATGCTAAATTGCCCCTTAGTGTCCAAATATGTGCAGATTAGATAGATTGGCCATGCTAAATCGCCCTTAGTGTCCAAAGATGTGCAGTTTAGGGGGATCGGCCATGCTAATTTGCTGCTTAGTACACATGATGTACAGGTTAGATGGATGGTAAATGGGTGTGGTTATGGGAATGGGACAATGGAGATGGCCTTTTCTGCACTGTATGGATTCTCTGATTGTCTGACTTGAGGGTTTAAATATCCCCCTTTCCTGACTGGCTGATTGATTTCAGTCGCGTCGCAGGCAAAGCAGCCTCGCCAAATCACCTTGTTCATCTTGATGAGGATGCAGGGTTTGCCCTCGTTAAACCCATAGAACCTGTCTTCCATCCCGGAGCACTGGCCCAGCAGGGTACGATTGAACTGACAGGACCTCTTGGGAGTGTTCCTCACGTCCCCACTGTCCTCCTGCAGGTAGTACCTCCCCGGTTTGCACTGGTCATTGGTGATGACCTGGACACTGTCGTTGTAGGCTGGAGAGAGAGGAACATTTCAGCATTACGCAGTTCTCTCCACCTGTCCGCCCGCCTCGCTGGGAAATGGTGGTAAAGTTAGGAGGAATTCCCTTGGTGATGCGTACTCACAGTCTAGGTAGGTGTTAAGGGCCTTGACGTAGGACTGCCAGGTGCTCTGCTGTGACACGTTGAACCCCACGAAAAGACCCTCTGTCCTCGGGCGAATCATCAAGCCTACAAAAAAGACACCCAGTTCGTGACTTACTCACCACACAGCGTTCAAACCCTCCATTAGTGCCCTTGCTGTTGGATGTCTTAAATGGCATCTCCAACACAGAAACAGACCATTCAGCCCAAGTAACCTGTACTGTTAATGTCCCTTTTTGATCAGTAGAATAATGCAGAACCATTCTGCCCATTGAGTCCAGACCAATTCTCTGACAGAGTGTCTTACTGTGGCCATCTCCCCTGCCCTATTCCCATAACCCCAAACATTTATCATGGCCAATCCACCTAACCTGCACACCTTAGGACACTAAGGGACAATTTAGCATAGCCAATCCACCTAACCTGCACATCTTTGGACACTAAGGGGCAATTTAGCATGGTCAATCCAGCTAACCTGTATACCTTTGGACACTAAGGGGCAATTTAGCACGGTCAATCCAGCTAACCTGCACACCTTTGGACACTAAGGGGCAATTTAGCATAGCCAATCCACCTAACCTACACATCTTTGGACACAAAGAGGCAATTTAGCACGGTCAATCCAGCTAACCTACACATCTTTGGACACATTTATTTGTGGACAGTTCCATGGGTAAGTTGGGTATAGAAGGATCTGGGCCAAAAATGGGCAACTGGGACTAACTTAGTGGTAAGAAAAGGGGCGGCATGGACTAGTTGGGCTGAAGGGCCTGTTTCCATGCTGTAAACCTCTATGACTGTATGACCTGATGAAGGAGCAGCGCTCCGAAAGCTCATGGTTCCAAATAAACCTGTTGGACTTTAACCTGGTGTTGTGAGACTTCTTACTCTGCCCACTCGGTCTGGCCGACATGTGACTCCAGATTCTCAGCCAATGCGGTTGACTCTTATCTGCCCCTCTGAAATGGCTGAGCGAGACAGTCAATTCAAAGGGCAGTTAGGGGTGGGCAACAAATGCTAGGCCCAGCCCAGTGACACCACATCCCATGGACATAGGCCAAATATGCAGATGACACAAAAGTACAAAGAACAAAATCAGCCTGGGAAACAGGCCCTTCGGCCCAACGAGCCCACGCTGCCATTTCAACACCACCAGTCCACCTCTCTACCCATGACCCCTATCTAATGTTTTATGGCCATCCAAATTGAGGGAAACTGATTTAGGGACAATTTGTTCCTGCCAATCAGCCTAACAGCACATCTTTGGGGTGTGGGAGGAAACCAGAGCACCTGGAGAAAACCCACGCAAGCACGGGGAGAATGCGCAAACTCCCACAGACACCGGCCCTAATCCATGTGTCTGCACAGCAGTCAGCAATAGTCACTGAGCTGTCGTTTTGCCCAGTATCTTGTCCAGTTTAGGCACACACTAACGACAGTAAGCTGCAATGAGAACGTAAGAACCTTACAAGCTTGTGAGATTTATTTATTAGTCACAAGGCTTACATTTAACACTGCAATGAAGTTACTGTGAAATTCCCCAAGTCGTCACTCTCTGATGCCTGTATGGGCCAATCCACCCTAACCAGCGCGTCTTTCAGACTGTGGGAGGAAACTGGAGCACCCGGAGGAAACCCATGCCGACACAGGAAGAATGTACAGACGCCACACAGACAATGACCCCCCCATTCAGAAATGAACCCTTCCACTGCTACCCTCTGTTTTCTATGACCGAGCCAGTTTTGTATCCACCTTCCCAGCTCACCTCAGATCCCATATGACTTTACCTTCTGTACCAGCCTGCCATGAGGGACCTTGTCAAAGGCCTTACTGAAGTCCATGTAGATACCGTCCACTGCCTTACCCTCATCAATCATCTTTGTCGCTTCCTTGAAAAACTCGATCAAGTTTGTGAGACACGACCTCCCCTTCACAAAACCATGTTGCTCCTCACTAATACGTCCACTTATTTCCAAGTGGGAATAAATCCTGTCTCAACGAATCCTCTCCAACAATTTCCCCACCACTAAAGTTTATTTATTAGACCCAAGGCTTACATTAACACTGCAATGAAGTTACTGTGGAATGCCCCTAGTCGCCACAGTCCAGCACCTGTTCGGGTCACTTGCACCCTAACCAGCACGTCTTTCAGACTGTGGGAGGAAACCGGACACCCGGAGGAAACCCCACGCAGACACGGGGAGAAGGTGCAAACTCCACACAGACAGTGACCCAAGCCGGGAATCAAATCCAGGTCCCCAGCGCTGTGAGGCAGCAGCGCTAAACCCATTGTGCCACCATGCTGCCCTTAGGAGAGTAGGCCGAAATGTAGCAGATGGAGTTTAATGTGGATAAGTGTGAAGTGATGCATTTTGGTCAGAAAAATGGGAAGGTGACTTGTTATCTGAATGGGGAGAGACTTCGGGGTGCTCTGGTGCAGAGGGATCTGGGTGTCCTTGTTCATGAGTCACAGAAAACTAGCACACGAGTACAGCAGATCGTCAAGAAAGCGAATGGAAGGTTGGCATTTATAGCTAAAGGAATAGAATATAAAGGTAAGGAAGTGATGTTGCAACTGTACAAGACATTGGTGAGGCCACCCCTGGAGTATTGTGCACCTGTATTTGAGGAAAGATGCAGTGACATTGGAGGCAGCTCCAGAAGAGGTTCACTAGATTGATTCCAGAGATGAGGGGTTTGTCGGATGAAGAGAGATTGAACAGTTTAGGCCGATACTCTCTGGAATTGAGAAGAATGAGGGGAGATCGAATCGAAGTCTACAAGATGATAAAAGGTTCTGGATAAAGTAGAGTGGAGCGGATTCTTCCTCTTGTGACATTCTAGGACGAGAGGTCACAGTCTGAGGATAAGGGGCAGCAAATTTAAAACAGAGTTGGAGGAGAAACTACTTCTCCCAAAGGGTTGTGAGTCTGTGGAAATCGCTCCCCTCAAAGTGTGGTGGGTGCAGGGACAGTGAGTAAATTTAAGGAGGAGTTAGACAGATTTTTAATTGGGAATGGGGGTTGAACGGTTACGGGGAGAAGGCAGGAAAATGGGGATGAGGAGCGTATCAGCCAGGATCGAATGGCGGAGCGGTTTCAGTGGGCCGAGTGGCCTCATTCTGCTCCTGTGTCAATCTTACGAACTTATAATGGCAAGTTGCACCCACACTGGCTTCAAGGCCCTTACCTGGGTTGGTGATGCGGTCCTGGTATTTTGGCGTGTACTCACTGACGGTCTGTAGCATCACCCACATGGTCAGACTGAAGAGACCAGTCAGGAAGGTGTAGAATACCACGTAAAACAGCAGAATCAAGGCTGGCAGACAGAGAGAGAGAGGGAGAACACATAACCCATTGTAAAGCATCAACCAGTTAATGAAGGAGATTGTAACAGTGAGACAACCCTTTGTCCACTCAGGCTTAGCGCAGACATGGACTGGGAATCATACAGCCCTTACAGTGCGGAAGGAGGCCATTCAGCATATCGAGCTTGCACAGACCATAATCCCACCCAGGCCCTATCTCCACAGCCCCACATATTCACCTTGCTAATCCCCCTGACACTAAGGGACAATTTAGCATAGCCAAGGGTCAGTGCTGAGGGAGCGCCGCACTGTCAGAGGGTCAGTACTGAGAGAGTGCCGCCCTGTCAGAGGGTCAGTGCTGAGGGAGCGCCGCACTGTCAGAGGGTCAGTGCTGAGGGAGCGCCGCATTGTCAGAGGGTCAGTGTTGAGGGAGCGCCGCACTGTCAGAGGGTCAGCGCTGAGGGAGTGCCGCACTGTCAGAGGGTCAGTGCTGAGGGAGCACCGCACTGTCAGAGGGTCAGTGCTGAGGGAGTGCCGCACTGTCAGAGGGTCAGTGCTGAGGGAGCGCCGCACTGTCAGAGGGTCAGTGCTGAGAGAGTGCTGCACTGTCAGAGGGTCAGTGCTGAGGGAGCGCCGCACTATCAGAGGGTCAGTGCTGAGGGAGAGACGCACTGTCAGAGGGTCAGTGCTGAGGGAGTGCCGTACTGTCAGAGGGTCAGTGCTGAGGGAGCGCCGCACTGTCAGAGGGTCAGTGCTGAGGGAGCGCCGCACTGTCAGAGGGTCAGTGCTGAGAGAGTGCCGCACTGTCAGAGGGTCAGTGCTGAGAGAGTGCCGCACTGTCAGAGGGTCAGTGCTGAGAGAGTGCCGCACTGTCAGAGGGTCAGTGCTGAGGGAGTGCCGCACTGTCAGAGGGTCAGTGCTGAGGGAGTGCCGCACTGTCAGAGGGTCAGTGCTGAGGGAGCGCCGCACTATCAGAGGGTCAGTGCTGAGGGAGCGCCGCACTGTCAGAGGGTCAGTGCTGAGGGAGTGCCGCACTGTCAGAGGGTCAGTGCTGAGGGAGTGCCGCACTGTCAGAGGGTCAGTGCTGAGGGAGTGCCGCACTGTCAGAGGGTCAGTGCTGAGGGAGTGCCGCACTGTCAGAGGGTCAGTGCTGAGGGAGTGCCATTCATGTGGCCCACTCACCTGCCAGGGTTGCCTATTACCACCCCAAGCTTGTGCTTGGAGAGAATCTACCCAATGAGTTGGACAAAATAACTTGACCTGAATGTCTGGAATTCCTTTCTCCCCACACAAGACGTAGTTTAGAACATGGAGACCAGCAGACTGGTTCAGGTTTCTGACTGACCTCAAGTGAACCTCAACCCTGCGCAAACCAGCAATCTCCTGACTGCATCGCACCCGCTCTCCCAATCAGTCTGCCTTGCCGGCTAACATTCCAGTCCAGACACGCTCATTCCCCATCTCCCCATCAACCCCTCCTGGGACCACACCCAGTGAGTTAACCTGGTAAGCGCTCCTGCCAGGAGCAGGAAGGGAGGCCATTCAGCTCTTCTCGCCTGCTGCACAGTGAGATCAGGGCTGATCCTCCATCTCAACTCTGCTTCCTCCAAGTAGAAATTGTCGACAGCTTCAAGTTTTTAATGTTCAGACAACCGGCAACCTGTCCTGGTCCCTCTATGCTGACAATATAGCTAAGAAAGCCCCACCAATGCCTCAACTTGCTCAGAAGACTAAGGAAATTTGACATGTCCGCTACGACTCTCACCAACTTTTACAGATGCACCACAGAAAGCATTCTTTCTGGGTTGTATCACAGCTCGGTCTGGGCTCCTACTCTGCCCAAGACTGCAAGGAACTACAAAGGGTCGTGAATGTAGCCCAATCCATCACACAAACCAGCCTCCCATCCACTGATTCTGTCTAAACTTCCCACTGCCTCAGGAAAAGCAGCCGGCATAATTAAGGACCCCCCACACACACCCCGGACATTCTCTCTTCCACCTTCTTCCATCGGGAAAAAGATACAGAAGTCTGAATTCACATACCAACCGACTCAAGAACAGCACTCCCTCAATACTGACCTTCTGACAGTACAGCGACTTTGAATGGACCCACCTCACATTAAGTTGATCTTTCTCTACACCCTAGCTATGACTGTAACACTACATTCTGCACTCTCTCCTTTCCTTCTCTATGAATGGTATGCTTTGACTGTGTAGCGCACAAGAAACAATACTTTTCACTGTATCCCAGTGTATGTGACAATAATAAATCAAATGAAAAATCTCAGGCCACGATCCTTCCATCCCAATGCACTAATTGTTTTAGCACAGCGGGCCGAGAGATTGTCGCGCCGCTTGAATCGCGGGGTCCACGTGAGTGTTCACGCCCTCGCTTGCATCCCCCAGTGCCACATTTCTACTCCACATTGGAAAATCGACGGAGAGACACAAAGACCATTTGAATATAACTTAATTTCCATTAAGTCTGAAGTCTCCAGGCCCGCGAGCATCTCCCGTCCCCTCCTTCATCCCGCCAGGAGTATTTTGCTCCAGTAAGGTTTATAATAGCTCCTGGCTTTCGGGGAGCTAGTGACCCACCCCGCTGGAGCGAAGGAGGGCCAATCGGGGTCCTCCAAAGAGTCAAGCGGCAGTGCACTCCACATCCCGAGCATTGCCACCTTGGCAGTGCCAGCCTGTGCCCCCAGCACTGCCCAACGGGCACCATGGCACTGTCCACCAGCACTGGCCAGTGCCAAGGGGGCATGACATTTGGGGGAGGGTGATGTTGGGTGGGGAGGGTGGTCCTGTTGCCACTCAGCTTGGGGATCAATGGGGGAAGCAGGGAGGCCAGCGATCAGGGTGGGCTGGGGGGGTGAGGGGATGGCAGTCAGCTGGGGTGGTGGTGGGGGGGGGGAGGTCTCGGCCGAGGAATGGTCGGGGGAGAGGGCCAGTGATCCAGCAATGTGAGATTCACATGGCTGAACAGAGATTGGGAGGTAATCGGTGCAGCACCACTGCGCGTGCACCGATCTCAGTGCTGACAGATCTCAGCGCTGATGGATCGGCACATGCGCAATGGCTCCCTTCGTGCACTGGTTTCGGCCTCTGCAACAGGGATTGGCCCTACTCCCCAAAACAGCCCTGATATTCTTGTCTCTGCAGTGCGCAAAGTGTGGGAGATTCGAGTCTGAACTCCCACTGAACAAAATCCAGCTGGAATTATTCCAGTTTTCACTTAGGGGGCAATTCTCCAAAAAAATCTGAATTGGTGGGAAAAATGGTGTAATTCACGATTGTTCTCCAGTGGGAGTTCAATCTTGAATCCCCGCACTCTGTGCAATGCAGAGGTCACAATCGTGAATATCATTAAAAGCTCGGGAGGCGGAGCATATTCACACGGAGTCTGACATCACCAGAACTCTGCGCACGCGCAGTGGCCCCAATCTATCAGCCTCGCCATTTGCTGCCAGCTTGATCTCCCTCCAGCCCGCCAATTCCCATGCAGTGTGGCAGCGGAACCCCCATCCCACCCACCGATCACCTCCTAGGCCCCGACCCTGCTCCATGTTCAGTGGGTATGGGCACTTTGCCACTTAGGGTGCCCATGCCAGGTGGCACCATCCCTCCCCCTGCTGCCTGAACCCCTGGAGCAGGGACCCAATTGCCCCTCCCTTCACTCTAGCGGATCTCCCGCTAGTTCCCCGAAAGTGGGGTGCTACCCTAAATCCAGTCCAAGTGGGTCAGAGTAGGAGAATCGCCCCCTTAGGAATGTTTGGTGGAGAAGGTACCAGCCCTAAGTCTCGAAACACTCAACGACTCAACATCAACGAGAACACAAGGAATAGAATCAGGAGAAGGCCATTTGACCCTTCATGCCTGCCCCACCATTCTGTATGATCGTGACTGATCTGTACTATTCTCCTGCCCCCGCCCACCCCCATTCCTCACTCCACACCCCCTCCACTCCACACCCCCTCACCTCACTCCCCAATGCACAACCCCCACTCTCCCACTCCACACTCCGCACCCCAACTCCCCATCCCCGCTCCACACTGCACACCCCCCAGTCCCCACTGCACACCCCCCACTCTCCACTGCACACCCCCCACACCCACTCCGCATCACCACTCCCCACCGAACTACCCCCACTCCACACCCCCCCACTCCACACCCCCCACCCCACAATCCCCACTTCTCACACCACACTCCCACTTCACACCCCCACACTGCCTGCTGCACAATCCCCAGTCCCCACTCCCCAACCCCACCCCTCCACTCTCCACTGCATACCCACACTCCCCACCCCGCACCTCCCACTCCCCACTGTAACACCCCAATCCCACTGCACACCCCCCACTCCCACCCCACACTCCACACTCCCCAGCCCGCAATCCCCACTGCAAACTCCCCACCCCCACTGCACCCTCCCGAACTCCCCCCCGGACCCCCCACACGCCACTGCACACCCCCCACTCCCCATCCCGCACCCCCCTCTCCCCACTCCGCATCCTGCACATCCCCACTCCTCACCCCACACCCCCACTCCCCACTGCACACACCCCAATCCCCACTCCCCAGCCCCCACTCCCACTGCACACCCCCCCACACCCAGCCCCCACTGCACAACCCCCACTCCCCAGCCCCCACTCCCCACTCCTTACTCCCAGGCACTCTCACGCACATCCCCGCACACACACACACACACACACTCACACACACACACACTGTCTCACATACACACTCTCACATACACGTCTCACACACACAGACACACACACACTACTCTCACATTATTCTCACTGACACACACGCACCAGTCTCCCTCAGACACTCACACCCAGACACTCATACACTCACACTCACTACTCTCACACACATTCTCACTCATGCACACTCTCACGCACACTCACACACATTCTTACAGACACACACTCTCACACACACACACACTCACAGCCCCCCCACATTCTCTTTGCCTCGCACACTCACTCCCATCCATTGCACCCACAGTCACTTCCATACTTACACCCCACTGCCCCAACACAGCTTCCCTCTCTGCCCCGACACTCACCCCCCACACTTAACCCCCATTGCCCAGCACTGCCCCGACACAGCTAACCACTCTGCACCCCCTGCCCCCCGCACTCACTCCCACACTTAACCCTCACCGTCCCAACACAGCTCCCCACTCTGATCCCCTTCCCCCACCCCCTGCACTCAGTCCCACACTTAACCTTCACCATCCCAACACGGCTCCCCACTCTGTCACCCCCCACTCCGGCTCCCCAGACTCACTCCCTCACTTAACCCTCACCGTCCCAACACAGCTTCCCACTTCTGTCCCGCCCCCGCCCCCCGCACTCACTCCACACTTAACCCCCCCCCCCATTGCCCCCGCACTGCCCCAACACAGCTCCCCACTCTGTTCCCCCCCTCTCTCTCTCTCTCTGCTCCCCACACTCACCCCCAATCACTGTCCCCTACCCACTGACACCAAGCCCATCCCGAAACCTGTCCCCTGAGGGGGGGGGGGGGTAGAGCTGCCAAAATTTCCAGTCACCTTCCCCCCCCCACTGCTCCTCCCCACACCGCAATCATACCCCCCCCTTCCCCTGCTATCTCCCCCAACGCCCACCCCAGTCACTTACCCCAACTGGACCCCGTCCTGCCCAGGAACTCCTGGGTCGCGGGTTGTACAGAAATTCCCGCCACTCATCCATGACCTGTCCACAAGACTTCTTATCCTTTGGGGCCATTTTCACTACGACTGAACGTGGCCAAAACACAGAGGGAGAGAAAGAGAGAGAGAGAATCTGTCACACTCCGAGCTTTCTCTCACTGCCAAGGCACACAGCCGGCAGCAACAGCCCAACCAGCTACACTAATAATGCCCCGACCTCAATCTCCCCAACTCTATATAATCCTCTTCCTGCTGCTTAATATTCATGTATGCAAATCCAGGGCCTTCCTGTTTCTCCCCCCCTTATTAATATTCATTCTTCAATACATCCCCAACAAATCGATTTAGGAGGAGATCATTCGGCCCATCAAATCCACACCGACTCTCTGACAGAGCATCTCTACCCAGCCCCCAACCCCCTCCGCAGCACCTCCCCTGTATCTGCAACCCCCATCCCACTAATTTGGACACTAAGGGACAATTTAGCATGGCCAATCCACCTAACCTACACATCTTTGGACACTAAGGGCAATTTATCATGGCCAATCCACCTAACCTGCACATCTTTGGACACTAAGGGGCAATTTATCATGGCCAATCCACCTAACCTGCACATCTTTGGACACTAAGGGACAATTTAGCATGGCCAATCCACCCTAACCTACACATCTTTGGACACTAAAGGACAATTTTGCATGGCCAATCCACCCTAACCTGCACATCTTTGGACACTAAGGGACAATTTAGCATGGCCAATCCACCCTAACCTACACATCTTTGGACATTAAGGGACAATTTAGCATGGCCCATCCACCTAACCTGCACATCTTTGGACTGCGGGACGAAACCAAAGCGCCCGGAGGATACCCATGCAGACACGGGGAGAACGTGCAGACTCCACACAGACAGCGACCCAAGCTGGGAATTGAACCCAGGTCCCTGGCACTGTGAGGCAGCTAGTGCTAACCCACTGTGCCACCCCATCCTTGATTTCCATTCCCCACTGTTGGATTGCCCCTCCTCCCAGAAATGCATGGGAGTGTGAGGAGCGGGGTTGGGAGGGGGGGGGGGGGGGGGGGGAGGGAGTCTTGTAGGAGTGGGGAAGGGGAGTGCAGTCGTGAATCCCAAAAGCACCTTCAACTACCGACCCTGGGGTTCTAGCCCTGGCGGCAGGGAGGTGTGCAGCTATTCGACCTCAAAAGTCTTCGTGTGAAAGCCCATCCAAACCCTCCCCCCCCCGCCCGCCGCTACACACACACACACACATGCACCCACACACAACACACACACACGCACATACACACAGCCCTTGCTAATGCCCACAGAAACCTGTTTCGGGGTGGTGGTGGGGGGGGAGGGGGGGGAGCGGGGTGAAAAGGGAGGGATAAGAAGAGGCCATTCAGCCACCCTCCACCATCCGAGGGAATACTATCCCTGTCTCAGTGAATGATAACACCCAGTCCCATTTACTCCACATCCCTCTCTGAATAGCACCTCACCTTAACCTCCTCACCCCACCTCTCCACCCCCCAACCCTCACCACCCCCCCCCCCCCACCAACCAGGTGTCTCCGCCCACCCCCTCAACACTCACTTCATCCCTCACCCTATCCCCCTCCCCTCCCACCCCCGGCCCCCGGACAGTTGTATTTCAAATATGGATCCAGGTAGCTAGTCGAATGTGTGGGATCTTGCTGTGTGGTACATTGGCTACTCCTGGGCAAGGTTGGGGGTTTTTGGTGGGGTGGGGGGGGTCCTAAATTCCAATTGTGACATTCTTCTCTCCTCCCCCACTTCACCTTTCTTAAAATACGCCATTCCGGAATGTTCCAGACCCCCCTGCTCTGCACTCTGTGCCCCCTTGGTCTGTCAGTCTCACTGTGGGTGCCTCCTACTGTTTGGGGGTGGGGTATTCACAGGAGCAATGAATGACCTTACATCCAGGATGGAGAAAGAGGAGAGGACCCACCCCCTCCCCCCGCCTGATTATACAATAAGGGAAATTCTACACTCACTTGGGGCGGGGGGGGGGGGGGGGGTGAGATCAGGGGGGGGTATAAATGGTACCATGGCAACAGGTGCCTGAGCAGCTGGTGGGATGGTTAGCATTGTGATGCCATCCACAGACGAATAGCTCATTAAGGTCCCTGCCCCAGGCAGGGGACTAGTGGAGGGGGGGGATTACTGAGCACCAGAACCAGGCTGGAAGCTGACCTGGACCCTGCTGACAATTGCACCCCGTCCCAGCGTGCAGTCCGGCTTGTTACCTTCATAACCTTCACCACATCAGATTCCCCTCTCTCCCCTGCTCCAGTTCACCCTTCACCCACCACTGACCCCCCCTCCCAGCACGTTGATTAACCTCAAGTCCCACAACATGACAACACCTTGAGTCTTAACCCTCATCCTTCTCTCAAATCCTGTAACCTCCTCCAGTCCCCCGACACCCCCTCCATATCTCTGTAACCTCCTCCAGACCCAACACCCCCTCCCTATCTCTGTAACCTCCTCCAGTTCCCCCCTACATCCCTCCATATCTCTGTAACCTCCTCCAGACCCAACACCCCCTCCCCTATCTCTGTAACCTCCTCCAGTTCCCCCCTACATCCCTCCATATCTCTGTAACCTCCTCCAGACCGACACCCCCTCCCTATCTCTAACTTTCCCCTGGCCCCCTACACCCTCCCTATCTCTGTTGTCTCCCCCAGTCCCTACACTCCTCCCTATCTCTGTAATTTCCCTCAACACCTACACTCCCTCCTATCTCTGTAACCTCCTCCAACCAACCCACACCCCTCCCTACTTCTGTAATGTTCCCCCAGCCCCCTACACCCCTCCTGATCTCTGTAACCTCCTCTAGCCCCACACCCCCTCCCTATCTCTGTAACCTCCTCTAGCCCCTACACCCCCTCCCTATCTCTGCAACTTCCCCCAGCCCTAAACCGCTCCCTGTCTCTCTAATCTCCATGATGTGGGTATGCCGGCGTTGGACTGGCGTAAACACAGTAAAAAGTCTGACAACACCAGGTTTTAGTCTAACCTATTTATTTGATAATATACTCACAAGCTTTCGGGGTTAGCCCCTTCGTCAGGTGAATGGAGAGAATCTCCTCCAGCTCCTACACCTCTTCCTATCTCTGGATCCTCCTCTAGCCTCCACACCCCTCTCCCTATCTCTGTAACCTCCACCAGCCCTTACACCCCTCTCTGTAACCTCCTCCAGCACCCACACCCCCTCCCGATCTCTGTAACCTCTTCCAGACCCTTGCACCACCCTCCCCTATCTGCGTAACCTCCTGCAACCCTCTGAGGTAACTGCGCCTCTCCAATTCTGACCTCTCCAGCATTCCCTGATTCCCATCGTTGCATCATTGGCAGCTCAGGTACATCTTGAGTGGTGGCAGGCGCCAGAGCAATGAAACTCCTTGCTTGTAAGCTGGGGACTGTCAGTTCCTGCAGTGGCCAGCAGGGTGTCAAGAGGTGAGCTGTTGTGCCAGCCTCAAATCCCAGTCCTGTTGATTCCAGGATCAGGAATTAAACTTGGACAAAATATTGATTCTCCTCAACTCTGTGTCTCATTTCCCTGAATGAATACCAAAATATTTCAGTCCTTGCCTGCACACCACAGCCTTACAACGCCAGGACCCGGGTTTGATCCCGGCTTGTGCCACCGTCTGTGTGGAGTCTACAAGTTCTCCCCATATGTTTGTGTGGGTTTCCTCTGGTGCTCCTGTTTCCTCCACAGTCCTGAAAGGTGTGTGGGTTAGGTGGATTGGCCATGCTAAATTGCCCCTTAGTGTCCAAAGATGTGCTGGTTAGGTGGATTAGCCATGCTAAATTTCCCCTGTCAGGGGGATTTAGCTGGGATAAATGTGTGGGGTTACAGGAATAGGGCCTGGGTGGGATAGTGGTCAGTGTAGACTCAATAGGCCAAATGGCCTCCTTCTGCACTGTCGGGATTCTTATTGTGAAATCCTCTAGTCGCTACGCTCTGGCACTTGCTCGGGTGACACCGAGGGAGAATTTGGCATGGCCAATCCACTCTAACCAGCAATCTTTGGGACTAAGGGACAATTTATCATGGCCAATCCACCTAACCTACACATCTTTGTGGGAGGAAACTGGAGCACCCGGAGGAACCCACACAGACACGGGGAGAAGGTGCAGACTCTGCAGAGACAGTGACCTGAGCCGGGAATCGAACCCGCATCCCTGGCTCTGTGAGGCAGTAGTGCTAACTACTTTCCCACCATGCTGCCCTCACGTGGGACCTTGATGTGCACGTGCTCACTGTGTACGTTCGGGCGGGTGGCCGGGCTTCAGGAAGGGGCTCTGCTGCTATAACGAGCGTTGCTAATCGGGCGATGCTCGGTGTGAGCTGGATGAGGCAGCTGGAGGAAAGGCAGCGAGATGACGTTCCCCCTGCCTCGGAGAGGGATTAGCACGGATGTAGATTAATGGGGATTTGACAGGCCAAAGTCTGACTTTATATAGACTAAAGCCAGCTGCACACTGCCTCAGATATATTTACACAAACTCCATCTGCACCATTTAGGACGAATGGTTTGAGAGCCTGATATATTTTCAGCTGGTCCTTAGAATCTGACAGCATGGGAGGAGGACGTTTGGTCCTTTACACCTGTGCTCGCCCTCTGAAAAAGCTATCCAATTAGTCCCGACTCCCCATTACTCATTACCTTCTGATTTTGATTTGATTTGATTTGATTTATTATTGTCACATGTACTGGGATACAGTGAAAAGTATTGTTTCTTACGCGCTATACAGACAAAACATACTGTTCATGGAGTACAGAGATTTAATTTATTATTGTCACATGTACTGGGATACAGTGAAAAGTATTGTTTCTTGCGAGCTATACAGACAAAGCATACCAAACATAGAGAAGGAAAAGAGAGAGTGCAGATGTAGTTTTACAGTCATTGCTAGGGTGCAGAGAAAGATCAACTTAATGTGGGGTAGGACTATTCAAAAGTCTGACAGCAGCAGGGAAGAAGCTGTTCTTGAATCGGGTATGGTACGTGTCCTCAGACTTTTGTATCTTTTTCCCAACAGGAGCGGCAGGGTGGCACAGTGGGTTAGCACTACTGCCTCACAGCGCCAGGGACCTAGGTTCGATTCCCGGCTTGGGTCACTGTCTGTGTGGAGTCTGTACATTCTCCCTGTGTCTGCGTGGGTTTCCTTTGGGTGCTCTGGTTTCCTCCCATGGTCCAAATGATGTAAGAACATAAGAAATAAGAAATAGGAGCAGGAGTAGGCCATCTGGCCCTTCGAGCCTGCCCCGCCATTCAATAAGATCATGGCTGATCTGTCGTGACTCAGCTCCACCTTCCCGCCCTCTCCCCATAACCCTTAATCCCTTCTCTTATCAAAAACCCATCAACCCGTTTCTTAAAAATATTTAGCGAGGCAGCCTCCACCACTTCAACGGGCAGAGAATTCCAGAGATTCACCACCCTTTGAGTGAAGAAGTTCCTCCTCAACTCTGTTCTAAACCGCCCCCCCTTTATCTTGAGGCTGTGCCCCCTAGTCCTACTGTCTTTTTTGAGCGGGAACAGTCTCTCCACCTCTATCCTATCCATCCCATTCATCATCTTATACGTCTCAATGAGATCTCCCCTCATTCTTCTAAACTCTAACGAGTACAAGCCTAGTTTATTCAGCCTCTCCTCATAGCTCAATCCCCTCAACTCCGGTATCAGCCGAGTAAACCTCCTCTGCACTCCCTCCAGGGCCAAAACATCCTTGCGCAGGTGTGGCGCCCAAAACTGCACACAGTACTCCAGCTGCGGCCTCACCAATGCCCTATACAGCTGCAGCAAGACCTCCCTACTTTTATATTCAATCCCCTTCGCTATGAAGGCCAGCATCCCATTCGCCTTCCTGACCACCTGCTGCACCTGCAAGCTGGGTTTTTGCGACTCATGCACAAGGACCCCGAGGTCCCTCTGCACCGTCGCCTGCTGCAGTTTTTCGCCCCGTAAGTAATAGTCCTTCCTACCATTCCTCCTACCAAAGTGGACCACCTCACACTTGCCAACATTAAATTCCATTTGCCATTTCCTGGCCCATTCGCCCAGCCTATCTAGATCCTTCTGCAGACTCTCCACACCCTCCGCACAATTTGCCTTTCCCCCAATCTTGGTGTCATCAGCAAATTTCGACACCCTGCACTCGGTTCCCTCCTCCAGATCATCTATATAAATGGTAAATAGCTGAGGCCCCAGCACCGACCCCTGGGGCAGATTAGATTGATTGGCCATGCTAAATTTTCCAGGTGGAAGAGAGAATGTCCAGGGAGGGGGGGTCCTTCATTCTGCTGGCTGCTTTTCCTGAGGCAGTGGGAAGTGTAGACAGAGTCAATGGATGGGAGGCTGGTTTGTGTAATGGATTGGACTACATTCACAATCTTTTGTAGTTTCTTGTGGTCTTGAGCAGAGTAGGAGCCCAGACCAAGCTGTGATACAACCAGAAAGAATGCTCTCTATGGTGCATCTCTAAAGTTGGTGAGAGTTGTAGTCGACATGCCAAATTTCCTTAGTCTTCTGAGAAAGTAGAGATGTTGGTGGGGATTTCTTAACTATAGTGTCGGCGTGGGGGAACCAGGACAGATTGTTGGTGATCTGGACACCTAAAAACTTGAAGCTCTCGACCCTTTCTACTTTGTCCCCATTAATGTAGACAGGGGCATGTTCTCCTCTACACTTCCTGAAGTCCTGCAGGAGTGAGATGGGCAGGGGGTTTGAGGGAGCAGAGAATGAGGGATCTCAGTAAGATTGTGCATTCCGATAGCACCTTTCACCAGCTCAGGTGCCTGCTGAGTGAAATCCTTTTGCAAATGCAGTCCCTGCCATAATGTAGAAAATATGGCAGCTAGTTTGTGCACAGCAAGATCCCAAAAATGTAATAATGAACCCCCTTCAGTGATGGAGCCTCCGTTTAATGTCACTTTTGAAAGGTTGGTCCGTCAACAGAACTGACCCTCTGACAGTGCAGCACTCCCTCAGCACTGACCCTCTGACAGTGCGGCACTCCCTTGCAATGACCCTCTGACAGTGCAGTGCTCCCTCAGCACTGACCCTCTGACAGTGCAGCACTCCCTCAGCACTGACCCTCTGATAGTGCGGCACTCCCTTGGCACTGACCCTCTGACAGTGAGGTCAGTCCCTCAGCACTGACCCTCTGACAGTGCGGCGCTCCCCTCGGCACTCACCCTCTGACAGTACGGCACTCCCTCGGCACTGACCTGCTGACAGTGCGCCACTCCCTCAGCACTGACCCTCTGACAGTGAGGTCAGTCCCTCAGCACTGACCCTCTGACAGTGCGGCGCTCCCTCGGCACTGACCCTCTGACAGTGCGGCACTCCCTCAGTGCTGACCCTCTGACAGTGCGGCGCTCCCTCAGCACTGACCCTCTGACAGGGCGGCACTCCCTCGGCACTGACCCTCTGACAGTGCGGCACTCCATCAGCACCGACCTTGTGACAGTGCGGCACTCCCTCAGCACTGACCCTCTGACAGTGCGGCGCTCCCTCAGCACTGACCCTCTGTCAGTGCAGCGCTCCCTCAGCACTGACCAACTGACAGTGCGGCACTCCCTCAGCACCGACCCTGTGACAGTGCGGCACTCCCTCAGCACTGACCCTCTGACAGTGCGGCGCTCCCTCAGCACTGACCCTCTGACAGTGCGGCGCTCCCTCAGCACTGACCCTCTGACAGTGCGGCGCTCCCTCGACACTGACCCACTGACAGTGCGGCACTCCCTCAGTAGTGACTCTGACAGTGCGGCACTCCCTCAGCACTGACCCTCTGACAGTGCAACGCTCCCTCAGCACCGACCCTCTGACAGTGCGGCACTCCCTCAGCACTGACTCTCTGACAGGGTGGCACTCCCTCAGCACTGACCCTCTGACAGTGCGGCACTCCCTCAGCACCGACCCTGTGACAGTGCGGCGCTCCCTCAGCACTGACCCTCTGACAGTGCGGCGCTCCCTCAGCACTGACCCTCTGACAGTGCGGCGCTCCCTCAGCACTGACCCTCTGACAGTGCGGCACTCCCTCAGCACTGACCCTCTGACAGTGCGGCGCTCCCTCGACACTGACCCACTGACAGTGCGGCACTCCCTCAGTAGTGACTCTGACAGTGCGGCACTCCCTCAGCACTGACCCTCTGACAGTGCGGCACTCCCCTCAGCACTGACCCTCTGACAGTGCGGCGCTCCCTCGACACTGACCCTCTGACACTGCGGCGCTCCCTCAGCACTGACCCTCTGACAGTGCGGCGCTCCCTCAACACTGACCCTCTGACACTGCGGCGCTCCCTCAGCACTGACCCTCTGACAGTGCGGCACTCCCTCAGCACTGACCCTCTGACAGTGCAGCACTCCCTCGACACTGACCCACTGACAGTGCGGCACTCCCTCAGTAGTGACTCTGACAGTGCGGCGCTCCCACAGCACTGACCCTCTGACAGTGCGGCACTCCCTCAGCACTGACCCTCTGACAGTGCGGCACTCCCTCAGCACTGACTCTCTGACAGTGCGGCGCTACCCTCGACACTGACCCTCTGACAGTGCGGCACTCCCACAGCACTGACCCTCTGACAGTGCGGCACTCCCTCAGCACTGACCCTCTGACAGTGCGGCACTCCCTCAGCACTGACCCTCTGACAGTGCGGCGCTCCCTCAATAATGGTATCACATTTTAATTTAGTTTTCTACGTTTCCTTTAATGCTTGCCTTCCTGTTGCAATGCCTCTTTAAGTGATTAGTAATTTGCTTATTAGTTTATTTCAAACAACACTCAAGAAGTTCAATATCATCCAGGACAAAGCAGCCTCGCTTGATTGGCACCCCATCCACAAATTCCACCATCGACCCTCAGTGACAGCTGTGTGTACCATCTACAAGATGCACTGCAGCGACTCACCAAAGATCCTTAGGCAGCACCTTCCAAACCCAGGACCACTTCCATCTAGAAGGACAAGGGGCAGCAGATACCTGGTAACACCCCCAACCTGCAAGTTCCCCTCCGAGTCTCTCACCATCCTGTCTGGGAAATATATCGGCCTTTCCTTCACCGTCACTGCGTCAAAATCCTGGAATTCCCCTCCGTAACGGCACTGTGGGTCAACCCACAGAACGTGGACTGCTGCGATTGAAGGAGGCAGCTCACCCCCACCTTCTCAAGGGGCAACTAGAGATGGGCAATAAATACTGGCCCAGCCAGCGAGGCCCATGGTATGCCCCTCATTATTTTATACACCTCTGGACACTTTTGTATCTCTCCCTGCTCACCTTAATCTATGCCCTCTAGTTTTAGACTCCCCTACCTTTGGGAGTTACGTAATGCTGCACTCTGTAAGTAAACCAACTATTGAGGAAAGGATTTGCGATCGGTTTTGTACTTTATATTCCACGTTTAAGTTTAATTATTAGTGTCACAAGTCAGCTTACATTAACACTGCAATGAAGTTACTGTGAAAGTCCCCTAGTCATCACGCTCTGGCACCTATTCGGGTAACAGTGAGGCAGAATTTAGCACGGCCAATGCACCCCAACCAGCACGTCTTTCGGACTGTGGGAGGAAACCGGAGCACCCGGAGGAAACCCACACAGACACAGGAAGAATGTGCAGACTCCGCACAGACAGTGAACTGAGTCAGGAATCGAACGCGGGTCCCTGGCGCTGTGAGGCAGCAGTGCTAACCCACTGTGCCACCCTTGCCAAGGGATGGACTTACCAGGTCTGCCTGCTCGATTATCGTAAATCATTCTCTTCACTGCTATGAGTTTTTAAATTGAGGAGTTTGCCTCCTTGTTTGAGCAACTTTTACCCTGACTGAGGGTCACATCTTCTTCAGTTTCCCAAAGTGGGATTTGCCGAGCTCCTGGCCCATTGTCCAGACGGTCAGAATAGGAGCAGGAGTTAGTGTTATCCACTCGGCTAATGTTCTGGGGGACCCGCGTTCGAATCCCGCCACAGCAGACGGGGGAATTTGAATTCAATTTTAAAAACATCTAGAATTAAGAATCTACTGATGACCCATTGTCAGAAAAACCCATCTGGTTCCCTTTAGGGAAGGAAATCTGCCGTCCTTACCCTGGTCTGGCCTACATGTGACTCCAGAGCCACAGCAGTGTGGTTGACTCTCAACTGCCCTCCAAGAGTGACCAGGGATGGGTAATAAATGCTGGCCCAGCCAGTGACGCCCATGTCCCAGGGGTGAATTAAAACAAAGATAAGATGGCCATTCAGCCCCTCCAGAGGACAGTTCTGCCATTTTGTTTCTGAAGATCTGGCGCAGTTATGGTGGTCATGATGTGGAGATGCCGGCTGGGGTAAAAACAGTGAGAAGTCTCACAACACCAGCTTAAAGTCCAACAGGTTTATTTGTAGCAAACGCCACAAGCTTTCAGAACAGGCTGTCCCTTCATCAGGTGGGTGGGAGTTCTGATCACAAACAGGGCACAAAGACACAAATTCAATTTACATGAATACTGGTTGGAATGCGAGTCTTTACGGCTAATCATGTCTTAAAGGGACAGACAATGTGAGTGGAGAGAGCGTTAAGCACAGGTTAAAGAGATATGTATTGTCTCCAGACAGGACAGTAAGTGAGATTTTGCAAGCCCAGGCAAGTCGTGGGGATTACAGATAGTGCGACATGAACCCAGGATCCCAGTTGAGACCGTCCTCGTGTGTGTGGAACTTGGCTATCAGTCTCTGCTCAGCAACTCTGCGCTGTCGTGTGTCGTGAAGGCCACCTTGGAGAACGTTTACCCCGAAGATCAGAGGCTGAATGCCCGTGACCGCTGAAGTGTTCACCAACAGGAAGGGAACAGTCTTGCCTGGTGATTGTTGAGCAGTGTTCATTCATCCATTGTCGTAGCGTCTGCATGGTCTCCCCAGTGTACCATGCCTCAGGACATCCTTTCCTGCAGCGTATCAAGTAGACAACATTGTCATTCATCCGTTGTCGTAGCAGTCACAGTCATCTCGCCAGGGCTGTCCCCACACCCCCCCCTTTTGCCTTCAAACAACCGCACAACCTCAAACATACCATTGTCCGCAGAAAACTACCCAGCCTTTAGGGGAACAGTGACCACGACACCACACAACACTGCCACAGCAACCTCTACGAGACATGCTGGATCATCGACACGGATGCCATCATGTCATATGAGAATACCATCCACCAGGTACACGGCACATATTCTTGCAACTCGGCCAACATTGTCTACCTGCAGGAAAGGATGTCCCGAAGCATGGTACATTGGGGAGACCCTGCAGATGCTACGACAATGGATGAATGAACACCACTCGACAATCACCAGGCAAGACTGTTCCCTTCCTGTTGGCAAACACTTCAGCGGTCACGGGCATTCAGCCTCTGATCTTTGGGTAAGCCTCCAAGGTGGCCTTCACAACACACAACAGTGCAGAGTCGCTGAGCAGAGACTGATAGCCAAGTTCCACACACATGAGGACAGCCTCAACCGGGATCTTGGGTTCATGTCACACTATCTGTAACCCCCCATGACTTGCCTGGACTTGCAACATCTCACTTACTGTCCTGTCTGGAGACAACACACATCTCTTAAACCTGTGCTTAACACTCTCTCCACTTACATCATCTGTACCTTTAAGACTCGATTAGCTGTAAAGACTCACATCCCAATCGTTATTCATGTAAATTGAGTTCGTGTCTTTATATGCCACATTTATGATTAGAACTCCCACCCACCTGATGAAGGAGCAGCGCTCCAAAAGATAGTGGCGTGTGCTACCAAATAAACCTGTTGGACTTTAACCTGCTGTTGTGAGACTTCTTGCTGTTACGATGGGCCCAGAGAATGTCCCCCCCGCTCCCAGATATCGGACCGCCCAACCAGTAGGCTCCACACAAAATAAAAACACCTCAGACAAAGGAGACTGTTTTGCAAGAGTTTATTGCCAGGCGGTGCAGCAGTGGGATGGAGGGAGAAGGAAAGCAGGTACAGGGGATGAATCAGATAGAGGGGTGAGGTGGGGGGACAAGGAGGAGCTGGCATGGGATAGGTTGGTGCAGTGGGTGGGGGGAAAGTGGAGTTGGGTTCATAGAATCAAGGAACATTTACAGCAAGTGGCCCACTCGGCCCATTGAATCAAGCCCCACCCAACTATTCCCACAATTGAGTCTCGTATCCGATGCGTCCAGAAAACCTACTCTGCTGTTGCCGATTTTGTTTCGGAGCGGGGCAGCTAAAGGCCGAGATACTATTGTCTTTGAAGAAGGCCTGGTTGAAATCAATTTCGGTTCCCTGGATACGGATATCCTGCATACATCCCGAGTAATGGAACCAGCCGTGTCCCACTGTGCCCAGTGCTGGAGTGGGAAAACATCAAAGCACAGATACTTCACTTGTCCTGTCACTAAACCTCATACACACCACCCCACCCTGCCCATAACCCCATCCAGACTCAACACTCCCTCCCTATCTCTGTAACCCCCCCCTCCACCCCTCCCTATCTCTGTACCCCCCCTCCACCCCTACATCCACTCCCTATCTCTGAAACCCCCTACACACCCTCCCTATCTCTGTACCCCCACCCTCCACCCCTATACCCACTCCCTATCTCTGAAACCCCCTACACACCCTCCCTATCTCTGTAACCTCCCCAGCCCCTACAACCCTCCCTATCTCTGAAACCCCCTACACACCCTCCCTATCTCTGTAACCTCCTCCAGCCCCTCTACATCCCCTCCCTATCTCTGTAACCTCCTCCAGCCCCTTTACACCCCTCCCTATCTCTGTAACCTGCTCCAGACATACAAACCTCCCTATCTCTGTAACTTCCTCTAGCCCCACAACCCTCCCTGTCTCCTTAACTTTCTCCAGCCCTTACACCCCCTCCCTATCTCTGTAACCTCCTCCAGCCTCTACACCCCTCCCTATCTCTGTAACTTTCTCTAGTCCCTACACCCCACCCTATCTCTGTAACCTCCTCCAGCACCTACACCCCTCCCTATCTCTGTAACCTCCTCCAGGTCCTACAACCCTACCTATCTCTGTAACCTCCTCCAGCCCCTTTACACTCCTCCCTATCTCTGTAATGTCTTCCAGACCCTATAATACTCCCTCTCTTTGTGTTCTTACCTGGAAGGCCCCCTAGAAACAGCAAAGCATCTTTCTTGAACCAGGATGTTTTCAGCCTGGCAAAGGCAGTGGCGTCCACACTGTGACGCCCTCTTTTATCCCCGATTTGCAATGTTGCCTCACTCTCCGTGATGGTAATGCTCAGGACTTGCCCATTGCACAGTCTGGAGGGACCTCGGATGCTGATGATCGTGCTGTCTCTCAGGATCAGTTTAAAGTGCTGAGGAGTGAACAGAGACTGGGGGTTGGTCAGCGCTGCGGAAATGGAGAGTGGCCGCAGGGTTGGAGCTGCAGCATCGAGTGTTGGACATCCATGGATTAGATCGCCAACTGTGACTGGTCCCAGTCTTGGAGATGTCCTCACACGGCCGCCCTTGCATCCCCTCCCCCACAATCCCACCCAGCACCCGCCATTTTTATCGCCAACACACCCACCACCACAGCAGCGCAGTTTCCTATTGGAAAACTCCCGTCACTTGGCGGTCATCCCCATTATGAAAGTTCTGCCTCTTCATGCAGCACCTTCCAGACCACAATGACTCATAGATTCCCTACAGTGTAGATAGGAACCATTCGGTCCATTGTGTCAGTGCCGACAGAGCATTCCACCCAGGACCCTTCCCCGAAACCTCACGTGCTCACTGTGTATTTATCCCACTAATCCGCCCCAACCTGCACGTAGAGCCATAGAGGTTTACAGCATGGAAACAGGCCCTTCGACCCAACTGGTGCATGCTGCCTATTTTTTTAAACCCCCAAGCTGATCCCAAGCATTTGGCCCATATCCCTCTGTACCCATCGTACCCATGTAACTGCCTAAATGCCTTTTAAAAGACAAAATTGTACGCGTCTCTACTACTACCTCTGGCAGCTCGTTCCAGACACTCACCACCCTCTGTGTGAAAAAAATTTCCCCTCTGGACACTTCTGTATCTCCCCCCTCTCACCTTAAACCTGTGCTCTCTAGTTTTAGACTCCCTTACCTTTGGGAAAAGATATTGACTATCTCGCCGATCTGTGCCCCTCGTTATTTTATAGACCTCTAAAAGATCACTCCTCAGCCTCCTACGCTCCTGAGAAAAAAGTCCCAGTCTATCCAGCCTCTCCTTATAATTCAAACCATCACGTCCCGGTAGCATTTGGGTAAATCTTTTCTGCACTCTTTCTAGTTTAATAATATCCTATCTATAATAGGATGACCAGAACTGTACACAGTATTCCAAGTTTGGTCTTACCAATGTCTTGTACAACTTCAACAAGATGTCCCATCTTCTGTGTTCAAAGTTCTGACCAATGAAACCAAGCATGCCGAATGCCTTCTGCACCACTCTGTTCACCTGTGTCTCCACTTTCAAAGAGTTATGAACATCTTAGACTCTAAGGCGCAATTTAGCACGGCCAATCCACCTAACCTGCACATCTTTGGATTAACCAATGTGCCACCCTCACTCCCTGAAGTTGGCCAACAAGCGAGGGGACAGTCTGGGATAGCTCTGCTGTGAGAAGGGGGGCAGTTAACCCCCTCAATGAGGCTTTCCTCTCCAGGTTTAGTGGGAGATGGTGGTACTGGACTATTAACCCAGAGGCCCGTGTTAGTGCTCCAGGGACCCAGGTTTGAATCCCACCATGGCAACTGGTGGAATTTAAATTTGATTAATAAAAACTGGAATTGGAAGCCAGGGTGGGATTTTCCAAAGCCGGGAAATCCTGCCTGAGGTCAACGGAGCTTTGCATGGTCCATCCCCCCGCAACACTCCCGCACCGCCCCCCCCCCCCCCCCCCAACCCCGCTACGATTCCCATAGGAAAACTCCCCCCCCTCTGACAGTGACAACTATCATCGATTGTCAGTGATGTCCCTTTCGGGAAGGAGATCTGCCGTACTTACTCGTCTGGCCTACATGTAACTCCAGAGCCACTACAATGTGGTCGACTCTCAACTGCCCCCTGAAATGTCCAAGTAAGACATTGATAAGATCATAAGACATAGGAGCAGAATGAGGCCACTTGGCCCATCGAGTCTGCTCCACCGTTCAATAATGGCTGATATTTTCCTCATCCCCCATTCTCCTGCCTTTTCCCCATAACCCCTGATCCCCTTATTAATCAGGAACCTATCTATCTCTGTCTTAAAGACACTCACTGGCCCTCCACAGCCTTCTGCGGCAAAGAGTTCCACAGATTCCCCACTCTCTGGCTGAAGAAATTCCTCCTCATCTCTGTTTTAAAGGAGCGTCCCTTCAGCCTGAGGTTGTGCCCTCTGGTTCCAGTTTTTCCTACTAGTGGAAACATCCTCTCCATGTCCACACTATCCAGGCCTCACAGTATCCTGTAAGTTTCAATAAGATCCCCCTCATCCTTCTAAACTCCAATGAGTGCAGACCCAGAGTCCTCAACCGTCCCTCATACGACGAGTTCTTCATTCCAGGGATCATTCTTGTGAACCTTCTCTGGACCCTTTCCAAGGCCAGCACAGCCTTCCTTCGATACGGGGCCCAAAACTGCTCACCATACTCCAAATGGAGTTTGATCAGAGCCTTATACAGCCTCAGAAGTCCATCCCTGCTCCTGTATTCTCGCCCTCTCGACATGAATGCTAACATTACATTTGCTTTCCTAACTGCTAACTGAACCTGCATGTTAACCTTAAGAGAATCTTGAACAAGGACTCCCAAATCCCTTTGTGTTTCTGATTTCCTAAACATTCCCCATTTTAGAAAATAGTCTACGCAGTCCAAGGAGCAATTAGAATTGGCCACACCTGGAGTATTGTGTGCAGTTTTGGTCTCCTTATCTGAGGAAGGATGTCCTTGCTATAGAGGGAGTGCAGCGAAGGTTTACCAGACTGATTCCTGGGATGGCAGGTCTGTCGTATGAGGAGAGACTAAGTGGGTTAGGATTATATTCGCTGGAGTTTGGAAGAGTGAGAGGGAATCTCACCTTATAAAATTCTAACAGTGTTAGACAGGGTGGATCCAGAAAGAATGTTCCCGATGGTGGGGGGAGTCCAGAACTAGGGGATCAGAGTTTGAGGATAAGGGGTAAACCTTTTAGAACTGAGGTGAAGAGAAATTTCTTCACCCAGAGGGTGGTGGATGTGTGGAATTCACTCTCACAGAAAGAAGTTGAGGCCAAAACGTTGTGTGATTTCAGGAAGGAATTAGATATCGCTCTTGGGGCTAAAGGGATCGAGGGATATCGGGGGGAAGGATAGAATCTGGATATTGAATTTGATGATCAGCCATGATCAAAGTGAATGGTGAAGCAGCCTGGAAGAGCCGAATGGCCTCCTCCTGCTTCTAGTTTCTCTGTTTCTAAATGCTGGCCCTTTTAGTGATGCCCAAACACCCCTCCCTCCCCCCGCCACCGTTGAGAGAGTTTACAGGAAGGGTTACCCACCTCGTGCCTGTCCTGCAGAGTGAAGTGAAGCTTCACAAGCGGGCGGTGGTCTCCTGTCAATAAGGCCATGACCAGACCACTGTGCTTCGTGGGGCGTATCAGCACTGAGAAGCTCAGGGACCAGTCCTGAGAGTCCGAGTCGTTATGGATATCTGCAAATGGCAAACCATGTTGTGTTGGGGGTCTGAGCCAGGACGCGTGGTAACTACCTCACCGTGCACTCGTACAACCCTGAGCAAGATCTCATGGACACCACAAAATGTGTCACAGCCGATGTAGGGTACAACCTCTCCCGCCCCCATCTCCCCCTTCCTACCATCCACCACCTGCCCCCCCCGCGCCCCCAGCCATGCATCACACCTTCCCCTGAACAGTAATCACTGTTGCAATGTTGAAATTGCAGGAGCAAGTTTGTGCACTGCATGATCCCACAAGCAGCAATGGGATAAGGTGCAAAGTTGAGTGATAGATATCAGCCCCAGGACATAAGAACATAAGAAATAGGAGCAGGAGTAGGCCATCTGGCCCTTCGAGCCTGCCCCGCCATTCAATAAGATCATGGCTGATCTGTCGTGGCTCAGTTCCACATTCCGGCCCTCTCCCCATAACCCTTAATTCCCTCTCTTATCAAAAACCCATCAACCCGCTTCTTGAAAATATTTAGCAAGGTAGCCTCCACCACTTCAACGGGTAGAGAATTCCAGAGATTCACCACCCTTTGAGTGAAGAAGTTCCTCCTCAATTCCGTTCTAAAATACCCCCCCTTTATCTTGAGGCTGTGCCCCCTAGTCCTACTGTCTTTTTTGAGTGGGAAGAGTCTCTCCACCTCCATCCTATCCATCCCATTCATCATCTTATACGTCTCAATGAGATCTCCCCTCATTCTTCTAAACTCCAACGAGTACAACCTAGTTCATTCAGCCTCTCCTCATAGCTCAACCCCCTCAACTCCGGTATCAGCCTAGTAAACCTCTCTGCACTCCCTCCAAGGCCAAAATATCTTTGCACAGGTGCGGCGCCCAAAACTGCACACAGTACTCCAGCTGCGGCCTCACCAATGCCCTATACAGCCGCAGCAAGACCTCCCTACTTTTATATTCAATCCCCTTCGCTATGAAGGCCAGCATCCCATTCGCCTTCCTGACCACCTGCTGCACCTGCAAGCTGGGTTTTTGCGACTCATGCACAAGGACCCCGAGGTCCCTCTGCACCGTCGCGTGCTGCAGTTTTTCGCCACGTAAGTAATAGTCCTTCCTACCATTCTTCCTTCCAAAGTGGACCACCTCACATTTGCCAACATTAAATTCCATTTGCCATTTCCTGGCCCATTAGCCCAGCCTATCTAGATCCTTCTGCAGACTCTCCACACCCTCCGCTCCCCCAATCTTGGTGTCATCCGCAAATTTCGACACCCTACACTCGGTTCCCTCCTCCAGATCATCTATATAAATGGTAAAAAGCTGAGACCCCAGCACCGACCCCTGGGACACTCCACTAGTCACCATCCGCCAATCCGAATAGCACTCGTTGACCCCCACTCTCTGCCTCCTATTTGACAACCAATCCTCTATCCACGCTAACACCCTACCCCCAACTCCAAGTCCCCTGACCTTCTGCAATAACCTCTTATGAGGTACTTTGTCAAACGCCTTCTGAAAATCCAGAAAGACCACATCCACCGGCTCTCCTCTATCCACCGCCCTAGACACATCCTCATAGAACTCCAGTAAATTTGTCAGACACGACTTCCCTTTAATGAAACCGTGCTGCGTCTGCTCTATTAAGCAATTCCCTTCAAGATGCCTCGCAATTTCCTCTTTAATGACGGATTCTAACATTTTACCTACCACAGATGTTAAACTAACCGGCCTATAATTCCCTGCCTTTTGCCTGGCACCCTTCTTAAACAACGGCGTAACATTAGCCATTTTCCAATCTTCCGGCACTTCCCCAGAATCCAGCGACGTCTGGAAGATAACCACCAATGCATCCACTATAATCTCCGCCATTTCTTTCAGAACCCTCGGATGCATTCCATCCGGTCCTGGGGACTTGTCCACAATCAGCCCCTCCAGTCTGTCGAGCACCGCCTCTCTAGTAACAGTAATGTCATTAAGACCCTCCAGTCCTACCACCTTTCCATCGCTAACACCCGGCAAATTATTCACATCCTCTTCCATGAAGACGGAAACAAAAAAGTTATTCAATACCTGAGCCATATCCCCATCCCCTACCACTAGGTCCCCTTTCTCACCCTCTAAAGGACCAACATTCACCGTAGCCAGCCTCTTCCTTTTTATATATTTATAAAAACTCTTGCTATCCTTTTTTATATTAAGCGCTAGCCCAGCTTCATAGTTTCTCCTACCCTCCTTTATCAACTTCTTTGTCAATCTTTGTTGACATTTAAACCTCTCCCAATCCTCTTCTCGCCCACTCCTCTTCGCTACTCTAAATGCCTCCGCTTTTAATTTAACACTTTCCTTCACCTCCTTCGTTATCCACGGCTTATTACCTCTCCTCCTACAGTCCTTTTTGACCATCGGAATAAATTTCTGCTGAGCACCAAGAAAGATCTCCTTAAAGATCCTCCACTGCTCCTCAACAGATCCTCCCTCCAACGCACTCCCCCAGTCCACATTCGCCAATTCTTCTCTCATCCTACCGTACTGCCCTCTATTCAAACAAAGGACGTGTGTCCGGGAACCCACTTTCTCCTCCTCCATCTGCACCAGAAACTCTACCATACAATGATCACTCTCCCCAAGAGGATCCTTCACCTCAAGGTCCCTAATTCTACATCCTGGGAGAAGACCAGCTACCCCCCTCACCTCACAAACAACACCGCCCCCACCATCACCCCACTTCCCCCCACCGCTCTCCCACACCCCTCACAAACAACAACCCCCAGCATCATCCCACTCCCCCCACCAATCACCCACCCACTCTCTCACAACCAGCAGTCCCCCCCACACTCCTCCATCGCTCTCTCAAAGCCCCTCAATCAACACCCTCCACCATCACCCACACTCCCCATCGCTGTCCCAAACCCCCTCAATCAACACCCTCCATACTCCCCCATCACTCTTCCACCAACCCCCACAACCAATACCTCCGCACCATTCCCCCACTCCACCATCGCTCATCCACCTCCCCCACAACCAACAGCAGACCCCATCCATACCTCCCCCAACACTCTCCCACCCCCCTCACAACGAACACCTCCCCACCGTCGCTCCACTCCCCCCTCGCTCTCCCAAACCCCCCCACAACCAATAGCCCCCCCCCGACCATTAACCACACTCCCCCATCGCTCTCCCACCCACCCCCACCTACACCTCCATCACTCTCCCATCCCCCATAACCAACTACCCCTCCACTATTACCCCACTTCCCCATCGCTCTCTCAACACCCCCCCACACCTACACCCCCCCATCACTCTTCCACAACCAACACCACTCCCCCCTACCATTACCACACTCCCCCATCGCTCACCCATTCCCCCCCAACCTATAGCCCCCACTCACCCCCTTCCCTCCCTGTTAGAATATAACCGGTGACAACTTTGTATTGGACATAATGTGACCAGTGGGAGCAGGATGTAAGGGTCAGCTGACCCAGTGAACTATGGAACCAATGAAAGAGTGATGTGATAGTCAGCTGACTAGCTGATTCGCTCTCAGTGAGGAACTATGGTGAATTGTGGGGAGCTTGGAGTGGCCCAGGGAAAGGCCCTGAGTTTGGAGTAATGAAGTTTCATTATTAAACCCATTCATTGATTTATTAGTTGGAGTAAACTTTGTTGTACTTTCATTAGCTGCATTTTGAAGAGTTCCTTCTGAAGAAACATTCCCACCCCATTCCTCACAATGGCCTTGTGGTATAATCGCCAGACTATTAATCCAGAAACTCAGCTAATGTTCTGGGGGAACCCGGGTTCAAATCCCGCAACAGTAGACGGTGGAATTTGAATTCAATAAAAAATATCTGGAATTAAGTATCTGCTGATGACCCATTGTTGGAAAAACCCATCTGGTTCCCTTAGGGAAGGAAATCTGCCGTCCTTACCCCGGTCTGGCCTACATGTGACTCCAGAGCCACAGCAATTGGCGACGAGGGATGGGCAATAAATGCTGGCCCAGCCAGCGACACCTGTGTCCCAGGAATGAATTAAAAAAGAAACATCTTCTTCCAATGGGAGACTCAAGGGGAAGGTTTGGGTTGGGGGGGCGGGGAATGTGTGGGATGGTTGGGCGAAGACGGGAGAAGCTGAGGGGGAAAGGGTAGGGGAGGACTGGTGATTGCTCTTACCACTGCACCTGAACACAGCCATTCCCAATCCTGTGAAGAAGGATCCGGGCATGATTTTGTCATGACACTGCATGTTGGGATTCTTGGCCACTTTTTCCATGATCCACGAAGTATTCTGATGCAGCCAGTTCCAATTTGTGATGCAGGCGTCCAATGGGTGTTTGAGCTGAACAGGATCGAGAGGAAGGGTCGTCAGCTCACCCGCCATCACCAATCACCCCGTCGCACCCCCACCCCCCAACACCCTCCCCCTCCCCAGACCCCACTCGCAGAGACCCCCATCTCGGACTGCCCTGGATCACAACTGCCATCCTGGGAGAAGATTCCCCACCGAGTCCCCAGCGCAGGAGCAGTCCGTTCACCCGCCGTGCCAATTCTAGCTCTGAGTCCCACTCCCACCCCGGCGTTCCCACCACCACCCTCCCCCTCCATCGCCACCCCTTCACAGCTTTCCCCCCATCTCGCATTATCCAGTTGCCTTTGGAAAGTTCCTGTTGAATCTGCTTCCGCCTCCCCTTCAGGCAACGCCTTCCAGATCACCACAACTCGCTGTGAGAATAAAATACTCTCCCCTGTCCCGTCATAGAAACTAGAAGTAACAGGAGGCCATTCGGCCCTTCCATCCTGCTCCACCATTCATGGCTGACCATCAAATTCAATATCCTGATCCCCCCTTCCCTCCACATCGATCCCTTTAGCCCAAAGAGCTATATCTAATTTCTTCCTGGAATCTCACAATGTTTTGGCCTCAACTACTTCCTGTGGGAGTGAATTCCACACATTCACCACCTTCTGGGTGAAGAAATTTCCCCTCATCTCAGTCCGAAAAGGTTTAACCATTATCCTCAAACTATGACCCCTAGTCATAGTGGGACTGCCCCCACCATCGGGAACATTAGAACATAGAACTGTACAGCACAGTACAGGCCTTTCGGCCCTCGATGCTGTGCCGAGCTATGTCCAATCCCAAGATCAGTCTATCCCACTCCCTATCATTCTGTTGTGCTCCATGTGCCTATCCAATAACCACTTGAAAGTTCCTAAAGTGTCCGACTCCACTATCACAGCAGGCAGTCTATTCCACACCCCAACCACTTTCTGAGTGAAGAATCTACCTCGGACATCCCTCCTATATCTCCCAACATGAACTTTATAGTTATGCCCCCTAGTAACAGCTACATCCATCTGAGGAAATAATCTCTGCATGTCCACTCTCTCTATCCCCCACATCTTATAAACCTCTATGAAGTCACCTCTCATCCTCCTCCGCTCTAAAGAGAAAAGACCCAGCTCCCTCAACCTTTCCTCATAAAACCTACCCTCCAAACCAGGCAGTATCCTGGTAAATCTCCTCTGCACTCTCTCCAATGCTTCCACATCCTTCTTATAGAGAGGTGACCAGAACTGCACACAATATTCCAGATGTGGTCTCCTCAACGTCCGTTAGAGTTGCACATAACCCCACTGCTCTTAAACTCAAAACCCCTGTTAATAAACACTAACATCCTGTCCAACGTTATTAGAATTTTATAAGTTTCTATAAGATCCCCTCTCACTCTTCTAAACTCCAATGAATACAATCTTAATCAATGTTGTGTGATTTCAGGAAGAAATTAGATACAGCTCTTGGGGCTAAAGGGATTGAGGGATATGGGGGGAAACGGAGGGATCAGGACATTAAATTCGATGATCAGCCATGATCAAAACGAATAGCAGATCAGACTTGAAGGGTGGAATGGCCTCTTGCTTCTAGTTTCTATGTTCCCATGTAACTTAGACTTCCCTCATGTGACAGGAAATTATAAGCCGGTTAGTTTAACGTCTGTAGTTGGAAAAATGTTAGAATCCGTCATCAAAGAAGAAATAGCGAGGCACCTAGAAAAGAATGGTTTGATCGAGCAGATGCAGCACAGATTCGTTAAGGGGAAGTCGTGTTTGACGAATTTATTGGATTTCTATGAGGATGTGACTAGTGTGGTAGACAGAGAGGAACCGGTGGATGTGGTGTTTCTCGATTTCCAAAAGGCGTTTGATAAGGTGCCTCATAAAAGGTTGCTACAGAAGATTAGGGTGCACGGAGTTGGGGGTAAGGTGTTAGCGTGGATAGAGGATTGGCTGTCTAATAGGAAGCAGAGAGTTGGTATCAATGGGTGCTATTCTGATTGGCGGTTGGTGACTAGTGGAGTGCCGCAGGGATCGGTGCTGGGGCCTCAACTAGATGATCTGGAGGAGGGGGCTGAGTGTAGGGACGAAATTTGCTGATGACACGAAGATGAGTGGTAAAGCAAATTGCGCGGAGGGTGTGGAAAGTCTGCAGAGGGATCTAGATAGGCTGAGCGAGTGGGCGAGGACCTGGCAGATGGAGTATACCGTTAGCAAGTGTGAGGTTATCCACTTTGGCAGAAATAACAGTAGGAGGGATTATTATTTAAAAGTCGAAAAGTTGCAACACGCTATGGTGCAGAGGGACCTGGGGGTCCTTGTGCACGAGTCGCAAAAACCCAGTCTGTAGGTGCAGCAGGTGATCAAGAAGGCGAATGGGATGTTGGCCTTTATAGCGAGGGGGATAGAATATAAAAGCAGGGAGGTCTTGCTGCAATTGTACAGGGTACTGGTGAGGCCGCAGCTGGAGTACTGTGTGCAGTTTTGGTCGCCGCACTTGCAGAAGGATATATTGGCCTTGGAGGGAGTGCAGAGGACGTGCACTAGGCTGATACCGGAGATCAGGGGGTTGGACTATGAAGAGAGACTAAATAGACTAGGATTGTACTCGGAGTTTAGAAGGATGAAGGGGGGATCTTATAGAGACGCATAAGATAATGAAGGGGATGGATAGGGTAGAGGGAGAGAGATTCTTCCTGCTTAGAAAGGATAGCAGGACTAGAGGGCACAGCCTCAAGATGAGGGGGGGGAGGTGCAGTTTAGATCGGGATTGAGGAGGAACTTCTTCACTCAAAGGATGGTGATTCTCTGGAATTCTCTGCCCATTGAAGTGGTTGAGGGTACCTCGCTAAATATATTTAAGTTACGGGTGGATAGGTTTTGACAGACAAGGGAATTAAGGGTTATGGGGAGAGAGTGGGAAAGTGGAACTGATCCACTTCAGATCAGCCATGATCTTATCGAGTGGTGGGGCAGACTCGAAGGGCTAGATGGCCTACGCCTGCTCCTATTTCTTATGTATGTGACGGACCTGCCATCCCAGGAATCAGCCTGGTAAACTCCCTCTATAGCATTCCCTCTATAGCAAGGACATCCTTCCTCAGAAAAGGACACCAAAAATGCACACAATACTCCTGGTGTGGCCTCACCAGCAGCCTATACAATTGCGGCAAAACATCCCTATCCCTATACTCAAATCCTCTCGCTACTTTTCTTTATTCATCTGTGGGACATGGGCTTCGCTGGCTGGGCCAGCATTTATTGCCCATCCCTAGTTGCCCCTTAAAGAAGGTGAGCTGCCTTCTTGAATCACTGCAGTTCACGTGCTGTGGGTTGACCCACATGCCATTAGGAAGGGAATTCCAGGATTTTGACCCAGCGACAGTGAAGGAAAGAACAATATATTTCCAAATCAGGATGGTGAGAGACTTGGAGGGGAACTTGTAGGTGGAGGTGTTCCCAGTTATCCATTGTCCTTCGAGATGGAAGTGGTTCATGGGTTTGGAAGATGTTGTCTAAGGAACCTTGGTGAGTCTCTGCAGTGTATCTTGTAGATGTTACACACGACTGCTACTGAATGTCGGTGGTGGAGGGAGTGAGTGTTTGTGGATGGGGGGGGCAATCAAGCACGGCTGCTTTGTCCTGGATGGTATCGAGCTTCTTGAGTGTTGTTGGAGCTGAACCCATCCAGGCAAGTAGGGAGGATTCCATCACACTCCTGACTTGTGCCTTGTAGATGGTGGACAGGCTTTGAGGGGGAGTCAGGAGGTGAGTTACTCTCCGCAGGATTCCCAGCCTCTGACCTGCTGTAGCTACTGTGTTTATATGGCTGAGTCCAGTTAAGCTTGACAGTGAGTAGGGGGGGGTGGGATTCAGTGATGGTAACCTCCAGGATGTTGACAGTGGGGGGGGATTCAGTGATGGTAACCCCCAGGATGTTGACAGTGGGGGGGGGATTCAGTGATGGTAACCCCCAGGATGTTAACAGTGGGGGGGGGGATTCAGTGATGGTAACCCACAGGATGTTAACAGTGGGGGGGGATTCAGTGATGGTAACCCCCAGGATGTTGATAGTGGGGGGGGATTCGGTGATGGTAACCCCCAGGATGTTGACAGTGGGGGGGGGGGAGGGGGGGATTCAGTGATGGTAACCCCCAGGATGTTGACAGTGGGGGGGGGATTCGGTGATGGTAACCCCCAGGATGTTGACAGTGGGGGGGGAATTCAGTGATGGTAACCCCCAGGATGTTGACAGTGGGGGGGGGGAATTCGGTGATGGTAACCCCCAGGATGTTGATAGTGGGAGATTCTGTGATGGTTACACCATTGCATGCCAAAGCAATGAAGGCCAACATACCATCTGTCTTTTTTACCGCCTGTTGTACTTGCGCGCTTTCTTTGATGCATGGGAACACCAAGATCTCGCTGAATATTTACCTCTTTGAATTTACACCCATCATTGTTGTTCCCCCTACCACCCCACCCCCTTGTTTAACGTGCGTCCCACTTTGATGTCGACACAGATTGAGAAATTAAACCCAAACTGAGCCATCGATGTTGAGCGTACAGATCCGAGGGCCCCACACCGTGGCGACAGAGTGCGGCTAACTCACTGGCCTCAGCAAGCTGGACTCATTGATAAGGAGGCCTCCCATGGCGATTTTCATATTGATCGTGTCGCCTTCCAGACCTATACTTGGGAAGATGGCAATGGCCAAAGACACTTTTTGATTCACGGTGAGGTGTATCTCGTTCCCATGGCTCTCCACCGCTATCTGCGGAGAGAGAGAGAGAGAGAGCGGGTGAGACGGAACACACAACCATATCCCACATCGTGGCACCAACAAAGCAAATTTTAGACCACAGGAGGAGACCATTTAGCCCATTCTGTTCAGCACTGCCCAGTCTTAGCCCACTTCCCAGTGCCTGCTCTGTAGACCCACAGCTTTCTGAATCTCGTGTGGGTGCACAGATTTACAGAATGGTCACAGAGCAGGAGGAGGCCATTCAGCCTATCGTGTCTGTGCTAGCTGTCTGAATGGCAATGCCCCTTGCCTAACCTCTGTTCTGCAGAACCCCAGGTTCTCCCCGTGTCTGCATAGTTTCCTCTTGGTGCACTGGGTTCCTCCCACATTCCTAAGATGTGCGGGCTAAGTGGGTTGGCCATGCTAAATCGTCCCTTAATGTCCAAAGATGTGCAGGTTAGGTGGATTGGCCATGCTAAATCGTCCCTTCGTGTCCAAAGATGTGCAGGTTAGGGGGATTGGCCATGCTAAATTGTCCCTTAGTGTCCAAAGATGTGCAGGTTAGGTGGATTGGCCATGCTAAATTGTCCCTTAGTGTCCAAAGATGTGCAGGTTAGGTGGATTGGCCATGCTAAGTTGTCCCTTAGTGTCCAAAGATGTGCAAGTTAGGTGGATTGGCCATGCTAAATTGTCCCTTAGTGTCCAAAGATGTGCAAGTTAGGTGGATTGGCCATGCTAAATTGTCCCTTAGTGTCCAAAGATGTGTAGGTTAGGTGGATTGGCTGTGCTAAATTGTCCCTTAGTGTCCAAAGATGTGCAGGTTAGGAGACTTAGTGAGATAAATATGTGTGGCTATGGGGATAGCCTTGTTGAAGGGGGGGGGTGTGATGAGTGGATGGAGGAGTTACAGCACAGTTCACCAGAATGATGGGCTGAAAGGATTAAATAGGAGGACAGATTGTAAATGCATGAGATGTTTGTGCTCCCTCAGGTATCACAGGTGATGGAATGACTTTACTGAGGTGCTGAAGACAACTTAAATCAGAGCTCAGGGAGTAGTTAAGTTGAAGTTTATTTATTAGTTACAAGTAGCTTACATCAACACTGCAATGAAGTTACTGTGAAAATCCCCTCATCGCCACACTCCAGTACCTGTTCAGGTTCAAGGAGAATTTAGCACGGCCAATCCAACCTAACCAGCACATCTTATGGCTAGCACGAGGGGACGTAGCTTTAAATTGAAGGGTGATAGATACAGGACAGATGTCAGTGGTAGGTTCTTTACTCAGGGAGTAGTAAGGGCGTGGAATGCTCTGCCTGCAACAGTAATGGACTCGCCAGCATTAAGGGCATTTAAATGGTCATTGGATAAACATATGGATGATATTGGAATAGTGTGGGTTGGGTGGGCTTTAGATTGGTTTCACAAGTCGGCGCAACATTGAGGGCCAAAGGGCCTGTACTGCGCTGTAATGTTCTATGTTCTTTCGGACTGTGGGAGGAAACCAGAGCACCCGGAAGAAACCCACGCAGACACAGGGAGAACGTGCAGACTCCACGCAGACAGTGACGCGAGCCGGGTGCTGTGAGGCAGCAGCGCTAACCCACTGTGCAGCAAGATGGTGTTAAACTTTGTGGGACTCTCGCTCAGAGCATTGGAGCGCAGTTAATCGATTTGAGCTAAGATGGCTCAATGTTAGTTGGCCTCGCTCTGAGTTAAGGTGAAAGGGATGGTACTTCCTTCATCCTTCCTCAAATGAGGAGACTAAATACTGGACACAATACTCCAGAAGTGGTGTCACCAACATCCTACACAACCGTAACAACACTTCTCTACCTTTATACTCCAGTCCCTTTGCGATAAATGCCAAGATCCCATTTGCCTTTTTTATCACATGCTGCATCTGCACACCGACTTTCTGCAATTGGTGTGCAAGGACACCCAGATCCCTCTGCACTGACGCACTTTGAATCTGCTTCCCATTTGGATAATAATTGGCCCTGGGGCGGCACAGTGGGTTAAGCACTGCTGCCTCACAGCGCCAGGGACCCGGGTTCGATTCTGGCCTTGGGTCACTGTCTGCGCGGAGTCTGCATCTTCTCCCCTGTATCTGCGTGGGTTTTCTCCCCTGTGACTGCATGGGTTTCCTCCAGGTGCTCCAGTTTCCTCCCACAGTCTGAAAGACGTGCTGGTTAGGGTGCATTGACCATGCTGAATTGTCCCTGAGTGTACCCGAACAGGCGCCAGAGTGTGGTGACTAGGGGAATTTAGACATAAGACCATAAGACATAGGAGCATAATAAGGCCGCTCGGCCCATTGAGTCTGCTCCGCCATTCAATCATGGCTGATATTTTTCTCATCCCCATTCTCCTGCCTTTTCCCCATAACCCCTGATCCCCTTATTAATCAACAACCTATCTATCTCTGTCTTAAAGACACTCAATGACCTGGCCCTCCACAGCCTTCTGCGGCAAAGAGTTCCACAGATTCACCACCCTCTGGCTGAAGAAATTCCTCCTCATCTCTGTTTTAAAGGATCGTCCCTTTAACCTGAGGTTGTGAATATAAGCTAGCTTGTGGCACTAAGAAATAAACTTTAAAGTGGACAGGGTGGTGGGGGGGAACTTTACCTTCTTCCACTCCCCGTCGTTCAGGATGTCTCCAGATGACACGACGAGATGGCAGTGTTCATTCACCAGCTGAATCTCAGGCTTGCCGTCCCTGAGCGCCAGAACAAACCACTTGGTGCCGGAGTTCACATCTCCGTAAAACACAACTCCCTCCGGGTCGTAGGTACGCAGTTCAAATTCCGACTCAAAGCTGAGGCAGAACATAAGAAATAGGAGCAGGGAGAAAGAGACTGGGAGATTTTATCCTGGCCCAGCACGGGGTATGTGGAACCCACATTGGAGGCCTCACTGCAGGGCCCAAACTTATTCCCCATCCCCAATTTTTGATCGGCACCCCGTACACAAATATTCACTCCCTCCGCCACCAACACAGCTGTTGTGTACCATAGAATCACAGAATCCCTACAGTGTAGAGGGAGGCCATTCGGGCCATCGCGTGTGTGCTGACCACAATCCCAACCAGGCCCTATCCCCATAATCCCACGTATTTACCCTCCTGATCCTCTTGACACTAAGGGCAAATTTGCCATGGCCAATCCACCCTAACCTACACAACTTTGGACATTAAGGGACAATTTAGCATGGCCAATCCCCTTAACCTGCACATCTATGGGACACTAAGGGACAATTTAGCATGGCCAATCCACCTAACCTACACATCTTTGGACACTAAAGGGCAATTTAGCATGGCCAATCCACCTAACCTACACATCTTTGGACACTAAGGGGCCATTTAATGGCCAATCTCCTTACTCTGCACATTTTTGGACACTATGGGACAATATAGCATGGCCAATACACCTAACTGGCACATCTTTGTTCAATAAGGTATAATTTAGCATGGCCAATCCACCCAGCCTGCATATTTTTGGACTGTGGGAGGAAACTAGAGCACCTGGAAGAAACCTACGCAGATACGGGAAGAACATGCAGACTCCGTACAGTGACCCAAGCCGGGAATCGAACACAGGTCCCTGGCACTTTGACGCAGCAGTACTAACCCACTGTGCCACCCATAAGATGATCCTCTGACAGTGCGGCGTCCCTCAGCACTGACCCTCTGACAGTGCGGCACTCCCTCAGCACTGACCCTCTGACAGTGCGGCGCTCCCTCAGCACTGACCCTCTGACAGTGCGGCACTCTCTCAGCACTGACCCTCTGACAGTGCGGCACTACCCTCAGCACTGACCCTCTGACAGTGTGGCGCTCCCTCAGCACTGACCCTCTGACAGTGTGGCGCTCCCTCAGCACTGACCCTCTGACAGTGCGGCGCTCCCTCAGCACTGACCCTCTGACAGTGTGGCGCTCCATCAGCACTGACCCTCTGACAGTGCAGCACTCCCTCAGCACTGACCCTCTGACAGTGCGGCGCTCCCTCAGCACTGACCCTCTGACAGTGCGGCGCTCCCTCAGCACTGACCCTCTGACAGTGCGGCGCTCCCTCAGCACTGACCCTCTGACAGTGCGGCACTCCCTCAGCACTGACCTTCTGACAGTGCGGCGCTCCCTCAGCACTGACCCTCTGACAGTGTGGCACTCCGTCAACACTGACCCTCTGACAGTGCAGCACTCCCTCAGCACTGACCCTCTGACAGTGCGGCGCTCCCTCAGCACTGACCCTCTGACAGTGTGGCGCTCCCTCAGCACTGACCCTCTGACAGTGCGGCGCTCCCTCAGCACTGACCCTCTGACAGTGTGGCGCTCCATCAGCACTGACCCTCTGACAGTGCAGCACTCCCTCAGCACTGACCCTCTGACAGTGCGGCGCTCCCTCAGCACTGACCCTCTGACAGTGCGGCGCTCCCTCAGCACTGACCCTCTGACAGTGCGGCGCTCCCTCAGCACTGACCCTCTGACAGTGCGGCACTCCCTCAGCACTGACCTTCTGACAGTGCGGCGCTCCCTCAGCACTGACCCTCTGACAGTGTGGCACTCCGTCAACACTGACCCTCTGACAGTGCAGCACTCCCTCAGCACTGACCCTCTGACAGTGCGGCACTCCCTCAGCACTGACCCTCTGACAATGCGGCACTCCCCTCGGCACTGACCCTCTGACAGTGCGGCGCTCCCTCAGCACTGACCCTCTGACAGTGCAGCACTCCCTCTGCACTGACCCTCTGACAGTGCGGCGCTCCTTCAGCACTGACCCTCTGACAGTGCGGCACTCCCTCAGCACTGACCTTCTGACAGTGCGGCACTCCCTCAGCACTGACCCTCTGACGGTGCGGCACTCCCTCAGCACTGACCCTCTGACAGTGCGGCACTCCCTGGGCACCGACCCTCTGACGGTGCGGCACTCCCTCTGCACTGACCCTCTGACAGTGCGGTGCTCCCTCAGCACTGACCCTCTGACAGTGTGGCGCTCCCTCAGCACTGACCCTCTGACAGTGTGGCACTCCCTCAGCACTGACCCTCTGACAGTGCAGCACTCCCTCAGCACTGACCCTCTGACAATGCAGTGCTCCCTCAGCACTGACCCTCTGACAGTGCGGCGCTCCCTCAGCACTGACCCTCTGACAGTGCGGCGCTCCCTCAGCACTGACCCTCTGACAGTGCAGCACTCCCTCAGCACTGACCCTCTGACAGTGCGGCGCTCCCTCAGCACTGACCCTCTGACAGTGCGGTGCTCCCTCAGCACTGACCCTCTGACAGTGCGGCACTCCCTCAGCACTGACCCTCTGACAGTGCGGCGCTCCCTCAGCACTGACCCTCTGACAGTGCGGCGCTCCCTCAGCACTGATCCTCTGACAGTGCAGCACTCCCTCAGCACTGACCCTCTGATAGTGCGGTGCTCCCTCAGCACTGACCCTCTGACAGTGCAGCACTCCCTCAGCACTGACCCTCTGACAGTGCGGTGCTCCCTCAGCACTGACCCTCTGACAGTGCGGCACTCCCTCAGCACTGACCCTCTGACAGTGCGGCGCTCCCTCAGCACTGACCCTCTGACAGTGCGGTGCTCCCTCAGCACTGACCCTCTGACAGTGCAGCACTCCCTCAGCACTGACCCTCTGACAGTGCGGTGCTCCCTCAGCACTGACCCTCTGACAGTGCGGCACTCCCTCAGCACTGACCCTCTGACAGTGCGGCGCTCCCTCAGCACTGACCCTCTGACAGTGCAGCACTCCCTCAGCACTGACCCTCTGACAGTGCAGCACTCCCTCAGCACTGACCCTCTGACAGTGCGGTGCTCCCTCAGCACTGACCCTCTGACAGTGCGGCACTCCCTCAGCACTGACCCTCTGACAGGGTGGCACTCCCTTAGCACTGACCCTCTGACAGTGCGGCACTCCCTCAGCACTGACCCTCTGACAGTGCGGCGCTCCCTCAGCACTGACCCTCTGACACTGCGGCGCTCCCTCAGCACTCACCCTCTGACACTGCGGCACTCCCTCAGCACTGACCCTCTGACAGTGCGGCACTCCCTATGTCACATCGCTTCCGGATAAAGTGGCCCAGAAGCGATGGCCCCACAGACATCATCCCACACCCACAACATAACTGTAATCCCTCATTCGCCCGCCACCCCCCAGACCCCTCCTCCCCCGCTGCCCAGGCCGCCAATCACAGCTCCCTATCCCCTTCGCCCCTCCCTCCAATCTCCCGCAGAGTGGCAGCGGGCTCCCCAGCCCCTCCATCCCGTCCCACACTGATCACATCACACCCCACTTCACCGCGTTTTCACGCTGCGCAATGTATAAAATTGGGCCCAATCTCCTTACCTGCGAACTCTCTCCAGCTGCACCGACAGCACCTCGGCAGGGATCGGTTCTAACCAGTGTTGGGCCAGAGTCAGAAAGTTGGGATTCAAGTCAGCCGTCCAGAAGAGGCAGTGACCATAGATCTGTCGGCGGTGTTTGGGTGAATTTGGGAGAAAACGCAACACAGAAGAGGATTTAAAATTGTATCTCCATAATGAGCAGCATGAATGGTCATGCAGTACATTTGAGTATCAGGGACACAGAGGCTTGTGCTGTCAAACCTTTCCAGCCCTGCACTCATCAGGACATTCGACAGGGGACACATTCCGCTGGAAGCAAAAATTCAAATTGCAGTGCCGTGAAGGCAACAGGGAACAGTTAACTGCCATGCTCAGTTTCAATAGGAAGCAGGCAGGGCAGCATTGATAGGTCACGGCAGTGCCCTGCTTGCTGAACTAGGGGGGGGCAATTCCCCAAAACTACCCTCATTCCCAAAACGGCAGAATCAGTGAAGATGCAATTTCAGTGAGGGCGACACGATAGCACAGTGGGTTAGCACTGCTCCTTCACAGCTCCAGGGGCCTGGGTTCGATTCCCGGCTCGGGTTACTGTCTGCGTGGAGTTTGTAGGGTTCTATGATTCTGAAATGCAAAGATAGCAGCCGTCCGCATGTCACCCACACCCATCGCATCAATAACATAAAACAGTACCTTATATCATTACATCCATATACAACACCAGATAATATAAAACTGATAATATGAAACACCCAATAATATCAATATCAGAAAATATAAAACACCTGATAATATAAAGCTGATAATATAAAACACCTGATAATATAAAACATCTGATAATATAAACCTCATAATATAAAATTGATAATATAAACCTGATAATATAAAACTGATCATATAAAACATAAAAACATAAGAAATAGGAGCAGGAGTAGGCCATCTAGCCCTTCGAGCCTGCCCCGCCATTCAATAAGATCATGGCTGATCTGTCGTGGCTCAGTTCCACATTCCCACCCTCTCCCCATAACCTTTAATCCCCTCTCTTATCAAGAACCCATCAACCCGCGTCTTAAAAATATTTAGCGAGGTAGCCTCCACCACTTCAACAGGCAGAGAATTCCAGAGATTCACCACCCTTTGAGTGAAGAAGTTCTTCCTCAACTCCGTTCTGTACCGCCCCCCCCTTTATCTTGAGGCTGTGCCCCCTAGTCCTACTATCCTTTCTGAGCGGGAAGAGTCTCTCCACCTCTATCCTATCCATCTCATTCATCATCTTATACGTCTCAATGAGATCTCCCCTCATTCTTCTAAACTCTAACGAGTACAAGTCTAGTTTATTCAGCCTCTCCTCATAGCTCAACTCCCTCATCTCTGGCATCAGCCTAGTAAACCTCCTCTGCACTCCCTCCAAGGCCAAAATATCCTTGCGTAAGTACAGCGCCCAAAACTGCACACAGTACTCCAGCTGCGGCCTCATCAATGCCCTATACAGCCGCAGCAAGACCTCCCTACTTTTATATTCAATCCCCTTCGCTATGAAGGCCAGCATCCCATTCGCCTTCCTGACCACCTGCTGCATCTGCAAGCTAGGTTTTTGTGACTCATGCACAAGGACCCCTAGGTCCCTCTGCACCGTCGCCTGCTGCAGTTTTTCTCCACGTAAGTAATAATCCTTCCTACCATTATTCCTACCAAAGTGGACCACCTCGCACTTGCCAATATTTAATTCCATTTGCCAGTTCCTGGCCTATTCGCCCAGCCTATCTAGATCCTTCTGTAGACTCTCCACACCCTCCGCACAATTTGCCGTTCCACCAATCTTGGTGTCATCAACAAATTTCGACATCCACTCGGTTCCCTCCTCCAGATCATCTATATAAATGGTAAATAGCTGAGGCCCCAGCACCGACCCCTGGGGCACTCCACTAGTCACCAACCGCCAATCCGAATAGCACCCATTGACCCCCACTCTCTGCCTCCTATTTGACAACCAATCCTCTATCCACGCTAACACCCTACCCCCAACTCCCTGTCCCCTGACCTTCTGCAATAACCTCTTGTGAGGTACCTTGTCAAACGCCTTCTGAAAATCTAGAAAGACCACATCCACCGGCTCTCCTTTATCCACCGCCCTAGACACATCCTCATAGAACTCCAGTAAACTTGTCAGATACGAGTTCCCTTTAACGAAACCATGCTGCGTCTGCTGTATCAAGCAATTCCCCTCAAGATGCCTCGCTATTTCCTCCTTGATGACAGATTCTAACATTTTACCTACAACAGACGTTAAACTAACCGGCCTATAATTCCCTGCCTTTTGCCTGGCACTCTTCTTAAACAACGGCATAACATTAGCCGTTTTCCAATCTTCCGGCACTTCCCCGGAATGCAGCGACATCTGGAAAATAACCACCAATCTGGAAAATAACCACCTGGGACTCTTCTTGGAAAGACAGAGATTAAGGGGGGACATGATAGACGTATATAAAATACTGAAGGGAATAGATGGAGTCAATAGTGGTAGGCTGTTCCCTAGATTGGGGACAATTACGAGAGGTCACGATCTAAGGGTGAGGGGAGAGAAGTATAATTTGGATATGAGAGGAAGGTTCTTCACACAGAGGGTCGTGGGGGTATGGAATGCGCTACCGAGTAAGGTGGTGGAGGCAGGCATGTTGGACTTGTTTAAGGTTTACTTAGATAGACACATGAGCGAAACAAGGATGGAGGGTTATAGTAGAGGGTATTAAATAGGGTCAGAGCCTTGGGACGACACCGGATATGTAGAATTACATGTTAACGTTTTTGTCTTTTTATTCCGCAGGTGTTGGTCCACCTTGTTGTCAAACGAGGGGCATGCACACGGTGGGTCGTGCGTGGGCTGCTCTTGGAGATTCCAGGAGTGGCCTAGTACTTCGTGTCGGTGTGTGTGCTTAATCCTGGACCGGTAGACGGGCGCCGCAACAGCTCAGTGACTAGCACTGCTGGCTGTGCAGACACATGGATTTGGGCCTGTGTCTGTGGGAGTTTGCGCATTCTCCCTGTGGTTGCGTGGGTTTCCTCCGGGCGCTCCGGTTTCCTCCCACACCCCAAAGATGTGCTCTTAGGCTGATTGGTATACTAAATTGACACTATTCTCCCCTGAATCTGGCTAAATTAGGGGTTCCACTCATATACGGCGGCGCAGGCTCGTTGGGCCGAAGGGCCTGTTTCCCGTGCTGGGTTGTTATAGAACATTACAGCACAAACAGGCCGTTTTTGTTCTTTGTTTGTTCTTAAACCCGATAATATAAACCCGATAATATAAAACTGATAATGTAAAACACCTGATAATATAAAACTGATTCTATGAACCTAATGATATGGAACTGTTTCCTCGGGCTTTGTGCTTACCAGAACTTACTCTGATAAACATCTTTTTTAGCCCAAGGCTTTTCTTTGGATTGCAGAATGATTTTGGCATTCTAACCCTTCACTCCAAATGTTGTGGGGTGGAGGGGATGAGGGCTCCTTGAACCTTGACTGATGCGCAAGTTACGGCTGCGGGTCCCTGTCCCACATTACCTTCTCTGATTCTACAGGTCTTCTTTGTTGATACAGGTTCAAGTCTCCGATGGCAGCCACGAGGACCGGGAGCAAAGCCAGCAGACTGAAGCAGAACATTGTAAGTGTGGATGGTGAGAGGGTGAGAAGCTACAGACTCCTGGGTTCAAAGCTAGCTGTCCTGATGATGTAGGGTAAAAGCTGGCAAATGTACTGGGCTACTTGGCAGCTGGGTTTTATGTGGGCCTGCCATCCTTTGGAGTGATTTCTCAAGTGCACCAGTGCAGCAACAGTAAACTTTGTTCTGATAAACTTATTAATGGCACTGATAGGTCCAGGGGCTGTTGTTGATCAGCGGAAGTGTGTTGGAAGCTGACATTGCAAAATCCATACCAGTTCCAATCCCTCCAAACACTGCGGCCGTTCACAAGCTTATTGGAGATCGCTTCACACAGACAGGGCTGCCAAGAATCAGAAGCTGCAACCAGCCTGATCCACCGAGACAACAAAGAGCTGAACTCAAGGTCAATTGCAATCTTTCTGGGCCTCACATTGGGATTCTGCCTGATTAGCAGATAGGAAAAAGTCTGACAACACCAGGTTTTAGTCCAACCGATTTATTTGATAATAGACTCACAAGCTTTCGGGGTTAGCCCGTTCGTCAGGTGAATGGAGAGTTCTGGCCTCAGACCGAGCATATAAAGCACAGACAGTTTAGAGATTACTGATTAGAATGCAAATCCTTACACCTAACCTGCTGTTCAAGACCTGAAGTGGCTGATAATGTGAGTGGAAGGAGCACTGATCACAGGTTACTGTCTGGAGACAATACACATCTCTGTAACCTGTGATCAGTGCTCCTTCCACTCACATTATCAGCCACTTCAGGTCTTGAACAGCAGGTTAGGTGTAAGGATTCGTATTCTAATCAGTAATCTCTCAACTGTCTGTGCTTTATATGCTCGGTCTGAGGCCAGAACTCTCCATTCACCTGACGAAGGGGCTAACCCCGAAAGCTTGTGAGTCTATTATCAAATAAATCGGTCGGACTAAAACCTGGTGTTGCCAGACTTTTTACTGTGGTTACGCCAGTCCAACGCCGGCATACCCACATCATTGCAGATAGGAAGCAGAGAGTTGAGGGAGGTTGAGAGGCGACCTGATAGAGGTTTATAAAATGTTGAGAGGAATAGATAGGGTGGATTCTCAGAGGCTATTTCCCCAGGTTGAAATGGTCGCTACGAGAGGACACAGATTTAAGGTGCAGGGAAGCAAGTACAGAGGTGATGTTAGGGGTAAGTTTTTCACTCAGAGGGTGGTGAGTGAATGGAATCGGCTGCCGTCAGTGGTGGTGGAGGTGAACTTGCTGGGGTCTTTTAAAAGACTTCTGGATGAGTATATGGGATTTAATGGGATTGGGGGTTATAGATAGGTCTATGGATTGGTAGGTATTGATATGATTGGCACAACTTGTGGGCCGAAGGGCCTGTTTGTGCTGTAGTGTTCTATGTTCTATGAGTTTGACAAATTGGGTCTTTTTTCTGATGGGCAGTCAGTGTCTTGTGAGGTTCCTCAGGGATCTGTGCTGGGACCCGAACTGTTCACAGTAATAGATTAATGATTTGGAAGAGGGAACTGAATGTATTCCCACCAAATTCGTACCTGGGACAAAGTTGGGTGGGAGGATGAGCTGTGAGGAGGATTCAGTGATGCTTCAGTGTGATTTGGACAGGCTGAGTGTGTGGGTATCTGCATGGCAGATGCAGCATAATGTGGATAAATATGAGGTTATCCACTTTGGGAGCAATAATAGGAAGACAGATTATTGTTTGAATGAGTATAAATTGAGAGAGGTGGGTACTCAACGAGACCATGGTGTTCTCATGCATCAGTCACTGAAAGTAAGTGCGCAGGTTCAGCAGGCTGTAAAGAAGGCAAATGGTACGTGGCCTTCATAGCGAGAGAATTTGAGTATAGAAATAGGGATATTTTGCTGCAATTGTACAGAGCGTTGATGAGGCCACACCTGGAGCATTGCGTACAGTTTTGGTGTCCTTGGGCCCATTTCTGCCATCACGTTGCCCCCGTTTTTGGCCGCGAAAACTTGTAGGCGAGTGGCTCGATCCCCACCCCACCACCTCCATGCCCATTCCCCCTTTACCAATGGCCGAAAGCCGCGGCGACTGGGACCACGCCCAAAAAAAGGCGCAGCGGCAATTTAAATGCATCCAACTTTACTGGCACTTCCCCCCCTTTACCACCGTGTTCGCCCACCCAGATTCGGTGCGGAGGAACAGACATGCGCCGCGAAGGTCCGATTCGGATGCTGCAGCTTCTGAGAGGATAAGCTCGGAATTTCCGGCAACAGATCGGTGGTGGGGTGGGGAGGGGGGAAGGTTTCTCAGTTGGCTGTCTGCCAGGGGAGGGGGAGGGAGGAGTGAACAAGGAGGTGGGAACTGAAACATCGATTTCATAGAAACACGGGAATTAGGAGCAGAAGTATAAGACACTGGTGAGGCCGAATTTAGAGAACTGTGTGCAGTTTTGGTCACCCCATTACAGGAAGGATATTAATCAGGTTGAAAGAGCGCAGAGAAGGTTTACAAGGATGTTGCCAGGACTCGAGAAACTGAGTTACAGAGAAAGGTTGAATAGGTTTGGACTTTATTCCCTGGAGCGTAGAAGAACTAGGGGAGATTTGATAGAGGTGTATAAAATGATGATGGGTATTGATGGAGTGAATGCAAGCAGGCTTTTTCCACAGAGACTAGGGGAGAAAAGAAACTAGAGGACATGGGTTAAGGGTGAAAGGGGGAAAAGTTTAAAGGGAATATTAGGGGGGGCTTCTTCACACAGAGAGTGGTGGGAGTGTGGAATGAGCTGCCAGATGAAGAGGAGAATGCGGGGTCAGTTTTAACATTTAAGAAAAACTTGGACAGGTACGTGGATGAGAGGGGTGTGGATGGATATAGTCTGGGCACAGGTCAGTGGGACAAGGCAGAAAAATGGTTCGGCACAGCCAAGAAGGGCCAAAAGGCCTGTTTCTGCGTTGTAATGTTCCATGGTTCTAAGTCGGCCATTCAGCCCTTCGAGCCAGCTCCGCCATTCATGGCTGATCTCTCCCTGGTCTCAACTCCACTTCCCCAACTGTTGCCCATATCTCATTAACCCATTTCTTGAATCAGAAATTTACCTGTAGTGCAGAGTTTTGTTCCCCTCCCACCATGGTGGCAAGCCCTCCCTGTCAGACGACAATCTCGAAATCATTCCGGCTCTGGTTGTTAGAACGCCAGTGAAGGCCTATTGGTTCTCGGCGCCGCCCCCCCCCCCCCCCCATTTCCCGCTCCCCCGCGGCAGGGAGGTTCAGGCCGCCCGAGATCACACCAGGATCCAGGACCCACAGGGACCATGGTGTGCGGGGACATGGGGCGAGTTACAGATTGGGTCCCCCCAAACCAAAAGTGTGGACACAGTGGAATAGCAGCAGTGGGCGAGGGGCGGTGGTTGGGGGTGGTGGAGGGGGAGTGCTTGGCGAAGGGCAATGAGGGAGCTTCTTTCAGTCTCAGAATCTTCCAGGAGACCTGTTTCCCATCTTCAACGTTGGCCAATTGAATTCTGGCCGTGTTTCCAACACGCCTCACCCACCAGCTGAAAAACTGGGAAACTTCCAGATGCATATCTAATGAGGATGGCTTCACATCATCCATGCAAAATTTCCACCCCATCCCCACCTCCCCAAGGGGTTGAAACTTTCTCCTGTCCTGAGCACGGCCACAGGACTGTGACCGGAGTTCTCTTAGCGTTGACACCGAATTGCCACCAGCAAGAGCAGTGAATTCAGCCAGTACAGAAGGAGTGCCGCACTGTCAGAGGGTCGGTGCTGAGGGAGTGCCGCACTGTCAGAGGGTCAGTGCTGAGGGAGTGCCGCACTGTCAGAGGGTCAGTGCTGAGAGAGTGCCGCACTGTCAGAGGGTCAGTGCTGAGGGAGCGCCGCACTGTCAGAGGGTCAGTGCTGAGGGAGTGCCGCACTGTCAGAGGGTCAGTGCTGAGGGAGCGCCGCACTGTCAGAGGGTCAGTGCTGAGAGAGTGCCGCACTGTCAGAGGGTCAGTGCTGAGGGAGTGCCGCACTGTCAGAGGGTCAGTGCTGAGGGAGCGCCGCACTGTCAGAGGGTCAGTGCTGAGAGAGTGCCGCACTGTCAGAGGGTCAGTGCTGAGGGAGTGCCGCACTGTCAGAGGGTCAGTGCCGAGGGAGTGCCGCACTGTCAGAAAGTCAGTGCTGAGGGAGTGCTGCACTGTCAGAGGGTCAGTGCTGAGGGAGCACCGCACTGTCAGAGGGTCAGTACTGAGGGAGCGCCGCACAGTCAGAGGGTCAGTGCTGAGGGAGTGCCGCACTGTCAGAGGGTCAGTGCCGAGGGAGTGCCACACTGTCAGAGGGTCAGTACTGAGGGAGCGCCGCACAGTCAGAGGGTCAGTGCTGAGGGAGCGCCGCACTGTCAGAGGGTCAGTACTGAGGGAGCGCCGCACTGTCAGAGGGTCAATGCTGAGGGAGCGCCGCACTGTCAGAGGGTCAGTGCTGAGGGAGTGCCACACTGTCAGAGGGTCAGTGCTGAGGGAGCGCCGCACTGTCAGAGGGTCAGTGCTGCGGGAGTGCCGCACTGTCAGAGGGTCAGTGCTGAGGGAGTGCCGCACTGTCAGAGGGTCAGTGCTGAGGGAGTGCCGCACTGTCAGAGGGTCAGTGCTGCGGGAGTGCCACACTGTTAGAGGGTCAGTGCTGAGGGAGTGCCGCACTGTCAGAGGGTCAGTGCTGCGGGAGTGCCGCACTGTCAGAGGGTCAGTGCTGCGGGAGCGCCACACGGGGGAATTGACTCGACATCCAACAACATGGAACAGACAATGGGGTCATTCTCACAGGGCTATTGGTGGGATCCTGCTGTGCAAAGAAATAGGCTAGTGGCTTACCAGATTGTGGGAGTGGCCACCCACATTTCAGAAAGTGTCAGGACAGCCTGAGGCTGCCTGGGGAGGGAGTGTAGGGGGTGGAGGGTGGGGGTAGAGGGGGGGCTTGTGATGGGAGGTGGGGGGCGTGACTGGGCGGGGGAGAAGCATCCTCGGGGCAGTGACAGGGTGTCAGTCAAATGCAATTTTTTTTTAACCATTCCTGAGGCAGTGGGACATCAGGAGAAACAGGAAATCTCTGGTAATGATTACCCAGTGTCCCTTATCCCCCCTCCCCCCACCCCCACTCCGCTCCACTCACCACCACAAGAGCAGGTGAGAGAGTGAGCAAATAACTTTCCTATTAATAAATGATTCCCCTCAATCCTCAGGGGTTGGGGGAGAGGTGGGTGGCCTCAGAAGCCTGGCACTGGTGGTGGAGTGTTCATAACCCCCCCCCCCCTCGTCTCGTAACCCAGAGACCCCAAAGCTCAGGGGTGGGGGGAGGGGGCACATGTTCAAATCCCACTGTAGCAGTGTTACATGTGTCACTGTAAAACTCTCACCCAGATTCTATCCCCATAACCCCACACACTTATCCTGCCAGTTCCCCGACACTAAGAGGCAATTTAGCACAGCCAATCCACCTAAACTGCACATCTTTGGATACTAAGGGACAATTTAGCATGGCCAATCCACCTAAACTGCACATCTTTGGATACTAAGGGACAATTTAGCATGGCCAATCCACCTAAACTGCACATCTTTGGACACTAAGGGGCAATTTAGCATGGCCAATCCCCCTAACTTACACATCTTTGGACACTAAGGGACAATTTAACATGCCCAATCCCCCTAACTTACACATCTTTGGACACTAAGGGACAATTTAGCATGGCCAATCCCCCTAACCTGCACATCTTTGGACATTAAGGGGCAGAAGTATAAGTCATTGGTGAGGTCGAATTTAGAGTATTGTGTGCAGTTTTGGTCACCCAATTACAGGAAGGATATTAATAAGGTTGAAAGAGTGCAGAGAAGGTTTACAAGGATGTTGCCAGGACTCGAGAAACTGAGTTACAGAGAGAGATTGAATAGGTTAGGACTTTATTCCCTGGAGCGTAGAAGAATGAGGGGAGATTGATAGAGGTGTATAAAATTATGATGGGTATAGATAGAGTGAACGCAAGCAGGCTTTTTCCACTGAGGCTCAGGGAGAAAAAAACTAGAGGACATGGGTTAAGGGAGAAGGGGGAAAAGTTTAAAGGGAATATTAGTTGGGGGGCTTCTTCACACAGAGAGTGGTGTGAATGTGGAATGAGCTGCCAGATGAAGAGGTGAATGCGGGGTCAGTTTTAACATTTAAGAAAAACTTGGACGGTACTTGGATGAGAGGAGTGTGGAGATAAATGGTCCAGGTGCAGGTCAGTGGACACAATGACTATCAGGGTAGGGCTACAGTTTAATGATTCGTTGAGGAGCACCGCTTTCCATGGCTGCCCACAGGGTTATCCCAACCCCGCGATTACGGCTAATCCTCCTTAACCACTCTCCACATACATGGGGAGAAAACAGAGATACAACAAAGGACCTTGGCATGTTTGTCCTCAGATCTCTGAAGGTGATGGAGGGGCAGGTTAGTAGGGTGGTGAAAAAGGCACTCTCGCCTTTCCCAATCGGGATACAGATTACAGAAGCAGAGAGGTCATGATGGAGTTGTCTAGAACTTTGGTGAGGCCGCAGCTGGAGTACTGTGCGCAGTTCTGGTCGCCACATTACAGGAAGGATGTGAATGCACTGGATGGGGTGCAGAGAAGGTTCACCAGGGATACTGCCTGGGATGGAACATTGAAGTTTTGAAGAGAGGTTGGATAGGCTTGGGTTGTTTTCTCTGGAGCAGAGAAGACTGAGGGGTGAGATGATTGAGGTGTTCAAGATTATGAGGGGCACGGACAGGATTGATAGGCAGCTTTCCCCTTAGTTGAAGGGTCAGTAATGAGGGGGACACAAGTTAAAAGTGATGGGGTGGGAGGTTTAGGGGGGACCTGAGGAAAATCCTTTTTACCCAGAGGTTGGTGAGGGTCTGGATTGTGCTGGCTGGGAGGATGGCAGAGGTGGGATGCCTCACATCCTTTAACAAGCATCTGGATGAGCACTTAGTGCATCATAACATTCAGGGCTATGGACCAAGGGCTGGTAAGTGGGGTTAGGTGGGAATTGAGGTGTTTCTAATGTATAGGTACAGACTCGATGGGCCAAAGGGCCTCTTCTGCGCTGTGTGATTCTTCAAGGAGAATTGTTTCTTCAGAGTGGGGTAAGTTTCTGGAACTCCCTTCCTCAAAAGGAAGTGGGAATAGATTCTGGGAATATTTTTAAAGCAAAGTGAGATAGATTCTCCACTAATGAGGGGGCGAAAGGTTAAAGATTATTGTCACAAGGAGACTTACATTAACACTGCAATGAAGTTACTGTGAAAATCCTCCAGTCGCTACACTCCGGTGCCTGCAAACTGAGGGAGGGTTTAGCACAGCCAATCCACCCTAACCAGCACGTCATTCAGACCATGGGAGGAAACCGGTAGCACCTTGAGTTTGATCAGTTGGGCCAGTGGGCTGACGAATGGCAGATGGAGTTTAATTTAGACAGATGTGAGGTGATGCATTTTGGTAGATTGAACCAGGGCAGGACTTACTCAGTTAATGGTCGGGCCCTTAAAAAAGGGCAGCATGGACAAGTCGGGCTGAAGGGCCTGTTTCCATGCTGTAAACCTCTATGACACACGAAGGAAACCCACGCAGACATGAGAAGAACGTGCAAACTTTGCACAGACGATGACCCAAGCTGGGAATTGAACCCAGGCCTCTGGCACTGTGAGGCAGCAGTGCTAACCACTGTGCCACCCTGGGTGAATGCGGGTTTGAAGTTACAATCAGGTCAGGCCAATGGTCTTATCGAATGGTGGAGCAGGGCTTGAGGGGCCGAATGGCTGACTCCTGCTCGGAGTTTGTATGTTCGCCTGCCTCAGACAACAGAGAGCCAGTCCAAATCAAATGTTGCACAAGGCTTCATGAACTCTGGAATGAGTGCACTCCATCAGTTACGCTCTCGAAGTCCTTCAACTCTCATCGGACGCACATTGACAGCTCTCAGTTAAGCCATGGATCTGCGTGTCCTGCGTTGATGATTATTTGGGTGTCCTTTCAATCAGCCCATAGCTCCAGTTGTTCGGAGCTCCCACATGTCCTCAGACTGCACCACCACCGCCCCACCCCACCACCACCCCGCAGTGTGGTTATTCAACTCCGTCATTCCAAGGTCCTGACCATCTTTGGGATGGGGGGTGTTTTGCAGCAGTTTGCCTGAACTTCTAAAGCTCCACCCCCACCCCTTACCCCCTCCCCACTTATTGCCCAAGTTCCTGTTATCCTCCTCCACCCCCTCACCCCATCCCCCTTACCCTGAAGCCAATCTTTCTACAAATAGGAAAGTTGTTGTTGGAAAAATGCTTCAATCCGTCATCAAAGAAGAAATAGGCACCTAGAGAAGAATTGTTTGCTTGAGCAGACTCAGCACGGATTCGTTAAGGGGAAGTCGTGTTTGACAAATTTATTGGATTTCTATGAGGATGTGACTAGTGAGGCAGACAGAGGGGAACTGGTGGATGTGGTATTTCTCGATTTTCAAAAGGCGTTTGATAAGGTGCCTCACAAAAAGTTGCTTCAGAAGGCTAAGGGGCATGGACTTGGGGGTAAGGTGTTAGCGTGGATAGAGAATTGGTTGTCTAATAGGAGGCAGAGAGTTGGTATCAATGGGTGCTATTCTGATTGGTATTTGGTGACGAGTGGAGTGCCGCAGGGATCGGTGCTGGGGCCTCAACTATTTACCATTTATATAGATGATCTGGAGGAGGGGACTGAGTGTAGGGTGACAAAATTTGCTGATGACAAAAAGATGAGTGGTAAAGCAAATTGCATGGAGGGTGTGGAAAGTCTGCAGCGAGATCTGGATAGGCTGAGTGAGTAGGCGAGGACCTAGCAGATGATGTACAATGTTAGCAAGTGTGAGGTTATCCACTTTGGCAGGAATAATAGTAGGAGGGATTACTATTTATAGGTCGAAAAGCTGCAGCATGCTATGATGCAGAAGGACCTGGGGGTCCTTGTGCATGAGTTGCAAAAACCCAGTCTGCAGGTGCAGCAGGTGATCAAGAAGGCGAATGAGATGCGGGCCTTTATAGCGAGGGGGATAGAATATAAAAGCAGGGAGGTCTTGCTGCAACTGTACAGGGCACTGGTGAGGCCGCAGCTGGAGTACTGTGTGCAGTTTTGGTCGCCGCACTTGCACAAGGATATTTTGGCCTTGGAGCGAGTGCAGAGGAGGTTCACTAGGCTGATACCGGAGATGAGGGGGTTGGACTGTGAAGAGAGATTAAATAGACTGGGCCTGTACTCATTGGAGTTTAGAAGGATGAAGAGGGATCTTATAGAGACGTATAAGATAATGAAAGGGATGGATAGGGTAGAGGGAGAGAGATTCTTCCTGCTCAAGAAGAAGAAGGAGACACGTGACCTGCTTAAGCAGCTTGGATCCCTTGAAGAGTATCGGGGATGTAGGAATAGAGTTAAGAGAGAAATCAGGAGGGCAAAAAGGGGGCATGAGATTGTTTTGGCAGATAAGGCAAAGGAGAATCCAAAGAGCTTCTACAAATACATAAAGGACAAAAGAATAACTAGGGAGAGAGTAGGCCCTCTTAAAGATAACAAGATCATCTGTGTGCAGATCCACAAGAGATGGTGAGATCTTAAATGAATATTTCTTATCAGTATTCCCAGTTAGGGAACTTGGGAAGTATAGAGTAATATCTTGAGAAGCGTACATAGAACAGAGAAGGAGGTGCTGGAAGTCTTAAAGCACATCAAGGTAGATAAATCTCCAGGATCTGATGAAGTTTATCCCAGGACCCTGTGGGAGGCTAGGGAGGAAATTGCGGGTCCCCTAGCCAAGATAATTAAATCATCGATAGTCACGGGTGAGACGCCTGAAGATTGGAGGGTGGCAAATGTTGTACCTTTGTTTAAAAAGGACTGCAGGGAAAAGCCTGGGAACTACAGGCCAGTGAGCCTCACATCTGTGGTGGGTAAATTATTGGAAGGTATTTTGAGAGACAGATTCTACAGGCATTTAGAGACGCAAGGACTGATTAGGGACAGTCAGCATGGCTTTGTGAGTGGAAAATCATGTCTCATAAATTTGATTGAGTTTTTTGAAGGAGTAACCAAGAAGGTAGATGAGGGCAGTGCAGTTGATGTTGTCTACATGGACTTTAGCAAGGCCTTTGACAAGGTACTGCATGGTAGATTGTTGCATAATGTTAAATCTCACTGGATCCAGGATGAGGTAGCCAAGTGCATACAAAATTGGCAGAAGCCAGAGGTGGTTGTTTTTTCAAAGTGGACTCATGTGACCAGCGATGTACCTCAGGGCTTGATGCTGGGTGCACTGTTATTTGGCATTTATGTTAATGAGTTGGATGAGAATTTAGAAGGGAGATGACATCAAGATTGATGACATAATGGACAGTGAAGAAGGTTATCTAGGATTGCAACACGATCTTGATCAAATGTGCCAGTGGGCTGACGAATGGCAGATGGAGTTTAATTTAGATAAATGCGAGGTGATATATTTTGGTCGATCAAACGGGGCAGGAATTCGTCAGTTAATGGTAGGGCATTGGGGAGAGTTACAGAACAAAGAAATCTAGGGATACACGTTCATAGCTCCTTGAAAGTGGAGTCACAGGTGGACAGAGTGGTGAAGAAGGCATTCAGCATGCTTGGCTTCATTGGTCAGAACATTGAATACAGGAGTTGGGACGTCTTGTTGAAGTTGTACAAGACATTGGTAAGGCCACACTTGGAATATTGTGTACAATTCTGGTCACCCTATAACAGAAAGGATATTATTTAACAAGAAAGAGTGCAGAAAAGATTTACAAGGATGCTACTGGGACTTGATGGTTTGAGTTATAAGGAGAGGCTGGATAGACTGGGAGTTTTTTCCCCAGGCGTAGCTGCTTGGGCGGAGGTGTTGGGGTGGGGGGAGGGGGGGTGTGGAGAACGGGGGTTGATCTTATAGAGGTCTATAAAATAGATGAGCACAGATCAGTTAAATAGTCAATGTCTTTTCCCAAAGGTAAGGGAGTCTAAAACTAGAGGGCAGAGGTTTAAGGTGAGAGGGGAGAGATACAGAAGGGTGCAGAGGGGCAATTCTTTCACACAGAGGGTGGTGAGTGTCTGGAACAAGCTGCCAGAAGTGGTAGTGGAGGCAAGTACAATTTTGTCTTTTAAGAAGTGTTAAGTTACATGTGTACGATGGGTATAGAGGGAAATGGGCCAAATGCGGGCAATTGGAAGTAGACTAGTGGTTAAAAAAGGGCAGCATGGACAAGTCAGGCTGAAGGGCCTGTTTCCATGCTGTAAACCTCTATGACACACGAAGGAAACCCACACAGACATGAGAAGAACGTGCAAACTTTGCACAGACGATGACCCAAGCTGGGAATTGAACCCAGGCCTCTGGCACTGTGAGGCAGCAGTGCTAACCACTGTGCCACCCTGGGTGAATGCGGGTTTGAAGTTACAATCAGGTCAGGCCAATGGTCTTATCGAATGGTGGAGCAGGGCTTGAGGGGCCGAATGGCTGACTCCTGCTCGGAGTTTGTATGTTCGCCTGCCTCAGACAACAGAGAGCCAGTCCAAATCAAATGTTGCACAAGGCTTCATGAACTCTGGAATGAGTGCACTCCATCAGTTACGCTCTCGAAGTCCTTCAACTCTCATCGGACGCACGTTGACAGCTCTCAGTTAAGCCATGGATCTGCGTGTCCTGCGTTGATGATTATTTGGGTGTCCTTTCAATCAGCCCATAGCTCCAGTTGTTCGGAGCTCCCACATGTCCTCAGACTACACCACCACCGCCCCACCCCACCACCACCCCGCAGTGTGGTTATTCAACTCCGTCATTCCAAGGTCCTGACCATCTTTGGGATGGGGGGTGTTTTGCAGCAGTTTGCCTGAACTTCTAAAGCTTCCCCCCACCCCTTACCCCCTCCCCACTTATTGCCCAAGTTCCCGTTATCCTCCTCCAACCCCTCACCCCATCCCCCTTACCCTGAAGCCAATCTTTCTACAAATAGGAAAGTTGTTGTTGGAAAAATGCTTCAATCCGTCATCAAAGAAGAAATAGCGAGGCACCTAGAGAAGAATTGTTTGCTTGAGCAGACTCAGCACGGATTCGTTAAGGGGAAGTCGTGTTTGACAAATTTATTGGATTTCTATGAGGATGTGACTAGTGAGGTAGACAGAGGGGAACTGGTGGATGTGGTATTTCTCGATTTTCAAAAGGCGTTTGATAAGGTGCCTCACAAAAAGTTGCTTCAGAAGGCTAAGGGGCATGGACTTGGGGGTAAGGTGTTAGCGTAGATAGAGAATTGGTTGTCTAATAGGAGGCAGAGAGTTGGTATCAATGGGTGCTATTCTGATTGGTATTTGGTGACGAGTGGAGTGCTGCAGGGATCGGTGCTGGGGCCTCAACTGTTTACCATTTATATAGATGATCTGGAGGAGGGGACTGAGTGTAGGGTGACAAAATTTGCTGATGACAAAAAGATGAGTGGTAAAGCAAATTGCATGGAGGGTGTGGAAAGTCTGCAGCGAGATCTGGATAGGCTGAGTGAGTAGGCGAGGACCTAGCAGATGATGTACAATGTTAGCAAGTGTGAGGTTATCCACTTTGGCAGGAATAATAGTAGGAGGGATTACTATTTATAGGTCGAAAAGCTGCAGCATGCTATGATGCAGAAGGACCTGGGGGTCCTTGTGCATGAGTTGCAAAAACCCAGTCTGCAGGTGCAGCAAGTGATCAAGAAGGCGAATGAGATGCGGGCCTTTATAGCGAGGGGGATAGAATATAAAAGCAGGGAGGTCTTGCTGCAACTGTACAGGGCACTGGTGAGGCCGCAGCTGGAGTACTGTGTGCAGTTTTGGTCGCCGCACTTGCACAAGGATATTTTGGCCTTGGAGCGAGTGCAGAGGAGGTTCACTAGGCTGATACCAGAGATGAGGGGGTTGGACTGTGAAGAGAGATTAAATAGACTGGGCCTGTACTCATTGGAGTTTAGAAGGATGAAGAGGGATCTTATAGAGACGTATAAGATAATGAAAGGGATGGATAGGGTAGAGGGAGAGAGATTCTTCCTGCTCAAGAAGAAGAAGGAGACACGTGACCTGCTTAAGCAGCTTGGATCCCTTGAAGAGTATCGGGGATGTAGGAATAGAGTTAAGAGAGAAATCAGGAGGGCAAAAAGGGGGCATGAGATTGTTTTGGCAGATAAGGCAAAGGAGAATCCAAAGAGCTTCTACAAATACATAAAGGACAAAAGAATAACTAGGGAGAGAGTAGGCCCTCTTAAAGATAACAAGATCATCTGTGTGCAGATCCACAAGAGATGGTGAGATCTTAAATGAATATTTCTTATCAGTATTCCCAGTTAGGGAACTTGGGAAGTATAGAGTAATATCTTGAGAAGCGTACATAGAACAGAGAAGGAGGTGCTGGAAGTCTTAAAGCACATCAAGGTAGATAAATCCCCGGGATCTGATGAAGTTTATCCCAGGACCCTGTGGGAGGCTAGGGAGGAAATTGCGGGTCCCCTAGCCAAGATAATTAAATCATCGATAGTCACGGGTGAGACGCCTGAAGATTGGAGGGTGGCAAATGTTGTACCTTTGTTTAAAAAGGACTGCAGGGAAAAGCCTGGGAACTACAGGCCAGTGAGCCTCACATCTGTGGTGGGTAAATTATTGGAAGGTATTTTGAGAGACAGATTCTATAGGCATTTAGAGACGCAAGGACTGATTAGGGACAGTCAGCATGGCTTTGTGAGTGGAAAATCATGTCTCATAAATTTGATTGAGTTTTTTGAAGGAGTAACCAAGAAGGTAGATGAGGGCAGTGCAGTTGATGTTGTCTACATGGACTTTAGCAAGGCCTTTGACAAGGTACTGCATGGTAGATTGTTGCATAATGTTAAATCTCACTGGATCCAGGATGAGGTAGCCAAGTGCATACAAAATTGGCAGAAGCCAGAGGTGGTTGTAGAGGGTTGTTTTTTCAAAGTGGACTCATGTGACCAGCGATGTACCTCAGGGCTTGATGCTGGGTGCACTGTTATTTGGCATTTATGTTAATGAGTTGGATGAGAATTTAGAAGGGAGATGACATCAAGATTGATGACATAATGGACAGTGAAGAAGGTTATCTAGGATTGCAACACGATCTTGATCAAATGTGCCAGTGGGCTGACGAATGGCAGATGGAGTTTAATTTAGATAAATGCGAGGTGATATATTTTGGTCGATCAAACGGGGCAGGAATTCGTCAGTTAATGGTAGGGCATTGGGGAGAGTTACAGAACAAAGAAATCTAGGGATACACGTTCATAGCTCCTTGAAAGTGGAGTCACAGGTGGACAGAGTGGTGAAGAAGGCATTCAGCATGCTTGGCTTCATTGGTCAGAACATTGAATACAGGAGTTGGGACGTCTTGTTGAAGTTGTACAAGACATTGGTAAGGCCACACTTGGAATATTGTGTACAATTCTGGTCACCCTATAACAGAAAGGATATTATTTAACAAGAAAGAGTGCAGAAAAGATTTACAAGGATGCTACTGGGACTTGATGGTTTGAGTTATAAGGAGAGGCTGGATAGACTGGGAGTTTTTTCCCCAGGCGTAGCTGCTTGGGCGGAGGTGTTGGGGTGGGGGGAGGGGGGGTGTGGAGAACGGGGGTTGATCTTATAGAGGTCTATAAAATAGATGAGCACAGATCAGTTAAATAGTCAATGTCTTTTCCCAAAGGTAAGGGAGTCTAAAACTAGAGGGCAGAGGTTTAAGGTGAGAGGGGAGAGATACAGAAGGGTGCAGAGGGGCAATTCTTTCACACAGAGGGTGGTGAGTGTCTGGAACAAGCTGCCAGAAGTGGTAGTGGAGGCAAGTACAATTTTGTCTTTTAAGAAGTGTTAAGTTACATGTGTACAATGGGTATAGAGGGAAATGGGCCAAATGCGGGCAATTGGAAGTAGACTAGTGGTTAAAAAAGGGCAGCATGGACAAGTCGGGCTGAAGGGCCTGTTTCCATGCTGTAAACCTCTATGACACACGAAGGAAACCCACACAGACATGAGAAGAACGTGCAAACTTTGCACAGACGATGACCCAAGCTGGGAATTGAACCCAGGCCTCTGGCACTGTGAGGCAGCAGTGCTAACCACTGTGCCACCCTGGGTGAATGCGGGTTTGAAGTTACAATCAGGTCAGGCCAATGGTCTTATCGAATGGTGGAGCAGGGCTTGAGGGGCCGAATGGCTGACTCCTGCTCGGAGTTTGTATGTTCGCCTGCCTCAGACAACAGAGAGCCAGTCCAAATCAAATGTTGCACAAGGCTTCATGAACTCTGGAATGAGTGCACTCCATCAGTTACGCTCTCGAAGTCCTTCAACTCTCATCGGACGCACATTGACAGCTCTCAGTTAAGCCATGGATCTGCGTGTCCTGCGTTGATGATTATTTGGGTGTCCTTTCAATCAGCCGATAGCTCCAGTTGTTCGGAGCTCCCACATGTCCTCAGACTGCACCACCACCGCCCCACCCCACCACCACCCCGCAGTGTGGTTATTCAACTCCATCATTCCAAGGTCCTGACCATCTTTGGGATGGGGGGTGTTTTGCAGCAGTTTGCCTGAACTTCTAAAGCTCCACCCCCACCCCTTACCCCCTCCCCACTTATTGCCCAAGTTCCTGTTATCCTCCTCCACCCCCTCACCCCATCCCCCTTACCCTGAAGCCAATCTTTCTACAAATAGGAAAGTTGTTGTTGGAAAAATGCTTCAATCCGTCATCAAAGAAGAAATAGCGAGGCACCTAGAGAAGAATTGTTTGCTTGAGCAGACTCAGCACGGATTCGTTAAGGGGAAGTCGTGTTTGACAAATTTATTGGATTTCTATGAGGATGTGACTAGTGAGGCAGACAGAGGGGAACTGGTGGATGTGGTATTTCTCGATTTTCAAAAGGCGTTTGATAAGGTGCCTCACAAAAAGTTGCTTCAGAAGGCTAAGGGGCATGGACTTGGGGGTAAGGTGTTAGCGTGGATAGAGAATTGGTTGTCTAATAGGAGGCAGAGAGTTGGTATCAATGGGTGCTATTCTGATTGGTATTTGGTGACGAGTGGAGTGCCGCAGGGATCGGTGCTGGGGCCTCAACTATTTACCATTTATATAGATGATCTGGAGGAGGGGACTGAGTGTAGGGTGACAAAATTTGCTGATGACACAAAGATGAGTGGTAAAGCAAATTGCATGGAGGGTGTGGAAAGTCTGCAGCAAGATCTGGATAGGCTGAGTGAGTGGGCGAGGACCTGGCAGATGGAGTACAATGTTAGCAAGTGTGAGGTTATCCACTTTGGCAGGAATAATAGTAGGAGGGATTACTATTTAAAGGGCGAAAAGCTGCAGCATGCAACAGTGCAGAGGGACCTGGGGGTCCTTGTGCATGAGTCGCAAAAACCCAGTCTGCAGGTGCAGCAGGTGATCAAGAAGGCGAATGGGATGCTGGCCTTTATAGCGAAGGGGATAGAATATAAAAGTAGGGAGGTCTTGCTGCAACTGTACAGGGCACTGGTGAGGCCGCAGCTGGAGTACTGTGTGCAGTTTTGGTCGCCGCACTTGCACAAGGATATTTTGGCCTTGGAGGGAGTGCAGAGGAGGTTCACTAGGCTGATACCGGAGATGAGGGGGTTGGACTGTTAAGAGAGATTAAATAGACTGGGTCTGTACTCATTGGAGTTTAGAAGGATGAAGGATCTTATAGAGACGTATAAGATAATGAAAGGGATGGATAGGGTAGAGGGAGAGAGATTCTTCCTGCTCAGAAAGGACAGCAGGACTAGAGGGCACAGCCTCAAGATAAGCGGGGGTGCAGTTTAGATCGGAGTTGAGGAGGAACTTCTTCACTCAAAGGGTGGTGAATCTCTGGAATTCTCTGCCCATTGAAGTGGTGGAGGCTACCTGGCTAAATATATTTAAGACACGGGTAGATAGGTTTTTGGTAGGCAAGGGAATTAAGGGTTATCGAACATAGAACATTACAGCGCAGAACAGGCCCTTTGGCCCACGATGGTGCGCCGACCAGTTACAAAACAATGACCCACTAACCTAAACCAATCCCTTTTCGTCCATAAACCTATCCACGGATCTCTTAAACTCCCCCAAACTAGGCGCATTTACAACCACAGCAGGCAGGGCATTCCAATCCCTCACCACCCTCTGGGTAAAGAACCTACCCCTGACATTATGAGGGTAATTATGAGGCCATTAGGAGAGAATTAGGAAGCATAGGTTGGACTAGGAGATTACAGGGACTGGGAACGTCCGAAATCTGGAGTTTTTTCAAGGAGCAGCTACTGCGAGTCCGTGATAGGTATGTCTCTGTCAGGCAAGGAGGAAGCGAGAAAGTGGAATTGATCCACTTCAGATCAGCCATGATCTTATTGAATGGCGGGGCAGACTCGAAGGGCTGGATGGCCTACTCCTGCACCAACTTCTTATGTTCTTATATTCCTGTCCTTCTCCCCACCTCCCGAACTATTTAATTCTGATGTCCATGTGCCTTTTCATCGAACCATAGAGTCCCCACCATGCAGCAGGAGGCCATTCGGCCCATCAAGTCTGCATCAACTCGCTGACAGAGCATCTTACCCAGGCCCTCTCCTCGCCTTATTCCCATCACTCAACATTCTTACCTCACTCTTTCCCCGAAACCTGCACATCTGGGACAATTTAACACGGCCAATCCCCCTAACCTGCGCATCTTTGGACACTAAGGGACAATTTAGCATGGCCAATCCATCTAACCTGTACATCTGTGGGAAGAAACCAGAGCTCCCTGAGGAAACCCATGCAGACACGGGCAGATTCCACACAGACAGTGACCCAAGCCAGGAATCGAACCCAAGTCCCTGGCGTTGTGAGGCAGCAGTGTGAACCACGAGGCCAAGCTCACTAAGAAAGTAGCACCCCCCCCCCCAACTCCCCCACCTTGCCCCTCTGCCCCTCTCCCGCTGCCGGTCAGTCTGTCACAGTGTCCCAGCCAGAGTTCGTTCACAAGCTCCCAGCGGCTGAGCTCCATACACAACAGAGGTCGTGTTTACGCCAGGTAAACATAACACAGACCTCAGACAAAAAGTAGTTAAAAATTAAACAGCTGACGTATCTGCATGTGCCTCTGCAATGTTCCCAGCCTGAACTGTTTCTCAATCCCAGATGTCTGCCCAGGCCAAACAAGATCGGCATCAAATCCACCTTTGAACCCTGATGCAGATGGACAGTAAGGGGCCACCGGGGTTCATCTTTGGGGGGGGACGCGGGGCGAGGAGGGGGGAAGGGTTGGGGTTCAGAAATCACTCCGATTCTCAGCGTTATTCTCCCCCCCACCCACACACACACACACACACACACACAGTTACATCAGAAACCAAACATGTCTAACCGTGTAGACTGTGGCTGCCAGAGCAGGTCAGAGGTTGGGAATCCTGTGGTGAGTAACTCACCTCCTGATTCAGCCGCCACCAGCCCCGCCCCCACCCCGCACAGTGGGGTACTTCAGTCTCTCTCTGCCCCAACCCCCTTCCCCCCTCCCTCCACCCCACTCAAGGTTCTCTGGCACTCCCCGCACTATCCCAATGGAAACACCTCCTTCACAGTACAGACGATTTGCACCAGACTCCGAGGAACAGGGACCAGAGGGAATCTGACATTGTTTGGAAATATCATACAATCCCAACAGTGCGGACGAGGGCTATTTGGCCCATCGAGTCAGCACCAATACCAATCCCACCCAGGCCCAATCCCCGTCACCATGCATATTTATCCTGCTAATCCCAGGGGCAATTTAGCATGGCCAAACCCCCTAACCGACACATCTTTGGACACTAAGCAACAATTTATCATGGCTAATCCATGGGGGTAATGAGTTAGCGTGGATAGAGGATTGGCTATCTAACAGGAAGCAGAGTTGGAATAAATGGGTGCTTTTCTGCTTGGCAGTTGGTGACTAGTGACATGCCACAGGGATTGCTGCTGGGGCCTCAATTATTTACCATTTACGTAGACAATCTGGAGGAGGGGACCGAGTGTAGGGTAACAAAGTTTGCAGATGACACAAAGATGAGTGGGAAAGCAAATTGCGTGGAGGACGCGGAAAGTCTGCAGAGAGATTCGGATAGGCTGAGTGAGTGGGCGAGGATCTGGCAGATAGAGTATAACATTGGCAAATGTGAGGTCCACTTTGGAAGGAATAATAGTTAAAATGGACTATTATTTAAATGGTGAAAAATTAAAACATGCTACAGTTCAAAGGGACCTGGGGGGTCCTTGTGCACAAGTCGCAAAAATCCAGCTTGCAGGTGCAGCAGGTGATCAAGAAGGCGAATGGGATGCTGGCCTTTATAGCGAGGGGGATAGAATATAAAAGCAGGGAGGTCTTGCTGCAACTGTACAGGGCACTGGTGAGGCCGCAGCTGGAGTACTGTGTGCAATTTTGGTTCCCTTATTTACGAAAGGATATATTGGCCTTAGAGGGAGTACGGAGAAGGTTCACTAGGCTGATACCGGAGATGAGGGGGTTAGCTTATGAGGAGAGATTAAATAGACTGGGCCTGTACTCATTGGAGTTTAGAAGGCTGAGGGGGGATCTTATAGAGACATATAATATAATGAAGGGCCTAGACAGGGTAGAAGCAGCTAAATTGCCCCTTACTGTCCAAAGATATGTAGGTTAGGGGAATTGGCCATGCTAAATTACCCCTAAATGTCCAATGATGTGCAGGGGGATTGGCCATGCTAAATTGCCCCTGGGATTAGCAGGATAAATATGCATGGTGACGGGGATTGGGCCTGGGTGGAAACAAGAACTAGAGGGCATAGCCTCAAAATACAGGGGAGTCAATGTAGGATAGAATTGAGAAGAAACTTCTTCTCCCAGAGGGTAGTGAATCTCTGGAATTCTCTGCCCATTGAAGCAGTGGAGGCTACCTCGTTAAATGTGTTTAAGTCACAGGTAAATCGATTTCTGATCAATAAGGTAACGGATTATGGGTAGCAGGCAGGGAAGTGGAACTGAACCACTATCAGATCAGCCCTGATTTTACTGAATGGCGGAGCAGGCTTGAGGGGCCAGATGGCCTACTCCTGCTCCAAGTTCTTCTTATGTTTATGTTCAAACCTGCACACCTTTGGACACTAAGGGGCAATTTATCAAGGCCAATCCCCCTAACCTGCACATCTTTGGACACTAAGGGGCAATTTATCAAGGCCAATCCCCCTAACCTGCACATCTTTGGACAAGGTGACCATAAGTTCAGTCCAAGAGCTTTTCAGGAACAAATACAAAAGTTAGTGGGGTGTGGGTGAGATGTTTAGAGAGGGAATTTGAGAGATTAGGGCACCTCCCCCCCCAGGCAGCTGAAACAACGGCCACCAATGGTGGAAAGAGGGATGCTCAAGAGGCCAGAATTGGAGGAGCGCAGAGATCATGGATAGTGGTGGGGGCTACAGGGATAGGGAGAGGGTGCAGGGGCTAGAGGAGGTTACAGAGATAGAGAGGGCGTGTAGGGTTTGGAGGAGGTTACAGAGATAAGGAGGAGTATCTGGTCTGGAGGAGGTTACAAAGATAGGGAGGGGTGTAGGGATTGGAGGAGAACACAGAGATAGCGATACTTTCGATCATCAGTGCTGAGGGAGAGCCGCACTGTCAGAGGTTCAGTGCTGAGCGAGTGCCGCACTGTCAGAGGGTCAGTGCTGAGGGAGTGTCGCACTGTCAGAGGGTCAGGACTGAGCGAGTGCCGCAATGTCAGAGGGTCAGTGCTGAGGGAGTGCCGCACGGTCAGAGGGTCAGTACTGAGGGAGTGCTGCACTGTCGGAGTTGTGTCACTCAAATGGGAATTAAAAGAAGCTCTTTCTAGTTGGATGCAACACATTCCAGAGCTTGCTTTGCACAACTCCAACATTACAACACTTGAGAAAATCTGTCACTGGGCACAAAGCAGATCGTGACAGATAGTGGCAGTCATTATGTAAATGCATTTATTTAGGGGAGGCGCTGGCCTTGAGGTATTATCGCGAGACTATTAATCCAGAAACTCAGCTAATGTTCTGGGGGACCCGGGTTCGAATCCTGCCGCGGCAGACGGTGGAATTTGAATTCAATAAAAAATATCTGGAATTAAGAATCTACTAATGACCCATTGTCGGAAAAACTCATCTGGTTCCCTTTAGGGAAGGAAATCTGCCATCCTTACCCCAGTCTGGCCTACATTGAGTAGCAAAATTTGGAGCAGCAGGAGGTCATTCTGCCCCTTGGGCCTGTTGCACCATTTGATAAGTTCGTTGACCAACTTGGATGCAACTTCAACCCCACATTCCCCGCCTTCCCCATGTGGCACAGTAGCACAGCGGGTTAGCGCTGCTGCCTTACAGCACCAGGGACCCGGGTTCAATCCCAGCGGCACGGTGACACAGTGGGTTAGCACTGCTGTCTCACAGCGCCAGGGACCCAGGTTCGATTCCCGGCTTGGGTCACTGTTTGAGCAGAGGCTGCACGTTCTCCCCTTGTCTGCGTGGGCTTCCTCCGGGTACTCCGGTTTCCTGCCACAGTCCCACAGAAAGATATGCTGGTTAGGGTGCTAAATTCTCCCTCAGTGTAACCCAAATAGGCGCCACAGTGCGACGACTCAGGGAATTTCACAGTAACTTCATGGCAGTGTCAGTGTAAGCCTATTTGTGACACTAATACATAATTAACAAAGTGAAATGTGTTTCCAGAGCCACAGCAATGTGATCACCTCTAAACTGCCCTCTGAAATGACCTAGCAAAGTACTCAGTCCTAGGGCTATCAGGAACGGGCAATAAATGCTGGCCCATAGAGTTACACAGTAAGAAGTCTGAAACACCAGGTTTAAGTCCAACCAATTTATTTGATAGTAAACTCACAAGCTTTCGAGGTTTGCCCCTTCGTCAGGTGAATGGAGAGTTCTGGCCTCAGACAGAGCATATCACAGCACAGACAGTTTACAGATTACTGATTAGAGTGCGAATCTTTACATTTAACCTGCTATTCAAGTTTTAAAGTGGCTAACAATGTGAGTGGAAAGAGCATTAAGCACAGGTTAAAGAGATGTGTATTGTCTCTGTGCTGTGATATGCTCTGTCTGAGGCCAAAACACTCCATTCACCTGACAAAGGGGCAAACCTCAAAAGCTTGTGAGTTTACTATCAAACAAATTGGTTGGACTTAAACCTGGTGTTTCAGACTTCTTACAGTGTTTACCCCAGTCCAACGCTGGCATCTCCACACCATAGAGTTACAGACAGGAATCAAATCGAGGGGTTCAGGGAGGTTTATATATAGAATATCAGATACCCGGGAGTGAGTTACAGACTCGAATCTAATCGAGGGGTTCAAGGTGGTTTATATACAGAATAACAGATATCTGGGAGTGAGTTACAGACTGGAATCTAATTGAGGGGTTCAGGGAGGTTTTGGCCTTGGAGGGAGTGCAGAGGAGGTTTACTAGGCTGTTACCGGAGTTGAGGGGGTTGAGCTATGAGGAGAGGCTGAATAAACTAGGCTTGTACTCGTTAGAGTTTAGAAGAATGAGGGGAGATCTATTTGAGACGTATAAGATGATGAATGGGATGGATAGGATAGAGGTGGAGAGACTCTTCCCGCTCAAAAAAGACAGTAGGACTAGGGGGCACAGCCTCAAGATAAAGGGGAGGCGGTTTAGAACGGAGTTGAGGAGGAACTTCTTCACTCAAAGGGTGGTGAATCTCTGGAATTCTCTGCCCGTTGAAGTGGTGGAGGCTGCCTCGCTAAATATTTTTAAGAAGCGGGTTGATGGGTTCTTGATAAGAGAGGGGATTAAGGGTTATGGGGAGAGGGCGGGAAAGTGGAACTGAGCCACGACAGATCAGCCATGATCTTATTGAATGGCAGGGCAGGCTCGAAGGGCTAGATGGCCTACTCCTGCTCCTATTTCTTATGTTCTTATATAGAATATCAGATACCCGGGAGTGAGTTACAGACTGGAATCTAATCGAGGGGTTCGGGGTGGATATATGTAGAATAACAGATACCCGGGAGTGAGTTACAGACTGGAATCTAATCGAGGGGTTTGGGATGGTTTATATATAGAATAACAGATACCCGGGAGTGAGTTACAGACTGGAATCTAATCGAGGGGTTCAGAGTGGTTTATATATAGAATAACAGATACCCGGGAGTGAGTTACAGACTGGAATCTAATCGAGGGGTTCGGGGTGGTTTATATATAGAATAACAGACACCCGGGAGTGAGTACAGACTGGAATCTAATCAAGGGGTTCGGGGGGGTTTATATATAGAATAACAGACACCCGGGAGTGAGTTACAGACTGGAATCTAATCAAGGGGTTCAGGTCCCACAAATTAATTTTTTTTAAATTGTGCGTCTTCTCTCAGGGAATTTCGAGAACAGAATACATGAGCCAGTCTCTTGCTTGTGAAGGTTATACTTTATTTTTGTGATGTTTATTTATAGTTAAGACACACACGCACGCACACACACGCACACACACACATTTATATATAATATATATATAAGCAATCTGCCAGTTTAATCTATACACAGGTTTGACACAGACAGAAGCCTCATCAGAAACAATGACCAGAAGCCTGCTACTAATACAGCTGAGTAATGTGACAGCTTCTAAAAAATACCAAATACATTCAGTAGCAAATAGAACGGACATCTGAGGCTTCCGTTGCAAAGTGCAAGTTACTTCGAATTTTTGAAACAAATTTTAAAAATAAAACAAATGATCTCCTTTCTACTGCAATCTATCTGTGCGTGTGTGTGTGTGTGTGTGCATGTGTGTGTGTGTGTGTGCCCTGACACACACGCACGCACGCACACACATACATACATACATACATGGAAATCTGGATACGCGTTGGTCTATCAGAGGCCCCAGTTCACACAAGTATTACGGGTCTCTCCCCGCCACCCTCCCATGATTGCCGGCGCTCCAATCAATCCACAGGCTCTGCCAAATACTAGCATTCTCCTTAAGGATCTATCAAGGGCAGGATTTCTTTCTGGCTCGCAAGGTAACTTCCAAAGGAGCTTCAAGTCCTTTGTATAATGCAGCAGTAAAGGTTAAAGTCCCAATCCTCATTCATACACCATACTTCATGTCAGGAGGCCTGTGAGTGAGTTACAGACTGGAGTTGAATCAAGGGATTCAGGGTGGTTTATATGTAGTATAACAGATACCGGGTAGTGAGTTACAGACTGGAATCTAATCGAGGGGTTCGGGGTGGTTTATATATAGAATAACAGATACCCGGGAGCGAGTTACAGACTGGAATCTAATCGAGGGGTTCGGGGTGGTTTATATATAGCATAACAGATACCGGGTAGTGAGTTACAGACTGGAATCTAATCGAGGGGTTCGGGGTGGTTTATATATAGAATAACAGATACCCGGGAGCGAGTTACAGACTGGAATCTAATCGAGGGGTTCGGGGTGGTTTATATAAAGAATAATAGATACCCAGGAGTGAGTTACAGACTGGAATCTAATCGAGGGGTTCGGGGTGGCTTATACATTTGGGGTGGTTTATATAAAGAATAACAGATACCCTGGAGTGAGTTACAGATTGGAATCTAATCGAGGGGTTCAAGATGGGTTTTTTTACAGAAAAAAAAGATACGCGGGAGTGAGTTACAGACTGGAATCTAATCGAGGGGTTCGGGGTAGTTTATATATAGAATAACAGATACCCGGAAGTGAGTTACAGACTGGAATCTAATCGAGGGGTGCAGGGTGGTTTATATAAAGAATAACAGACACCAGGGAGTGAGTTACAGACTGGAATATAGTCGAGGGATTCAGGGTGGTTTATATATAGAATAACAAATTTACAGGAATGAATTACAGATTGGAATCTAATCGAAGAGTTCACGGTGGTTTATGTATAGAATAACAGATACCTGGGAGTGAGTTTCAGACTGGAAACTAATCGAGGGGTTTGGGGTGTTTACATGCAGAATAACAGATACCCAGGAGTGAGTTACAAACTGGAATCTAATTGAGGGATTCGGGATAGTTTATATATAGAATAACAGATACCCGGAAGTGAGTTACAGACTGGAATCTAATCGAGGGGTTCGGGGTAGTTTATATATAGAATAACAGATACCCGGAAGTGAGTTACAGACTGGAATCTAATCGAGGGGTTCGGGGTGGTTTATATACAGAATAACAGATACCCGGGAGTGAGTTACAGACTGGAATCTAATCGAGGGGATAGGAATGTTTTATATATAGAATAACAGATATCCAGGAGTGAGTTACAGACTGGAATCTAATCGAGGGGTTCGGAGTGGTTTATATATAGAATAACATATATCCGGGAGTGAGTTTCAGACTGGAATCTAATCGAGGGGTTCTGGGTGGTTTGTATACAGAATAACAGATACCCGGGTGTGAGTTACAGACTAGAATCTAATTGAGGGGTTCGGGCTGGTTTATATATAGAATAACAGATACCCGGGAGTGAGTTACAGACTGGAATCTAATCGAGGTGTTCGGGGTGGTTTGTATATGGAATATCAGTTACCTGGAAGTGAGTTACAGATTGGAATCTAATCGAGGTGTTCGGAGTGGTTTATAGAAAAAATAACAGATACCCGGGAGTGAATTACAGACTGGAATCTAATCGAGGGGTTCGGGGTGGTTTAGATATAGAATAACAGATACCCGGGAGTGAGTTACAGACTCGAATCTATTCGAGGGGTTCAGGGTGGTTTATATATAGAATAACAGATTTCCAGGAATGAGTTACAGACCGGAATCTAATCAAGGGGTTCAGAGTGGTTTATATATAGAATAACAGATACCTGGGAGTGAGTTACAAACTGGAATCTAATCGAGGGGTTTGGGGCTGGTTTATATAAAGAATAACATATACCCAGGAGTGAGATACAGACTGGAATCTAATCGAGGGGTTCATGGTGGTTTATATACAGAATAACAAATACCCGGGAGTGAGTTACAGACTGGAATCTAATTGAGGGGTTCGGGGTGGTTTATATACAGAATAACAGATACCCGGGAGTGAGTTACAGACTGGAGTCTAATCGAGGGGTTCGGGGTGGTTTATATACAGAATAATAGATACCCGGGAGTGAGTTACAGACTGGAATCTAATTGAGGGGTTCGGGGTGGTTTATATACAGAATAACAGATACCCGGGAGTGAGTTACAGACTGGAATCTAATTGAGGGGTTCGGGGCGGTTTATATATAGAATAACAGATACCCGGGAGTGAGTTACAAACTGGAATCTAATCGAGGGGTTTGGGATGGTTTATATATAGAATAACAGATACCCGGGAGTGAGTTACAGACTGGAATCTAATCGAGGGGTTCGGGGTGGTTTATATACAGAATAACAGATACCCGGGAGTGAGTTACAGACTGGAATCTAATCGAGGGGTTTGGGGCGGTTTATATAAAGAATAACAATTACCTGAATGTCTGTTACAGAATTTAATCTCATTGGATATCTGTTACTCTGTGTAAAAGCCACAGGAGCCTCTTAAATTGATTTGATGATGTAACTCACTCCCAGGTATTGTTTAAATAAATATCAGGGGAGGCGTGGCTTGGCTCCTACTGTGTGAAGGAGATGTATTTTCGTGTGAACGGAACCCTACTGTGGGTGGAGGGTCTCTTCCTTGGTTTGGCTGCGATGCTGCACTTTGGCAAGTATTGCCAACCTGTGGTGGGTTTTACCTTGGGGCTAAATGGAGCAGAGTTTGATTAGCTGTCAGAAGTTGCAAGTCTTTGCTATGCTTTTGGAATCCAGGTCCCATAGAGTAAGGGTCTGGAATTGATCTCACTCCTCTGCCTCACTCACTCTGCAACCCACCAGCATGGATTCACTACCCAGTGCACCACCTGATACTTGGGAGCTGGCCTATCATTGTCGGGGGCTACTGAGATCTTCTGGTTTCTATTCAGTGCACCCCTCATGGAGGTGGAGTGCGTGACAGGGGGGCCCGTTGTTGGGACCAAAAGATCTGCCCGGTGTGAACAGGCAGAAAGTTCTGGTCAATAGTGTACACTCTATCCTGGGGAAGGTGCTGAGAAAGACTGACAAGGACGTTATTGGAACCAGGAGCTTGTAACTGACAGGAAAGATTGAATTCGCTGTAGAAAGGTCAGTCCCAGATCCTTCACTGAGAGGATATGATGGGGGTTCACGTAGAATGGATGCTTCTGCTGATTGGAGAGACCAGAACTCAGAGACCATCCATATAAGACAACCTCTCATCAATCCAGTGGGGAATTCAGGAGAAAGTTTGTTAGCCAGAGAACGGGGAGAATGTGGGACTTGCTCCCATGGCAGAATGGGGAGAATGTGGGACTCACTCGCATGGCAGAATGGGGAGAATGTGGGACTCACTTGCAAGGGGAGTGGGGAGAATGTGGGACTCACTTCCAGGGGGAGTGGGGAGAATGTGGGACTCACTTCCAGGGGGAGTGGGGAGAATGTGGGACTCACTTCCAGGGGGAGTGGGGAGAATGTGGGACTCGCTCCCATGGGGGAATAGGGACAATGTGGGACTCGGTCCCATGGGGAGTGGGGAGAATGTGGGACTCGCTACCACGGGGAGTGGGGAGAATGTGTGGGACTCAGTTTGAACCCGGGTCTCACTGGGCAAGGGCCTGTCCGACATCTGTGGAGTGCCTGCTGTTAAGAACCAGATGAGTAGTGATGCCTCTCCGCCCTCCACGACCCCTCGGGGCGCACCGACTCAGCTGTATTTACAAACAATCAGAACTCTAAAGAATGTTCTCTGCTCGTAATGGCCAACCTCGCATCCAATCAAACAGTAGACAATAACAAACAATGATGTTGGAAGGTGGTGTTCTTGGCGGGATTGGATAGTGGCGTGCTCTGGGATACCGTGTGGTATACCTTCTCGTAATCCTTCTGCCCACATCTGTCGCTCAGGTAACAACAGAGATCTGAGGCATTGTGTTGCAATGTGGGCACCCCCTCGCCGACAGTGTAGACGGAGGGCGGGGGACATTGGGGAGCATCAGACAACCTACGTGTTTGGAGTGACGGGACACAGTGATTTGGAAACCGGGTGCTTTGTGATTAGCATTGTGATTAGCATGTCCCTCCAAACTTCAACCTTGTCTCCCGCAGTGGCTGTAATGTTACACTCAGCAAAGGGCTAAAGTGGAGGCTTCCAAACCAGCAGAAATTAAACACTCTTTGGCACTGTGGAGGTGGACTTTATCAATTAAATCAGGGTTTAGATCCGGAATGAAGGTCCCCCATAAAACACTCCCCGGGCAGTACAGCACGGGGTTAGATACAGAGTAAAGCCCCCTCTACACTGTCCCCATCAAACACTCCCAGGACAGGTACAGCACGGGGTTAGATACAGAGTAAAGTTCCCTCTACACTGTCCCCGATCAAACACTCCCAGGACAGGTACAGCACGGGGTTAGAGACAGAATAAAGCTCCCTCTACACTGTCCCCCATCAAACACTCCCAGGACAGGTACAGTATGTGGTTAGACACAGAATCAAGCTCCCTCTACACTGATCCCATCAAACACTTGTAGGACAGCTTTAGTATGGGATTAGATACAGAGCATGGGGTTAGATAGAGAGTAAAGCTCCCTCTACACTGCCCACATCAAACATTCCAGGACAGATATAGTACGTGGTTAGATACAGAGTCAAGCTCTCGCTACACTGTCCCCATCAAACACTCCCAGGACAGATACAGCACGGGGTTAGATACAGAGTAAAGCCCCCTCTACACTGTCCCCATCAAACACTCCCAGGACAGGTACAGCACGGGGTTAGATGCAGAGTAAAGCTCCCTCTACACTGTCCCCATCAAACACTCCAGGACAGGTATAGTATGCAGTTAGATACAGGGTAAAGCTCCCTCTACACTGTCCCCATCAAACACTCCAGATTAGGTACAGCACGGGGTTAGATACAGACTAAAGCTCCCTCTACACTGTCCCCATCAAACACTCCCAGGACAGGCACAGCATGGGGTTAGACACTGAGTCAAGCTCCCTCTACACTGATCCCGTCAAACACTTGCAGGACAGTACAGCACAGGGTTAGATACAGAGTCAAGCTCCCTCTATATTGTTCCCCATCAAACACTCCCAGGACAGATACACCATGGGTTAGAAACGGAGTAAAGCTCCCTCTACACTGTCCCCATCAAACACTCCAGGACAGGTATAGTATGCAGTTAGATACAGAGTAAAGCTCCCTCTACACTGCCCTTATCAAACATTTCCATGACAAGTAAGCATGGGGTTAGATACAGAGTAAAGCTCTCTTTCCACTGTCCCCCCATCAAACACTCCCAGGACAGGTACAGCACAGGGTTACAGAGTAAAGCTCCCTCTACACTGTCCCCATCAAACACTCCCAGGACAGGTACAGCACAGGGTTAGATACAGAGTAAAGCTCCCTCTACACTGCCCTTATCAAACATTCCCATGACAAGTACAGCACGGGGTTAGATACAGAGTAAAGCTCTCTTTCCACTGTCCCCCCATCAAACACTCCCAGGACAGGTACAGCACAGGGTTACAGAGTAAAGCTCCCTCTACACTGTCCCCATCAAACACTCCCAGGACAGGTACAGCACAGGGTTAGATACAGAGTAAAGCTCCCTCTACACTGTCCCCATCAAACACTCCCAGGACAGGTACAGCACAGGGTTAGATACAGAGTAAAGCTCCCTCTACACTGTCCCCCATCAAACACTCCCAGGACAGGTACAGCACAGGGTTAGATACAGAGTAAAGCTCCCTCTACACTGTCCCCCCATCAAACACTCCCAGGACAGGTACAGCACGGGGTTAGATACAGAGTAAAGCTCCCTCTACACTGTCCCCCCATCAAATACTCCCAGGACAGGTACAGCACGGGGTTAGATACAGAGTAAAGCTCCCTCTACACTGTCCCCCCATCAAACACTCTCAGGACAGGTACAGCACGGGGTTAGATACAGAGTAAAGCTCCCTCTACACTGCCCACCCTCCCCCCTTTAAACTCCTCCACCTCCCTAAGCAGGAATCCCCTCCACTCAAACTCTACACCCGGAGTTTAATGTGATGTCTGTTAACCCTAATCTTGAAGGTAAATTGCTTGTCAGGAGATTTCCCACCCTCTGCTGGCCACTTAGTGAAAGCTCTGCCTGATGACACTATAATAATATTACAGCAACAACTTCCCCCTAACACTGGGACAATCACATTACTGTAATACTGACTGTAAACTACAAAAATAAACTCTGAAACAACTTTGTACATATTTAGAATATATAGAAAAATAAAAAATCTTACATGCTCTGCATCTGCCTTCCCTGACCCCTCCTGAATCTTAATCAAATCCCAACATTGCAGAAGGAGCCTGAACCACAATCCCACCCAGACCCTCACATCATAACTTCATGTATTTACCCTGCTAATCCCCACGACACTAAGGGGCAATTTAGCATGGCCAATCCCTCCCTAACCTGCAAATCTTTGGACACTAAGGGGCAATTTAGCATGGCCAATCCCTCCCTAACCTGCAAATCTTTGGACACGAAGGGGTAATTTAGCACGGCCAATCCACCTAATCTACACATCTTTGGGCACCAAGGGAAATTTACCATGGCCAATCCCCCTTACCCATCCTTCTTTGAACACTAAGGGGCAATTTACTATGGCCAATCCACCTAACCTGCACATCTCTGGACAGTAAGGGGCAATTTACCATGGCCAATCCACCTAACCTGCACATCTCTGGACAGTAAGGGGCAATTTACCATGGCCAATCCACCTAACCTGCACATCTCTGGACACTAAGGGACAATTTAGCACCTCCAATCCACCTAACCTACACATCTTTGGACACTTAAGGACAACTGGGAATGGCCAATCTATCTAACCTGCACATCTTTGGACTGTGGGAGGAAACCCACACAGATATGGGGAGAACGTGCAGATTCCACTCAAACAGTGACGCGAGGCTGGAATGGAACCCAGGTTCTTGGCGCTGTGAGGCAGTAGTGTTAAACACCCTGCTGCCCTCAATCTTATCATCTTTCCTTCTGTTCTTAATAGTTCTATTCTTGCTTCTTTGTGCTTTTTTTTGCCCCCTCTTGTTCCTTAGAAAAATAGGTTATAAAGCTTTATCCATCTGCTTTGTCTCAATGTCCATTCTGGGGGAGTGGAGTGAAATGGTTAACGGCCTATCCCATCTCCATTCTCAGGGGTCTTTGATGGTCTCCCAGGCCTTTCTTTACAGGAATCTATTTTTGGGGCTTTTGCTGTTGAGTTGGGGACACAGTCTTAGAGTGAATACGCTGGCCGTTTTTGAGGGACGAGAGGAGGAATTTATCCATTTGGAGGGTGTCGAATCATTGGACTGAGAGAACTGTGGAGACTCAAACATCCATAGAGTCATAGAATCAGGAGGCTGTTCAGCCCATCGGGTCTGCACCGACTACATTCCGACCCAGGCCCAATCACCTTAAACCACATATCTACCCAGTAAAAGGGAGAATTTTGCACAACCAATCCACCTAACCTACACATCTTTGGACAAGAAGGGGCAATTTAGCATGGCCAATCCACCGAAACTACACATCTTTGGACATTAAGGGGCAACTTAGCTTGACCAATCTCCCTAACTGACACATCTTTGGACACTAAGGGGTAATTTACCACGGCCAATCCATCTAATCTACACATTTTGGGGTACCAAGAGGAAATTTAACACGACCAATCCACCTAACCTGCACATCTTTGGAGCATGGGAGGAAACCGGAGAATCCGGAGGAAACCCACGCAGACACCGGGGAGAACGTACAGGCTCCACACAGACAGTGACACAAGGCTGGGAATTGAACCCGGGTCCCTGGCGCTGTGAGGGTGCAGCGCTAACCCACTGTGTCACCGTGCCGCTGGGATTGAACCCGGGTCCCTGGCGCTGTGAGGCAGCAGTGCTAACCCACTGTGTCACCGTTCCGCTGGGATTGAACCCGGGTCCCTGGCGCTGTCAGGCAGCAGCGCTAACCTACTGTGTCACCGTGCCGCTGGGATTGAACCCGGGTCCCTGTGAGGCAGCAGTGCTAACCCACTGTGTCACCGTGCCGCTGGGATTGAACCCGGGTCCCTGGCGCTGTGAGGCAGCAGCACTAACCCACTGTGTCACCGTGCCGCTGGGATTGAACCCGGGTCCCTGTGAGGCAGCAGCGCTAACCCACTGTGTCACCGTGCCGCTGGGATTGAACCTGGGTCCCTGTGAGGCAGCAGCACTAACCCACTGTGTCACCGTGCCGCTGGGATTGAACCCGGGTCCCTGTGAGACAGCAGCGCTAACCCACTGTGTCACCGTGCCACTGGGATTGAACCTGGGTCCTAGGTGCTGTGAGGCAGCAGCGCTGTGCTGTGCTGTTGAGTATTGAGGATATTGAAGACAGATGGTTTTCTAGGTGTTAGAAATGTCAAGGGATTTGGGGGAATTGTGAGATCAATCAACCGAGATCTGCTGAATGCTCAAGCGGGTAAAACGGCCACCTCCAACTCCCTTTTCCCATTGTTCCGATGACAAGGTTATATTTTTTAAAACTATTTTATCTGGTGTCTTGGATTATGCCAGTATTATCCCTTGAGAAGGTGGTGAAGTTCTCCCCACCCCCCCACCCCCTGCCCACTCCCTGAATAGCTGCAGCCCCATGTGGTGTAGGTACACCCACAGTGCTGTTAGGGAGGGAGCACCAGGATTTTGACCCCAGCGACAGTGAAGGAATGGCCAATAGTCCCTGGTCAAGGAGAGGGGGTCAGGGAGGGGAGGGGCTGGAGCTGGAGAGGGAGCCAGGTGGAGGGGGCTGCAGGAGGAGGGGGGACAAAGGGGAGGTGGCGCGGTGGGGGAGCAGCTGGAGTGGAGAGCGAGGGGGGAATGTGGGGAACAGGAGAGGGGAGGGGTGCTGCGTGGGGAACAGGAGAGAGGGAGGGGGGTGCGTGGGGAACAGGAGAGAGGGAGGGGGGAGCGTAGGGAACAGGAGAGAGGGTGGGGGGAGCGTGGGGAACAGGAGAGAGGGAGGGGGGAGCGTAGGGAACAGGAGAGAGGGTGGGGGGAATGTGGGGAACAGGAGAGGGGAGGGGGGGTGTGTGGGGAACAGGAGAGAGGGAGGGGGGAGCGTGGGGAACAGGAGAGAGGGAGGGGGGAGCATGGGGAACAGGAGAGAGGGAGGGGGGAGCGTGGGGAACAGGAGAGAGGGAGGGGGGAGCGTGGGGAACAGGAGAGAGGGAGGGGGGAGCGTGGGGAACAGGGGAGAGGGAGGGGGGAGCGTGGGGAACAGGAGAGAGGGAGGGGGGAGCGTGGGGAACAGGGGAGAGGGAGGGGGAGCGTGGGGAACAGGAGAGAGGGAGGGGGGAGCGTGGGGAACAGGGGAGAGGGAGGGGGGAGCGTGGGGAACAGGGGAGGGGGAGCGTGGGGAACAGGGGAGAGGGAGGGGGAGCGTGGGGAACAGGGGAGAGGGAGGGGGAGCGTGGGGAACAGGAGAGAGGGAGGGGGGAGCGTGGAGAACAGGAGAGAGGGAGGGGGGAGCGTGGGGAACAGGAGAGAGGGAGGGGGGAGCGTAGGGAACAGGAGAGAGGGAGGGGGGAGCGTGGGGAACAGGAGAGAGGGAGGGGGAGCGTGGGGAACAGGGGAGGGGGAGCGTGGGGAACAGGGGAGAGGGAGGGGGAGCGTGGGGAACAGGAGAGAGGGAGGGGGGAGCATAGGGAACAGGAGAGAGGGAGGGGGGAACATGGGGAACAGGAGAGGGGGGAGCGTGGGGAACAGGAGAGAGGGAACGGGGGGAGCGTAGGGAACAGGAGAGAGGGAACGGGGGGAGCAAGGAGGGGGCAGAGGAGGGGGAGTTTGGGGAACAGGAGAGGGGGAACAGGGGGAGGGGTTGGTTGTATATTTCTCTATGTATCTGTTATCTTGCTGCTGTCAGATAACTCGCAGAGGCGGAGGGGAGAGGGATGAGGGGTAATGGAGAGGGGAGGGGGTGGAGGGTGATGGGAAGGGGGGTGTTCTGGGGAGATGGAGGGGGAGGTAATGGAGAGTGCATGTCTGAGAGACAGAAAGTGTGAGAAAGAGAGAGTGTGTATGTGTGTGTGTGAGGGAGTGTATGAGAGTGTGAGTGTGGGTGAGAGGGAGTGTGTATGTGAGGTTGTGTGTGTGTAAGAAAGAGTGTGAGAGAGTGTTTGAAAGACTGTGGGAGAATGTGAGAGAGAGTGTGAGAGAGCATGAGAGAGTGTGTGCATGTGTGTTTGAGAGAGAGTATGTGAGAGAGAGAGTGATTGAGAGAGTGAGAGAATGTGAGTCGGTGTGTGTATGTGAAAATGAGAGTGTTTGTGAGAGAGAGAGTGAATGTGAGAGAGAGTATGTGAGAGAATGTATGAGGGAGAGAGTGACAGAAAGTGTGTGTGAGAGAGAGTGAGTGAGAGAGAAAGTGTGTGTGAGAGAGAGAGTGTGCATGTGAGTGAGAGTGAAGGTGTGTGTGAGAGAGTGTGTGAGAGAGAGAGGGAGAGAGTGTCAGTCAAAAAGTGTGTGTGTGTGTGAGTGTGAAAGAATGTGAGAGACTGAGTGAGA
>CM075757.1:2647743-2910243 GCA_037974335.1 Prionace glauca | reverse complement strand
CAGAGATAGGGAGGGGGTGTAGGAGCTGGAGGAGATTACAGAGATAGGGAGGGGGTGTAGAGGCTGGAGGAGGTTACAGAGATAGGGAGGGTGTAGGGGCTGGAGGAGGTTACAGAGATAGGGAGGGGGTGTAGGAGCTGGAGGAGGTTACAGAGATAGGGAGGGGGTGTAGGGGCTGGAGGAGGTTACAAAGATAGGGAGGGGGTGTAGGAGCTGGAGGAGGTTACAGAGATAGGGAGGGTGTAGGGGCTGGAGGAGGTTACAGAGATAGGGAGGGGGTGTAGGTGCTGGAGGAGGTTACAGAGATAGGGAGGGTGTAGGGGCTGGAGGAGGTTACAGAGATAGGGAGGGGGTGTAGGTGCTGGAGGAGGTTACAGAGATAGGGAGGGGGTGTAGGAGCTGGAGGAGGTTACAGAGATAGGGAGGGGGTGTAGGTGCTGGAGGAGGTTACAGAGATAGGGAGGGGTGTAGGGGCTGAAGGAGGCTATGGGGATAGGGAAGGAGCTGGGGGCACATGAAGAGACAGTGAGAATTATAAATTGAGGGAGGGAATGAGGGTGTGTGTGGAGGTACTCACGGCCTCCCCCTGCTGCCCGGGACGCAGGGATTAGTGAAATGATTAAATCTCGGGGTGACCAATTGCTTCCCAGTGGGAGGGGGACACTCGGCCTCGTACCTGAGGCCCCAAACACAGGGCGTCTAACTCTACGCTGCATCCAAGTGACGAACATCCCCCACCTCCCCTTGCTCTATCCCTGGCCCAAATCCTCAAAGCTCCTGGATCCTGGGAATCTCAGCCCCAGGGAAGGGAGTTGCCTTGTCCATCATATCGATGCCTGGCACAGACTTGTCCACCTGGCTCTCTAACCTCCCTCAATCTCCCAGCAGAACAAACTCTCTGGCATACAGCCCTACAGACCAATGGAGTAAGTGGTCAGAGTGGATGGGTGTTTGCACTGAGAGGGGCAGAAGAGAGCAGTGGGAGGGTGGGGGGGGGGGGGGGGAATGGTGTGTGTAGGGGTACAAACAGCTAGCAGGAAGCAGATGGTCCAAATGGCCTCTTTCCACGGGTTAGTCTGCATTTGACTCCAGCTTTGGAGATTTTGTTTACTTTGCCAGGAACTGACGTTCCCTGTCGGAGGGACGGGATTGGAGCCGGGGTCAGGGTCAGTGGTCGCTCGATCCAGTGCAGCCACTGACCGTTCCGACTCTCCCTCTGTAACTGGAAGCTCCTCTGAACGCCAGCTTCTGGAGAAAGTGACATAATGCCAGGGTGACAACTCCCATGTCCCCCCCACCCACCCCCTCCCCACCTGCCCATCCCCTGCCCTGTCCCACCACGGTGTTAAAAATCTATTTCTTCCCAGGGGTCAGAGGGGGAGGCCCCAATGTTCTAACCGATGGTGAGAGCATGGGTCGGGGTTGGGGGGGGGGGGGAATGATGCTATCATTATCTCGATGCTGGCGGGGGGACAGGGGTATGGGGGGGGGGCGGTCTTTAACCTTTCAGGGCTTTGGTCGAGCAAAAAGAAAATCCAACTTTACCCGTGACCTCGGGCAGCTTGAGCCGTGACCTCGGGCAACATGACCTGTGACCTCACGGCAGCTTGAGCCGTGACCTCGGGCAACATGACCTGTGACCTCACGGCAACTTGATCCATGACCTTGGGCAACATGACCTGTGACCTCAGGCAACTTGACCCATGACCTCATAGCAACCTGTCCTGTGACCTCGGCCAACTTGACACATGACCTCAGACAGTTTGACCCATGACCTTACACAGTTTGACCTGTGACCTCGGGCAACTTGACCTGTGGAATCTCTAGGCACCGCCTCCCCACCCCCCCCCCCCCCGCCACCCTCTCAGCGCCACCCCCTCCCCCCATGCTGCCTGCTAACTCTGCCTGATAGTGTAATATCCTGGCCGGAGGGGGGAGGGGGGGGGGGGCAGTGGGGGGGTGGTGAGCGTGGGGCTACATCTGAGGTACTAAGACTGGCCTCCCCTCCCCCTTCCTCCTCCTCACCCTCTCCTGGCAGGTGTGGGTTGGGGTCAGGGGTCAATCAGTACATCGACGTCCCCTTCTCACCGGCCAACAGCTCGCGGGCCGCCTCGTCACGGCTGCCATTGCCTGCGGCACCCAGCGGCGGGGGGGGCGGGGGGGCCAGGAGGGGCGGGCCGGCCTCGTCCCGGCACGGGGTGGGGGGGTAGACGAACATCCGGTGCAGGAGGGGCAGCTGCTGCCCCTTCTCGTCCCGGATTACCATGTTGACGGCCACGGGCAGAGGCGAGATGTGGGCAAAGTTGTAGGGATAGGCACCGGCCAGCAGCTGGTGGCCGTATACCAGCTGGTAGGGGTCCTGGTACAAGGCCACCTTGCTCAGGTCTTCACCCCCCTCCTTGAAGCGGGCAGCACCCGGGTGGAAAGCCAAGGCCTTGCCCTCCAGGCCGGTCTGCAGGCGGCAGTTTCCGCTGGTGAGCAAGGGTAGGGGGTACTCCTGGGTGGGGTATTCCAAGTCCCTGGGCAGCTCCAGGCCGTGCCCGCTCTCCTCGAAACCCGCCGCCTCTCGGGCGCCCATGGCCTCCAGCGTGTGGAAGTCCCGGACCTCGTCGCCAGCGTCCCTCAGCGGCAAACCTTCCCCGTCGTCCTCGGCCCGTGGCATGGCCGTCCCGTCCTGGGCCTCGTCCTCCGTAGCAGGCGGGTCGGGCACACTTTGCCCTCCAGAGGTCAGCGGCAGCACCTCTTGCTCCTGGGGGGCACCACCAGTGGCGTAGATCCCCTGCGACACTGGCGTCTCCGCTCTGTGAGATTCCGCGCCCTGCGCCAGCATCAACTGGTGCATCGGGCCCAGAGGAACGGCCTTTGGCCCTGCCAGTTCCTGCCCCGGGGTCTCTCTGCCGGGGAGGTGGGCGGGATTCTGGGCGTGGTGGAGCAAGGGGCACATCTCGGTTTGCGGGGCCCTGGCCCCGCTGGCACAGTCTTCGGTGTAAGGTGCAATGGTTGGCAGGTGGTCGTTTCTCTGAAGCAGCTTGAGGTTCTCTCCCTCGCTCGCCCTCGGTATCCCGCTGACTCCATTCCTGTCCCCTCTTGGTGAGCAGTCTTCCTCCTCCCCTTCGGGGGTCGAAGGGCGAAGGGCGCCCCGGGACGCCCTCTCCAGCTGACCATTTTGGCTGCGGCCCAGCCCTCCGGCTGCTGGAGCAGCCCCCGGCCTCTGTCCTGCCAGGTGCCGCTTCTGGTGTCTCCCGAGGGCCGCCGCGGTCTTGCACGTCTTGGGGCAGTGGGCACAGGCGTGCCGGCCTGCTGCTCTCCTGGCATCCACGGGGGGCGGGGGCAGCCTGGGGGCTTCCTGGGGCGGGGCGGCGCCGGGTGGGGGCCAGAGCTTGTGGGTCTCCTGGTGCCGGCCTGGAGCCTTGGCCGGGCTGACGACCCTGTCGCAGGAACGGCAGCCCAGCTGGCCAGGCTCCGGACGGCGTTCCTCGTGCTTCCGCAGGCTCCGGAGCGTGGAGAACCCCTCTCCGCAGGTGGGGCAGGTGAAGGACCCCTGGGTGCACTGGCGGGGGGTCAGGGGGCTGGAGGAGGAGGAGGAGGAGGAGCAGCCGGGCTGGGAGGGATCCGCCGGAGGCTGGAAGGTGCCGTCTTTGTCCAGCTCCGGGGGGCGGCAGTCCATGGGCTCGAGCGGCCGCTCCTCTCGATCTGGACCTTTGGCCGCTCTCTGGAGCCAGCGCGGGGAGTGCCGGTAGCGCAGCTTCCTCCTCCAGCCCGACTTCTTTGCCTTGTGGAAACTCCCCGGCCGACGTTTGGGCTTGTAGGAGTAATATGGCCTCCAGAGATTGTCGTCCATGTCGTTATCGCTGACCTCCTCGCCCGACTCGTTGCCCAGGAAGTAGTTGCTCCTCTTCTGCCGGGACCCTCCCGCCTCCTCCGCCTCCTCGGGGGGGCCGTTCTTCTTCCCCCCGGTCTGGGGACCCTCGCACCTCCTCCTCCCCTTGCCGCCACCGTCCTTGTCCCGGATCAGGTCCGACTCGGAGATCCTCCTCTTGACGATGGCCTCCTCGCCGATGCGCATGGTGATCTGGCACAAGGGGGCGCCCCTGCTCTCGGCGGCAGCGCCCGCACACGCAGGCTTGGCCACGTAGGTCACCGCCTTGCCCCTGGCCGGCAACAGGAAGTGTCTCTTTGGCTTCTGGCTCCTGGGCTCCTTCTGGCGTAGGTGTCTTTGGTTGGGGGTGGCTGGGCAGGCACTGGCGGCTTTCTCCCCGGAGCTCTGCCTCTTGGCCGGGCGGTCGGGGGGCGAGGCCGGGGCCTCGCAGGGCTGGCGCGCGGGCAGGCCCCCCTCCTCTTCCCGGGGGCACCGGCCGTTGTACGCGATGACCGAGGACTGGGCCCGCTGGGGGGGCGCCGGCAGCAGGGCGTTGCTGTGCACGATGACCGAGGGAGCCGGGCGGCCGTAGGTGATGACGGAGGGGACCGCCGCCGCCGGGGCCCCCTCGGGGAAGAGGGAGGCTGGGGGGGGAGGATGGGGGGTCGGGCCCTCCCCGGTCGCTGCGGCGGCGGCCCTGCAGCCGGAGAAACCGCGCTGCGGCGAGACCCCGTCCCGGACGGGGAGCGCCGGAGATTCCCGGTGCGGCGGCCCGCGGAGCGAGTCCGGAGCGAAGGGGGTCGCCTGTCTGTCGGGGCTGTGCCTGCCCTGGGCTGGGCTCTGCCCCGGGTCGCCTCGGGGGGCGGGCGGGGGCTGAGGTAAGTCACTCTCGGGCGGAGGGGCGGGGGCTCTGTGGGCGAATTTCAGCAGCTCCGCCGACACGGTGTGGCTGTACGTCTTGTAGGGTCGTTTCTGGGAGCGCATGGGCAGCAGCCGGTAGAGCTTGAAAGCATTGAGCTTTGGCTTGTAGCCCCCGTTGGGGGTCTTCTGGCTGATGGTGAGGCCGGGGTCCACGCCGTGGAAGGATTTCTGGTGGGTCTTCAGGTTGTAGTAGGTGACAAAGGTCTCCCAGCAAAAGATGCACTGATACCTCCTCTCGCCAGTGTGCCAGACCTCGTGCTTGGTGCGGTACTCGGCCAGGGCAAAGACCTTGTCACAGTAGCGGCAGGGGTACTTGCGTCGCCAGGAGTGGACATTGGCATGGCGCTTGAGGCTGGACAGGGTGACGTAGGAGCGCTCGCAGACGGCACAGAAGTACAGGAGGTGCCCGTCCACCACCTTAATGAAGTGTTCCTCCTCGGTCAGGTCTCGTGGCAGTTTCCGCCCGCCGCCCACTCCACCGCCCCCGCCCTCCGCCAACAGCAGGTCCAGGGGTGGCGGGTGGGGCTCCTCCTCCTCCTCCTCCTCCGCCTCCTCCTCCGCCTCCTCCTCCTCCTCCTCCTCCTCCAACCCCCCGGGCCCCGGCCCGGTCAGGCTCCTCCTGCGGCCCCCCGGGGAGGGGGCCCCCCCGGCCCGCCGGCACAGGGTCTGGTGGGTGTGCAGCCTCTTGACGTGGACAAAGGTCTTGCGGCAGTGCCGGCAGCTCAGGGCCTTGCCGGGCCGGTGCAGTTTGCCGTGCAGGCTGAGGGCGGCGACGGTGCTGAAGGAGCGGGCGCAGAGGCCGCAGGTCAGGACGCCGGGGGGGTAGGGGGCGGGCAGGGTGACACCCCCTGCCCCTTCTTCTTCCGGCGAGGCGCTAACCGGCGGCTGGACCCAGGCCGCGCCGGGATCCTCCACCGGCGCCGGGGGTTCCTTGGGCGGGGGGGCGACGGGGTTGGCCGATTCCTCCACGTTGAAGCCCAGGCCGCGGAAAGCAGCGGTGCTGAGGGTGTAAAGCCTCTTGGCCGCCTCGTGTACCTCCTCCGCCGCCTCTCGAGAGGCTCCCTTCAGGAAGTCTGCCTGGAACAGGCCGTCGAGCGAGGAACGCTCACCGGCCCGGATCTCGCCGCCTCCTCTCCGGGGCCGGGGTTCGCTGCCCTCCCGTTCCGAGCCGGGGTGCTCCTCCGGGGGGTGGTCCGCCGCGCTCTCTGGGGTTGGGGATCGGTAGGCGGAGGGGGCAGGCCGGTCCGCCTCGCCGGGACGGCGCTGGATGGCGGGCGCTGTCAGGTCGATGGGGAAGGTGGGGCCCGCCAGAGTTTCCGGGGGGAACGGCGGGTCTGTGGGCCACAGCCCGAGCGGGACGTCGTTCTGGAATTCCCGGCGGTCACCCTCTTTGGCGGGCATCCGAGCAGGGTCGGGCGATTGAGAGAGGGAGGACTGCACCGAGGAGGGCAGCCGATGGTCAGAGGTTCCGGTCTGAGGGGGGAAGTCCAGCAGCTCCTTCAGGAAGTGTATCCCCAGCCGGTGTCCAGCGCTCGCCAGGTCATCTGCCTCCTCCAGCCTCTCCACCACCACCCGGGAGCTGTAGATGAAGTTGAGGATCTTGGCAAAGATTTCGGCCTTCATCTCCCTCAGTTCCAACACCGGCTCCATGGCCCAGAGGCCCTGGCTGGCCAACAGCTCCTTGAAGTAACGGCTAAAGGCCGCCAGGATGTTCTTGTGGGCTTTGAACTTGCTGTCCTGCACCACGATGGTCACGTCACAGAAGATGCCTTGTATCCGCTGCTCATTCAGTTCGTGAAGGAGAACCTTGCAATGACCTTTATCCACCACCTCAAAGCCGGAAGCCATTTTGCCTTCGCACCTGCCAAGCAAACACAAGACAAAAAGAGGGAAAGATCGTTAGAGGGGCTGAAGGGTCCATTCCTTCAAATCATCACTCACAGTCCAAAGATGTGCAGGTTAGGGTGGATTGGCCATGGTAAATTGTCCCTTAGTGTCCAAAGATGTGCAGGTTAGGGTGGATTGGCCGTGCTAAATTGTCCCTTAGTGTCCAAAGATGTGCAGGTTAGGGTGGATTGGCCATGATAAATTGTCCCTTAGTGTCCAAAGATGTGCAGGTTAGGGTGGATTGGCCGTGCTAAATTGTCCCTTAGTGTCCAAAGATGTGCAGGTTAGGGGGATTGGCCATGATAAATTGTCCCTTAGTGTCCAAAGATGTGCAGGTTAGGGGGATTGGCCGTGGTAATCACACAGTGTTACAAGGTGGGAGTTAGTGAAAGACAACGAACCTGCTCATCAAGTTTTTGACACAGTGGGTGCCTGGAACTCGCTGCCAGGGGAGATAGTGGAATCAGATATGATCGTCTTGACAAATATATGAAGAGGATGGGAATAGAGGGATATGGTCCCCGGAAGGGTAGGGAGTTTTAGTTCAGTCGGTCAGCACAGGTTTGGAGGGGCCAAAGGGGCCTGTTCCTGTGCCGTAACTTTCTTTGTACTTTATCTTTTGGACTGTGTGAGGAAACCGGAGCACCCTGAGGAAACCCACACAGACACTGGGCTGGGGGAAAAAACATGCAGACCCCAGGCAGACAGTGACCCGAGGCCAGAATCGAACCTGGGTCCCTGGCGCTGTGAGGCAGCAGCGCTAACCCACTGTGTCACCGTGCCGCTGGGATTGAACCCGGGTCCCTGTGAGACAGCAGTGCTAACCCACTGTGTCACCGTGCCGCTGGGACTGAACCCCGGTTCCTGGCGCTGTGAGGCAGCAGCACTAACCCACTGTGCCACCGTGCCGCTGGGATTGAACCCGGGTCCCTGGCGCTGTGAGGCAGCAGTGCTAACCCACTGTGCCCGCCATGCTCAGAGCTTTTGATCTGAGTTTTGAAGTGGATTTCTCAGGGTGATTCAGCAGTTTTCGGTGTGGGGTGGTGGGAAAAGGGATTTGTGTTTTAAGATGTGCCGTTCCCATTCCAGTGCCCGACAGCTGAGTAACTGTGTTCAGGGGATGGGTGGGGAGGGCTGAGTTTACTGTACTCTGAGTTAATTTACACATCGCACCGTCCCCTGGGGATGGCAGCCAGATAAATGGTCTCCTCGCAGCTATCGATCCAGATACAAACGCTGGACTGGGATCTCAGCAGTTAGAGAATGCGTTGCATTTCCGACATGTCACCGAGTTGGAAATGAGGCATTTTATTCACCCCCACCCCACCCTCACCAACCCCACTCCCCCCCCCCCCCCCCCCCCCCCTCCACTACACCCTGAGTGCCACGCTGGACTGTCAAACTGAATCATGTGTTTAATTCGCTGACCTCTCAACTCAGCAGCGAGCGATTAAGAACAACAAGCTCTCTTTCTCTTTCAAGAAAAATGTTGTTTTGGTTGAAGTCTTCCTTTCAGAGATCCTCGGGTGGGACAGGCAGGGGGAAGCAGACTTTGTATTCATCGAGATTAAAGGAAGAGTTGGTAGTTCAATGTCAGACATGGCGTTTTCACTGTGTGTCTCTGAAATTTGTGAGTGTGTGTGTGTGTGTGTACGAGTGTGTGTGTGAATGTGTGTGTGTGTGCATGTGTGTGAATGTGTGTGTGTGTGCGAGTGTGTGTGTGTGTGTGTGAATGTGTGCGTGTGTGTGTGAATGCATGCGTGTGTGTGTGTGTGTGCGAGTGTGTGTGTGTGCGAGTGTGTGTGTGAATGTGTGTGTGTGCATGTGTGTGAATGTGTGTGTGTGTGTGTGTGTGTGAATGTGTGCGTGTGTGTGTGAATGCATGCGTGTGTGTGCGAGTGTGTGTGTGTGCGAGTGTGTGTGTGTGTGTGAATGTGTGTGTGTGAATGTGTGTGTGTGAATGTGTGTGTGAGTGTGTGTGTGAATGTGTGCGTGTGTGAGTGTGAATGCATGCGTGTGTGTGTGTGGTGTGCGTGTGAGTGTGAATGCATGCGTGTGTGTGTGTGTGTGTGTGAGTGTGTGTGTGTGAATGTGTGTGAATGCATGCGTGTGTGTGCGTGTGCGAGTGTGTGTGTGTGTTTGTGATTGTATGAGAGTGTGTGAAAGTGTGTGTGTGTGAGAGTGGATGAAAGAGAGTGTGTGAAAGAGAGAGAGTGTGAGTGTGCATGTGTGTGAGTGTGAGACTGTGTGTGTGTGTGTGTGTGAGTGAATGTGAATGCAAGTGTGTGAGAGTTCGTGTGAGTTTGTGTGTGTGTGTCTTTATGTGTGAGTATGAGTGAGTGTGTGTTGATATCCAGCCTGTCTGACTACAGCCCACTCCCCTGTGGCTCCACGCCATAGTGACAGTCAGACTGACAGCTATCTCCACTCACAGTGTGTGAGCTCGGGACCCTGTGTGACAAGGAGACCATACTCTGATGGAGCCAGAGGCCTTAAACCACTCAGAGTCCAGAGACTGAGATATCCCCACAGTTAAATTAAACAGCTTTTTACAATAACATCCAGGTGACAATGCGCATTAATGTTGTGCTTTTTATGACACTTCACAGGAACGCTTGTCAAAAATGCCTGACACTAAGCACAGAACTATTTAGCATTTACAGAACATAAACAGGCCATTCAGCCCTTCTGTAAGTGCTGGTGTTTCTGCTCCAAACCAGTCTCTTCATCTCCCCCGGTCAGATATCCTTCTGTTCCTTTCCTCCTCATGTATTTATCCACCCTAACCCGAACCCTAAGATTCCAACCGCAGAAACTTAACCCAAACCCTAAGGTCCGACCCCAAATCCTAACCCTAATCCTAAAGTCCAATCCCAGAAACCTAACCCAAACCCTAAAGTCCAATCCCAAAATCTAAACCTAACCCTAAGGTCCAACTCCAAAATGCTAACCCTAATCCTAACCCTTCAATAACTCTGATATTCAGTCACTCTGATAACCACTTCACCAGGGGAGGTTGGACAGGGGAAACGCTCAATCAAAGAGGCAGTTTCAAGGACAGAAGAGGTGGAGAGTTGGAGGTGCTGGGGGGAGGCGTTCCAGAGTTAGGGTCCTCCAGCCCCCTGGCAGCTAAAGGCACAGCTGCCAATGGTGGACCGATGGAATCGGGGGATGCTTGAGAGGCTGGAATTGGGGGGAGCACAGAGATCTCGAAGGGTGGTAGGGGGCTGGAGGAGGTTACAGAGATAGGGAGGGGGTGTAGGGGGCTGGAGGGGGATACAGAGATAGGGAGGGGGTGTAGAGGCTGGAGGAGGTTACAGAAATAGGAAGGGGGTGTAGGGGGCTGGAGGAGGTTACAGAGATAGGAGGGGGTGTAGAGGCTGGAGGAGGTTACAGAAATAGGGAGGGGGCTGGAGGGGGTTACAGAGATAGGGAGGGGGTGTAGGGACTGGAGGGGGTTACAGAGATAGGGAGGGGGTGTAGGGGGCTGGAGGGGGTTACAGAGATAGGAAGGGGGTGTAGGGGGCTGGAGGGGGTTACAGAAATAGGGAGGGGGCTGGAGGGGGTTACAGAGATAGGGAGGGGATGTAGGGACTGGAGGGGGTTACAGAGATAGGGAGGGGGTGTAGGGGGCTGGAGGGGGTTACAGAGACAGGGAGGGGGCTGGAGGGGGTTACAGAGATAGGGAGGGGGTGTAGGAGGCTGTGAAATATTAGATAATTAATGCTTTCTTGTGAAGTTAAACACACTGCTGCCTACTGCCCGTCGGTCAAATGCAGTTAATATTTCTGCTTCAGAAGGATAACGATAGAGAGTTACATTTACAGAGTACGTACTTCCTGGACCCTCCAGATATCTCAAAGAAATTCTCAGCAAATAAAGTTTTGTCATCACATCTGACAGTTTCCACTCACATCAGTTGAGATATTAGTATCACAACACAGGCCCCACACAAGGCAGGTCCTGTGCATCGCAGGCCCCGCACAACACAGGCCCCACACAACACAGGCTCTGCACAACACAGGCCCTACACAACACAGGCCCCACACAACACAGGCCCCACACAAGGCAGGCCCTGTGCATCGCAGGCACCACACAACACAGGCCCTGCACAATGCAGGCCCCACACAACGCAGGCCCTGTGCGTCGCAGGCCCCGAACAACACAGGCTCCACACAACGCAGGACCCCGCATGACGCAGGCCCCGCGCAACGCAGGCCCTGCACAACACAGGCCCGCACAACACAGGCCCTACACAACACAGCCCCACACAACATCGGACAAGTCAGGGGTGTGATGGAATAATCCCCACTTGCCTGGATGGGGGCAGCTCCAACAACACTCAAGAAGCTCAACACCATCCAGGACAAAGCAGCCCCGGCCCCCCATCAACAAACACTCACTCCCTCCACCACTGACGCTCAGTGACAGCCGTGTGTATCATCTACAAGATGCACTGCAGCGACTGACCAAGGCCTCCTTAGACAGCACCTTCCAAACTCACGACCACTTCCATCCAGAAGGACACGGGGTGGCAGATACCTGGGAACACCTCCGACCTGCAGGTTCCCCTCCGAGCCACTCACCATCCTGACTGGGAAATATATCGGCCGATCCTTCACCGTTGCTGGGTCAAAATGCTGGAACTCCCTCCCTAACAGCGCTGTGGGTGTACCTACACCACACAGGGACTGCAGTGTGTTCAAGAAGGCAGCTCACCCACCACATTCTCCAGGGGCAATTAGGGATAGGCAATGAACACTGGGCCTAGCTAGTGATGCCCATGTGAGAAGATTGAATAAAAGAACGAGAGCCCTTTAACATCCTACACTGGAGTTAATTAATGACATATCTAATTAATTGGCCATGAATTAATCATTTAACTATTGGTAAATTAGTAATTGGATGGCGTGTGATTTCAAATTAGTAATTAACTAATTTCTGATAAACACCAGGCTATTTATTGACTTGGGTGGGATTGTTGTAGGTGCAGACTCGATGGGCCAAATGGCCTCCTTCTGCATTATAGGAATTCTATGGATTCTATAATAACAAACGCAGACCCATAGCAATACAAATCCATGGCAACACAGGGCCCATTGAAATGCAGACCCATGGAAACACAGGGCCACGACAACATAGATCCATTGCAACATTGGCCCATGGAAACACAGTACTATGGAAACACAGGCCCATGACAATGTGGACCCATTGAAACATTGGCCCATTGCAACACAGGCCCATAGAAACATAGATGCAAGGAAATGCAGACCCATGGAAACACAGGGCCAATGGCAACGTAGACCCATTGCAACACAGGCACATGGAAACACATGCACATGGCAATGCAGGCCCATGGAAACACACGCACATGGCAATGCAGGGCCATGGAAACACAGGCCCGTGGAAATACAGGGACATAGCAATGCAGGCCCTTGGAAACACACGCGCAGGGCTATGGAAACACAGGCCCATGGAAATACAGGGACATAGCAATGCAGGCCCTTGGAAACACAGAGCCATGGCAACACAGGCATATAGCAATGCAGGCCCATGGAAATGCAGACTCATGGCAATGCAGGCCCCATGGAAACACAGGGCTATGGCAATGCAGGCCCATGGAAACACAGGGCCATGGAAATATTATGTTGTAGCAACATGGGCCAATGACAATAGTGGCCCATGGAAAAACAAATTATATACTCCAAGATCATCTCAACAATAGCACATCAAAACACCAACTAATAACATATACACATTACAACACCAACCCAGAACAACACAGGCTGACCTGAATCTAGCCGATCATCACCCAGGTCCAGCAGAGCACAGCCAATCACTGAGGAGGTGATGGCCTAGTGGGATTATCACTGGACTATTAATCCAGAAACTCAGCTAGTGTTCTGGGGGCCCAGGTTCGAATCTCACCACGGCAGATAATGAAATTCAAAGATATCCGGAATTAAGAATCTACTGATGACCCATTGTCGGAAAAACCCATCTGGTTCCTTTTAGGGAAGGAAATCTGCCGTCCTTACCCCGGTCTGGCCTACATGTGACTCCAGAGACACAGCAATGTGGGTGACTCTCAACTGCCCTCCAAGAGTAACTAGGAATGGGCAATAAATGCTGGACCCAGCCAGTGATGCCCATGTCTCACAATGAATTTTAAAAAAAGTACAGGCCTCACAGCACAGGCTACCAAAATACAGGCCCCACAGCAGAGGTCCGTCACAACACAGGCCCCACAGCAGAGGTCCGTCACAACACAGGCCCCACAGCAGAGACTGACCACAACACAGGCCTACCAGAATACAGACCCACCACAATGCAGCAGAGGTTCCATTCTATCAGTTTGTGTGCAATACAAGAGGGAATTTTTCTTACTCACTGGAAGAAGACGAGGAAGCTTTAACTCCAAATGGGGAACAGTTGGTGAGGGCTCGAAATCAGGACCACTGATTCCCTCACCCTGGACAATCAGGACCCACTGTTACAGCTTCATGGCTACTGTACGCACAACTCACCCCACCAGGGAAAGTTCCCCGACAGCAAGGTGCCCTCACAAGTTTCCTTGGCACATTCTGGGATATTCAGGATAAGTACAAAGAAAATTACAGTACAGGAACAGGCCCTTCGGCCCCTCCAAGCCTGCACTTGACCGTGCTAACCAATTGAACTAAAACCCTTCCGGGGACCATATCCCTCTGTTCACATCCTAGTCATGTATTTGTCAAGACACCCCTTAAAAGTCATAATCATATCTGCTTCCACGATCTCCCCTGGCAGTGGGTTCCAGGCACCCCCACTGTATCAAAAACTTGATGAACAGCTTTGGCGGATTAGCCGTGCTAAATCAGTAATTGGAAACGCAGTGGGTTAGCACTGCTGCCTCACGGCGCCAGGACCTGCGTTTGATTCTGGGCTCAGATCACCGTCTGTGTGGAGTCTGCACATTCTCCTCGTGTCTGCATGTGTTTCCTCTGGGTGCTCCAATTTCTTCCCACACTCCAAAGATGCCTAGGTTAAGCAGATTGGCCATGCTAAATTGACCCTTAGTGTCTAAAGATGTGCGGGTTAGGTGGATTGGCCATGCTAAATTGTCCCTTAGTGTCCAGAGATGTGTAGGTTAGGGTGGATTGGCCATTCTAAATTGTCCCTTAGTGTCCAAAGATGTGTAGGTTAGGGTGGATTGGCCATTCTAAATTGTCCCTTAGTGTCCAAAGATGTGTAGGTTAGGGTGGATTGGCCATGCTAAATTGTCCCTTAGTGTCCAAAGATGTGCAGGTTAGGGTGGATTGGCCATGCTAAATTGTCCCTTAGTGTCTAAAGATGTGCGGGTTAGATGGATTGGCCATGCTAAATTGTCCCTTAGTGTCCAGAGATGTGTAGGTTAGGGTGGATTGGCCATTCTAAATTGTCCCTTAGTGTCCAAAGATGTGTAGGTTAGGGTGGATTGGCCATGCTAAATTGTCCCTTAGTGTCCAAAGATGTGCAGGTTAGGGTGGATTGGCCATGCTAAATTGTCCCTTAGTGTCTAAAGATGTGCGGGTTAGGTGGATTGGCCATGCTAAATTGTCCCTTAGTGTCCAAAGATGTGCAGGTTAGGGTGGATTGGCCATGCTAAATTGTCCCTTAGTGTCTAAAGATGTGCGGGTTAGGTGATTGGCCATGCTAAATTGTCCCTTAATGTCAGGATGATTAGCATGGGTAAATTCATGGGGTTACAGGGATAGGGCCTGGCTGGGATTGTTGAGGGTGCAGACCTGATGGGCTGAGTGGTCTCTTTCTGAACTGTAGGGATTTCATGATTCAATGAATTAGATATAGCTATTGGGGCTAAAGGGATACGGTGGGGGCTGGCGGGGGGTGGGATGGTAAGGGGGGGATCAGAATATGGAATTTGATGATGAGCTATGGTTAAAATGTATAGTGGAACAGGTTTGAAGGGCCGAGTGGCCTACTGCTGTTTCTAATGTTTCTATCTACAAAACCACCTCCTCCTGATGCTGATTTACAAAAGGACCTCTGGCCTTTGCACGACTGGCTCTGTACGTGACGATGTGGAACTCAGTATTGAAGGGGACGAATTTACAGCAACATCCTGAATCCTGTTCCTGTGTAAATTGGCAGAGGTTTCATCCACTGCCTTCACCCTACGCCACGAGCTTTACATCGCCTGCTTCCCCACTATCGGTTTGCCGACACCTCTCTTTCTCTCTCCCTCCCTTCCGAGTGAACTGAGTGCCTCACTTGGTCATTTCAGGGAGTCAGTTAAGAGGGATGGGATCATAGAACCCCTACAGAAGGAGGCCATTCAGGCCATGCACTGGCCTCCATCTGACTCAGGCCTTATCCCCATAACCCCATGTATTTCCCCTGATAATCCCCCTGACACTAAGGGACAATTTACCATGGCCAATCCCCCCTAACCCCACATTGTTGGACGCTAAGGGCAATTTAGCACGGCCTATCCACCTAATCTCCACATCTTTGGACACTGTGGTGCAATTTAGCACGGCCAATCCGCTAGCCCGAACATCATGTCACCGGAGGAAACCGGAGCGCCCGGAGGAAACCCACGCAGACACGGGGAGAGCGTGCAGACTCCACACAGACAGTGAACTGAGGCTCAAATCAAACCTGGGTCCCTGATGCTGTGAAGCAGTGGTGCTATCCACTGTGCCAATGTGCTTCTGTGTCTCACTCTCTCTGTTCTTGTTCCTTTGCCCCTCCCTCTCTCTCTCTCTCTTTGTCTTTTCATTTTTTGCCACTCTGGGGAGGCACAGCAGGTTAGCACTGCTGCCTCACAGCACCAGGGACCCGGGTCAATCCCAGCGGCACGTGACACAGTGGGTTTAGCACTGCTGCCTCACAGCACCAGGGACCCGGGTTCAATCCCAGCGGCACGGTGACACAGTGGGTTAGCACTGCTGTCTCACAGGGACCCGGGTTCAATCCCAGCGGCACGATGGCACAGCGGGTTAGCACTGCTGCCTCACAGCACCAGGGACCCGGGTTCAATTCCCGGCTTGGGTCACTGCCTGTGTGGAGTTTGCACATTCTCCCCCGTGTCTGTGTGGGCTTCCTCCGGGTGCTCCGGTTTCCTCCCACAATCCAACAATGTGCTGGTTAGATGGATTGGGCCGTGCTAAATTCTCCCTCAGTGTTACCCAAACAGGCGCCAGAATGTGGCAACTAGGGGATTTTCACAGTGACATGATAGAAGTCTCCAAGGTTATGAGGGGCATGGGCAGATGGATAATAAGAAGCTTTTTCTCAGGGCTTAAGTGTCAATTACTAGGGGGTTTAGGTTTAAAGGAGATGTACGAGGCAAGTTTTTTGACATAGAGGGTGGTGGGTGCCTGGAACTTGCTGCCGGGGGAGGGAGTGGAAGCAGATATGGTGGTGAGTTTTAAGGGGCGTCTGGACAAATACATGAATAGGATGGAATAGAGGGATGTGGTCTCCGGAAGGGTAGGGGGTTTTAGTTCAGACAGGGGGTGGGGGGGTCAGCGGGCGGGGGTGGGGGGGGGGGCACCATGGTCAGTGCAGGCTTGAGGGCCAAAGGGTCTGTTCCTGTACTGTAATTCTTTGTGCAATGCGAATGTTAATGTAAGCCTACTTGTGACACTAATAAACTTTAAAGTTGTCTCTCTCTCTCTGTCTCTTTATCTCTGTCCTCACCCCTTTCTATCCCACAAATACATTGCGTGCACACACGCACACACATTCACACACACACACACACAACATACACTCACTCACACACAGCACATACATACACACACACACTCACAGTCATACAAACACACACACACAGTCATACAGACACACACACTCACTCACACACAACACACACAAAGACACACACACACATCACACACACACACATCACACACACACACAACACACACAGCACTCACACACACACACAACCCACACACACTTACACACACACACTTACACACACACACACATCACACACACACAACACACAGTCACACACACACACAACACACACTCACACACACAACACACACTCCACACTCACAACACATACTCACACACACACACAACACACACACACAACACACACACTCACACACACACAACCACACACACTTATGCACTTGAACTCTCTCTAAAATAATGAAAAGCCTTGTCGCCATGGAAACTCTGTTCATATTGTGCTTCGAGTGACCCTAGCCTGTCAGGAAGTGGGTAGTTCCACAGACAATCTGAGCAGATAAGAACTGTGCGGCAGAGATTTCTGGGACTTTTGCCACGAACAACATTGAGAATGGAATATAAGATCAAACGCAAAAACAAAGAGTTGGGGCTGAGAAAGGAACAAGCCTCTTGGTTCTTCAGCTTCCTCATTGAAAGGCACCTCTTTAACACAGGACTCAGTCATACGCTGATTCCTGTACTGGGGAGTCCAGAACTAGGCGTCTTAGTTTGAGGATAAGAGGAACCTTTTCCGGACTTCACCCAGAGGGGTGGTGAATGTGTGGAATTCACTCCCACAGTGTGTAGTAGAGGTCAAACCGGGTGTCTGATTTCAAGAGCAGTAAGAAGTCTCCACAACACCAGGTTAAAGTCCAACAGGTTTATTTGGTAGCAAAAGCCACTAGCTTTCGGAGCGCTGCCCCTTCATCGGGTGAGTCCACCTGACAAAGGGGCAGTGCTCCGAAAGCTAGTGGCGTTTAACTACCAAATAAACCTGTGGATTTAACCTGGTGTTGTGAGACCTCTTACTGTGTTTTCCCCAGTCCAACGCCGGCATCTCTGCATCATGATTTCAAGAAGGTAGGTGGTTAGCGCTGCTGCCTCACAGCGCCAGGCACCTGATTCCCATCTCGGGTCACTGTCTGTGCAGAGTCTGCACCTTCTCCCCGTTGTGTGTGTGTGGGTTTCCTCCTGGTGCTCCGGTTTCCTCCCACAGTCTGAAAGACATGCTGGTTAGGGTGCATTGGGCCGTGCTAAATTTCCCTTCGGTGTCAAGGTGAATTAACAAAATAAATGTGTGGGGTGACGGGGGATAGAGCCTGGGTGGTCGATGCAGACTCGAAGGGCCAGATGGCCTTCTTCTGCACTGTAGGGATTCTATGGTTATATATGAATAGAGAGAGAGAAACAGAGAGAACAGAGACAGACAGAGGGCCAGAGAGAGAGAGAGAGAGAGCAAGAGGGAGAGACAGAGAGAGAGATAGAGCAAGAGGGGAGATATAGAGAGAGAGAGAGACAGAGAAGAAAAGGGGAGAGAACAGAGAGAGAGAAAACAGAGAAAAACAGGGGGGTGAAGAGAGAGAGAATGAGAGAGATGGCCAGAGAGAGAGAAACACATGGCTAGAGAGAGAGAGAGAGAGAGAGGAGATAAGAGAGAGGAAGAGAGAGAGACACACACACAGACGGCCAGAGAGAGAGAATACAAGAAAGAGAGAGGATACAGAGTGAGAGAGAAAAATACAAGGGAGGAAGAGAGAGAGGGCCATAGAGAGTGAGCAAGAGAGAGAGAGAAAGAAATGGAGAGAATGAGACTTAGACAAAGGAAGAAACTGGAATACGATATTAGACAAAGAGCAAAACAGAGAGAATCACGGAAACGGAGAGACAAGGGGAAGGAGAGCTGTCTCACAATATTAAAGGAAGAGAATCAGAAAGAAAAGTGGCAAACAAAGAATACTGGCGTTCATAGACAGCACTGAAGGGTTAAACACTCTCACACTATCTCAGCATTGAAGGGGTTAAACTCTGATACAGGCTCAGTATTCAAGGGGTTAGACTCTGATAGAATTAAGTATTGAAGGGGTTAAACTCTGGTACAATTCAGTATTGAAGGAGTTAAACTCTGACACAATTCAGTATTGAAGGGTTTAAACCCTGATCCGGGCCCAGTATTGAAGGGGTTAACCCTGATCCGGGCCCAGTATTGAAGGAGTTAAACGCTGATCCGGGCCCAGTATTGAAGGGGTTAAACCCTGATCCGGGCCCAGTATTGAAGGGGTTAAACCCTGATCCGGGCCCAGTATTGAAGGGGTTAAACCCTGAACCGGGCCCAGTGTTGAAGGAGTTAAACTCTGATCCGGGCCCAGTATTGAAGGGGTTAAACCCTGATCCGGGCCCAGTATTGATGGGGTTAAACTCTGATCCGGGCCCAGTATTGAAGGAGTTAAACTCTGATCCGGGCCCAGTATTGAAGGGGTTAAACCCTGGATCCGGGCCCAGTAATTGAAGGGGTTAAACTCTGATCCGGGCCCAGTATTGAAGGGGTTAAACCCTGATCCGGGCCCAGTATTGAAGGGGTTAAACTCTGATCCGGGCCCAGTATTGAAGGGGTTAAACCCTGAACCGGGCCCAGTATTGAAGGAGTTAAACGCTGATCCGGGCCGAGTATTGAAGGGGTTAAACCCTGATCCGGGCCCAGTATTGAAGGGGTTAAACTCTGATCCAGACCCAGTATTGAAGGGGTTAACCCTAATCCGGGCCTAGTATTGAAGGGGTTAAACTCTGATCCAGGCCCAGTATTGAAGGGGGTTAAACCCTGATCCGGGCCCAGTATTGAAGGAGTTAAACTCTGATCCGGGCCCAGTATTGAAGGGGTTAAACCCTGATCCGGGCCCAGTATTGAAGGGGTTAAACTCTGATCCAGGTCCAGTATTTGAAGGGGTTAAACCCTGATCCAGGCCCAGTATTGAAGGAGTTAAACTCTGATCCGGGCCCAGTATTGAAGGGGTTAAACCCTGATCCTGGCCCAGTGTTGAAGGAGTTAAACTCTGATCCGGGCCCAGTGTTGAAGGGGTTAAATTCTGATACAATTCACTAGTGAAGGGGTTAAACTTGATCTGGCCCAGTATTGAAGGGGTTAAACTCTGATCCAGGCCCAGTATAAGGGGTTAACTCTGATACAATTCAGTATTAAAGGGGTTAAACTCTGACACAATTCCGTATTGAAGGGGTTAAACTCTGATACAATTCAGTATTAAAGGGGTTAAACTCTGACACAATTCAGTATTGAAGGAGTTAAACTCTGACACAATTCTGACACAGATTTAAGGTGCAGGGAGGGAAGTACAGAGGTGATGTTAGGGGTAAGTTTTTCACTCAGAGGGTGGTGAGTGAATGGAATCGGCTGCCGTCATCGGTGGTGGAGGTGAACTCACTGGGGTCTTTTAAAAGACTTCTGGATGAGTATATGGGGTTAATGGGATTGGGGGTTATAGGTAGGTCTATAGATTGGTGGGGTTGATGTGATCGGCGCAACTCGAGGGCCGAAGGGCCTGTTTGTGCTGTAATGTTCTATGTTCTAATTCAGTATTGAAGGGGTTAAAACTCTGATCCGGGCCAAGTTTGAAAGGGTTAAGCAACATGACTTCAGCTGCTGGAGAACTGCGCTCTTGATCTCCCACCCAAAACTTTTTCTCTGTCTCTCAGTCTCTGTCTCACTCTTTCTCTGTCTGTCTCTGTCTCTCCCTCACTCTTTGTCTCTCTCTCTGTCTCTGTCTCTTTCTCTGTCTGTCTGACTCTCTGTCGTTCCCTCCCTCTCTCAGTCTCTATCTCTCTGACTCTCTTTATCTCTGTCTCCCTCTCTCTGTTTCTGTCTCCCTCTGTCCTATTCTGTCTCTCTTTGTCTTTCTCTCTCTCTGTGTTGTTCTCTCTCTCTGTCTCTCTCCATCTCTGTCATTCTTTCTCTCTGTCTCTCTCCTCTTTCCCTCTCTCTTTTTCCTCCATCTCTCTCTCTTTCTTTTCTCTGTCTCTTTTTCACTCTCTCTCTGTCTTTTTCTTTTGGTCTTGCTTTCTCTCTCTGTCTTTTTCTTTTGGTCTTGCTTTCTCTGTCTCTGTCTCTCTCTCTCGCTCTCTTCCATGCTCCGTCTCTCTGTCTCCATCTCTTTCTCTTTCCTTCTCTCTCTCTCTCTTCTCCCACCCCACCCCTACCCTGTCTCTCTTCACTCTCTCTCTGTCTCTCTGTCTTTCTCTGTCTCTCTATCTTTCTCTCTCTCTCTGTATCTTTCTGTTGCTCTCGCTCTGTGTCCTCGTCTGACTGGTCTCTGTCTCGCTTTCTCTGTCTCTGTCTCTCTATCTCTCTCTGTCTGTCTCTCTCTTTCTATGTCTCTCTCTCTCTCTCTCTCTCTGTCTGTTTTGTCTCTCTCTCTCTCTCTCTCTCTCTAATGTCTCGCTCTCTATCTGTCTCTCTCTGTCTCGACGTCTATTTCACTCCTCTGTCTCTCTTTGTCTCTCTCTGTCGTTCTCTCTCTGTCTCTTTCTTGCACCTCTCTCCCTCTGCCTTTCTCTCGCTCTCTGTCTCTCCCTCTCTGTCTCTCTCTCTTTCCCTCTCTCTCTCTTTCTCTCTCCCTGTATCTCTCTGTTTCTCCCTCTCTCTCTCTCCCTCTCTCTCGCTCTCTGTCTCCTGTATCTCTCCCTGTATCTCTCTGTCTCTTTCTCTGCCTCTCCGTCTCTCTCTCTCTGTCTCTCCTCTCCTCTCTGTCTCTCTTCTCTGTCTCTCTCTCTCTTCTCTCTCTCTGTCTCTCTCTCTCTGTCTCTCTCCTCTCATCTCCTTCTCTCTGTCTCTCTCTCTGTCTCTTTCTCTCTCTGTCTCTCCCTCTCTCTCTGTCTCTTTCTCTCTCTGTCTCTCTCTCTCTCTCTGTCTCTCCCTCTCTCTCTCTCTCTCTCTGTCTCTCCCTCTCTCTTCCATTCTCTGTTCTCTCTCCCTCTCTCTCTGTCTCTCCCTTTCTTGTCTCTCTCTGTCTGTCTCTCCTGTTTCAAGGCACTCCCTAACATTGACCACTTTACCTGAGCTCCTTGTTGACCTGTCAGTTCTATCTGCCGCTGTGACTCAGTGACTGGATTGCAGCGAGTCAGCTTGTGCTGTGTTGCCACGTCCAAGGTGCTGCTTAGTGCCAGTTGTTGTTGCACCTGTTGTGAGACACACAGGGTAAATGGCAACCGAGGAATGACGGGTGACGACTGGGCCCAAAAACCGCACCCTCCATAACGACTCAACACAGCCCAGAATCACTGCACCATGCCAAGGGAACCATTCGCACTCCCATATCACCATTCACGGATACAGACCGCGGCCAAACACCACACAGGACAAATATGGCAACACTGACATACAACACTCCCTCGGCACTGACCCTCTGACAGTGCGGCACTCCCTCAGCACCGACCCTCTGACAGTGTGGCACTCCCTCAGCACCGACCCTCTGACAGTGCGGCGCTCCCTCAGCACCGACCCTCTGACAGTGCGGCACTCCCTCAGCACCGACCTCTGACAGTGCAGACTCCCTCAGCACCGACCCTCTGACAGTGCGGCACCTCCCTCAGCACTGACCCTCTGACAGTGCAGCACTCCCTCAGCACCGACCCTCTGACAGTGCGGCACTCCCCTCAGCACTGACCCTCTGACAATGCGGTACTCCCTCAGCACTGACCCTCTGACAGTGCGGCACTCCTCAGCACCGACCCTCTGACAGTGCGGCACTCCCTCAGCACTGACCCTCTGACAGTGCGGCGCTCCCTCAGCACTGACCCTCCTGACAGTGCGGCACTCCCTCAGCACCGACCCTCTGACAGTGCGGCACTCCCTCAGCACTGACCCTCTGACAGTGCGGCACTCCCTCAGCACTGACCCTCTGACAGTGCGGCACTCCCTCAGCACTGACCCTCTGACAGTGCGGCACTCCCTCAGCACTGACCCTCTGACAGTGCGGCACTCCCTCAGCACCGACCCTCTGACAGTGCAGCACTCCCTCAGCACTGACCCTCTGACAGTGCAGCACTCCCTCAGCACCGACCCTCTGACAGTGCGGCACTCCCTCAGCACTGACCCTCTGACAGTGCAGCACTCCCTCAGCACTGACCCTCTGACAGTGCGGCACTCCCTCAGCACCGACCCTCTGACAGTGCAGCACTCCCTCAGCACTGACCCTCTGACAGTGCAGCACTCCCTCAGCACCGACCCTCTGACAGTGCGGCACTCCCTCAGCACTGACCCTCTGACAGTGCAGCACTCCCTCAGCACTGACCCTCTGACAGTGCGGCGCTTCCCTCAGCACTGACCCTCTGACAGTGCGGCGCTCCCTTGGCACTGAACCCTCTGACAGTGCGGCGCTCCCTCAGCACTGACCCTCTGATGGTGCGGCGCTCCCTCAGCACTGACCCTCTGACAGTGCGGCACTCCCTCAGCACTGACCCTCTGACAGTGCGGCGCTCCCTCAGTACCGACCCTCTGACAGTGCGGCGCTCCCTCAGCACTGACCCTCTGACAGTGCGGCACTCCCTCCAGCACTGACCCTCTGGACAGTGCGGCACTGCCCTCAGCACCGAACCCTCTGACAGTGCGGCACTGCCCTCAGCACTGACCCTCTGACAGTGCGGCACTCCCTCAGCACTGACCCTCTGACAGTGCGGCACTCCCTCAGCACCGACCCCTCTGAGGGTGCGGTGCTCCCTCAGCACTGACCCTCTGATGGTGCGGCACTCCCTCAGCACTGACCCTCTGACAGTGCGGCACTCCCTCAGCACTGACCCTCTGACAGTGCGGCGCTCTCTTGGCACTGAACCCTCTGACAGTGCGCACTCCCTTGGCACTGACCCTCAGCGCGGTGCTCCCTCGGCACTGACCCTCTGACAGTGGCGGCGCTCCCCTCGGCACTGACCCTCTGACCAGCGCGGCACTCCCTCGGCACTGACCCTCAGCGCGGCGCTCCCTCGGCACTGACCCTCTGACAGTGCGGCGCTCCCTCGGCACTGACCCTCTGACAGTGCGGCGCTCCCATCAGCACTGACCCTCTGACAGTGCAGCACTCCCTCGGCACTGACCTCTGACAGTGCGGCGCTCCCCTCAGCACTGACCCTCTGACAGTGCGCCTCCCATCAGCACTGACCCTCTGACAGTGCGGCACTCCCTCAGCACTGACCCTCTGACAGTGCGGCGCTCCCTCAGCACTGACCCTCTGACAGTGCGGCGCTCCCTCGGCACTGACCCTCTGACAGTGCGGCACTCCCTCAGCACTGACCCTCTGACAGTGCGGCGCTCCCTCGGCACTGACCCTCTGACAGTGCGGCACTCCCTCAGCACTGACCCTCTGACAGTGCGGCGCTCCCTCAGCACTGACCCTCTGACAGTGCGGCACTGCCCTCGGCACTGACCCTCTGACAGTGCGGCGCTCCCTCGGCACTGACCCTCTGACAGTGCGGCACTCTCCCTCAGCACTGACCCTCTGACAGTGCGGCGCTCCCTCAGCACTGACCCTCTGACAGTGCGGCACTCCCTCGGCACTGACCCTCTGACAGTGCGGCGCTCCCTCGGCACTGACCCTCTGGACAGTGCGGCGCTCCCTCGGCCACTGACCCTCTGAAAGTGCGGCGCTCCCTCGGCACTGAGGTTGGGTAGAATTGCGATCTATTCGGCGCTCTGCCTCAGGGACTCCAATTGACAAACTGCTCAGATCAGCAAATGACATTTTCCATCAGGTTGGAACCTGGTGCAGTCGCCTCAGTAATTGTTATATAAAGAGAGGTTCGCCGCAAACCTTGTCGCTGATTTCTCCGGCAGGCCTGACTTTAAATGGGCTGCAGCTGACAGAATAACTAGCTGGATTCTTGTGTGTGTTCAACGCAGGCCTGAATAGCAGATACTTCCCTGGCGATACCCTCATTCTCACTCCTTCACTGCATCAAACACTGGGCTCCGAGTGAGAGGAGGCAGTCAGGCGAACATTTAGACTTATCCAAAAAAATCCAGGCAGCCATTTCCCTTCCAGCTCCGTGCACACCACACACACACACACACACACACACACACACACCGTGCAAGAGCAATCCTCAATTCCTGCTCCTCTATCTCTCCGCCTCTCTCTTAATCAGGTGGAAAATCCCAAAACGTGAACTGCGCACTTTGAGAGTTGAGGGGGTCATGACAATTGGACCTGGGAGCGAGTTCCACATTCTCCCAACTCCCCATGGAAGGCCGAGTCCCACATTCTCCCCACTCCCCGTGGGAGCGAGTCCCAAATTCTCCCCACTCCCCATGAAGCGAGTCCCACATTTCTGCCCCCTTCCTGTGGGAGTGAGTCCCACATTCTCCCCACTCCCTGTGGAGTGAGTCCCACATTCTCCCCCACCCCCTGTGGGAGCGAGTCCCACATTCTCCCCCACTCCCTGTGGGAGCGAGTCCCACATTCTCCCCCACTCCCCCGTGGGAGCGAGTCCCACATTCCTCCCCCCACTCCCTATGGGAGCGAGTCCCACATTCTCCCTCACTCCCCCGTGGAAGCGAGTCCCACATTCTGCCCCCTTCCTGTGGGAGTGAGTCCCACATTCTCCCCACTCCCCATGGAAGCGAGTCCCACATTCTGCCCCCTTCCTGTGGGAGCGAGTCCCACATTCTCCCCCACTCCCCCGTGGGAGCGAGTCCCACATTCTCCCCCACTCCCCGTGGAGCGAGTCCCACATTCTCCCCACTCCCCATGGAAGCGAGTCCCACATTCTGCCCACTCCCCGTGGGAGCGTGTCCCACATTCTCCCTCACTCCCCCGTGGGAGCGAGTCCCACATTCTCCCTCACTCCCTGTGGGAGCGAGTCCCACATTCTCCCCACTCCCCGTGGGAGCGAGTCCCACATTCTCCCCACTCTCCGTGGGAGCGTGTCCCACATACTCCCTCACTCCCCCGTGGAAGCGAGTCCCACATTCTCCCCCACTCCCCGTGGAAGCGAGTCCCACATTCTGCCCCCTTCCTGTGGGAGTGAGTCCCACATTCTCCCCACTCCCTGTGGGGAACAAGCCTCCATTAACGAGGGGGTGTGGCAGGGTCAGTGTTGATAGTGGGCTTTGAAAGGGTTCGTGAGGGTTGACGCAGGGGGTAGTGGCGAGCTTTTCCCTGATATTGCAATAATCTGATGCCGGGTGGGAAAAGTGGAGTGGGAACTGGCTGACGTCAGTGGCTGCTTCCCACACCAGGGGGCGCGGGTCTGGTTGTCAGAGGAAGGCAGAATGAGGCAGGGAGAATTCTCTGCCATCTTACTAGTGTCACCCGCTGGTTTCCTCCACTGTGCCATCAACTCTGCCACTCCCTGACCCGACAGACAATCCTAAAGAGGCAGCGAACAGGCCAAGGAGTGTTCTTCATCCTGACCCAGAAACCCACTCCCCTCGCTCACGCACTACCTAGAATCATAGAATCCCTACAACGCAGAAGGAGCCATTCGGCCCATCAAGAGTGTGCACCAGCTCTCTGCCACAGAATGTTACTCAGGCTCCCTCACACCCCCCCCTTCCCATAACGCCTCACATTTCCCATGGGCCAATCCACCCTAACCCGCACATCTTTGGACACTAAGGGGGCAATTAGCATGGCCAATCCACCTGACCTGCAGATCTTTGGACTGTGGGAAAAACCAGAGCACCCAGAGGAAACCTATGCAGAAATGGGGAGAATGTGCAGACTCCACACAGACACACGTGCTCACTGTGTATTGAACCTATGTCTCTGGCACTGTAATGCAGCAGTGTTAACCACTGTGCCACCATGCTGCCCACAATCTCTCAACAATATACAAGAAATTGCTATAAAAATGTTCCTTTTATTTTATAAACACTCTTGGTTTTACCCCCCCCCCACATTCTTTCTTGCAGTGATCTGGGGATTAATCTTAAAACTCTGCAGATCAATCCGCAAATCTAGTAGGCCTCAGGCTGAGGGAATGTCGCCATTCGGGACCTGAGTCATGTTTGTCTCATCGGGCCAAAGTTTGACACTGTGCCACACAGGGGGATATTCAGAGAAATCAACAAAACCTCCTGGTCAAAGAGGTAGTTCTGAGGTATCCATCCGACAGAGAGAGAGAGAGAGAGACATAGACAGAGACAAAGAGAGAGAGAGAGAGAGAAAAAGAGAGGGGCAGAGAGAGGGTTAGAGAGAGAGAGAGAGGGGCAGAGAGAGAGAGAGACATAGACATAGACAGAGACAAAGAGAGAGCGAGAGAAAGAGAGGGGCAGAGAGGGGGACAGGGATAGAGAGAGGCAGAGAGACATAGACAGAGACAAAGAGAGAGAGAGAGAGAAAGAGAGGGACAGAGAGAGGGATAGAGAGAGAGAGAGAGGCAGAGAGAGAGAGAGATGGAAAGAGAGAGAGACACAGAGAGAGAGAGGCAGAGAGAGGGATAGAGAGAGAGAGGCAGAGAGAGGGAGAGATTGAAAGAGAGAGAGAGAGACAGAGAGATAGAGAGACATGGACAGAAACAGAGAGAGAGAGATAGACATAGACAGGGACAAAGAGAGAGAGAGAGAGGCAGAGAGAGGGATAGAGAGAGAGGCAGAGAGAGAGAGAGAGCCAGAGAGACAGAAAGAGAGAGGGAGAGCCAGAGGGAGAGAGACAGAGAGAGAGAGAGAGGCAGAAAGACAGAGAATGAGAGAGACAGAGAGAGAGACACAGACAGACAGAGAGTGAGAGAGAGACAGAGAGAGAGAGAGACAGACAGAGAGAGAGAGAGACAGAGACAAAGAGAGACAGAGAGGGACAGAGAGAGAAAGAGACAGAGAGAGAGAGAGAGAGAGAGAGACAGAGAGGGACAGAGAGAGACAGAGATACAGAGAGAGAGAGAGACAGAGACAGAGAGAGAGACAGAGACAGAGAGACAGAGAGACAGAGAGAGACAGAAAGGCAGAGAGAGAGAGATAGAGAAAGGTGGAGAGGTTTAGGGGTGGAATCGCAGAGCTAGGGCCTAAGCCACTGCCTGTGGAGTAATGGAGGGCAGAGCTGGAAGGGCTCGGAGATCTGGGATGGTTGTCGCCCTAGCAGGGAGGGGTGGAGGTGGGGGGCGGTGGTGTGTGGGGTATGGGGAGGAATCAGCACTGGGAAATGCAGCCAAGATCCCAGTCCTGTAGCTCTGGAACAACAACGTAGAATGTTCCGGAAAACAGGCCCAGGCGAACATTCAACACTGTGGCCCATTACGATGCTAAGGACAAGGAAATTCCCCCCTCCTCAGTAATCCCCCCCCCCCCCCCCCCCCCCACACACTGTCCAGAGGCAGGGGATTGGGATCCGCTGGCCTGTCTGGGTTATGCATCTGGGGGGGGAATGCTGGCAATATAATCAACGCTAACCCCAGTGTGATCCCCCCCAGACGAATGATCATCTCCATTGTCCCTGGTGTCCCCACTCTGCCTCCGGCTCTCTCCCACCCTATCCACGTCCCTCATAATCTTGAACACCTCGATCAGGTCACCCCCTCAGTCTCCTTTGCTCCAGAGAAAACAACCCAAGCCGATCCAACCTCTCTCCATAACTTCAATGTTCCCTCCCAGGCAGTATCCCTGGTGAATCTCCTCTGCACCCCCTGGAATCACATCCTGTCTATCATGTGGCGACCAGAACTTTCTAAAAAATTTATTTGTTGGTCATAAATAAGGCTCACATTAACACTGCAATGAAGTTACTGTGAAAATCCCCTCGTCGCCACACTCCAGCACCAGTACGGTTTACACTGAGGGAGAATTTAGCACGGCCCAATGCACCCTAACCAGCAGGTCTTTCAGACTGTGGGAGGAAACTGGAGCACCCGGAGGAAACCCCACGCAGACACGGGGAGAATGTACAGACTCTACACAGACAGTGACACAAGTTGGGAACTGAACCTGGGTCCCTGGCGCTGTGAGGCAGCAGTGTTAACCCACTGTGTCACCGTGCTGCTGGGATTGAACCCGGGGTCCCTGGCGCTGTGAGGCAGCAGCGCTAACCCACTGTGTCACCGTGCCGCTGGGATTGAACCCGGGTCCCTGGCGCTGTGAGGCAGCAGCGCTAACCCACTGTGTCACCGTGCCGCTGGGATTGAACCCAGATCCCTGGTGCTGTGAGGCAGCAGCGCTAACCCACTGTGTCACCGTGCCACTGGGATTGAACCCAGGTCCCTGGTGCTGTGAGGCAGCAGCGCTAACCCACTGTGTCACCGTGCCGCTGGGATTGAACCCGGGTCCCTGACGCTGTGAGGCAGCAGCGCTAACCCAGTGTCACCGTGCCGCTGGGATTGAACCCGGGTCCCTGTGAGGCAGCAGCGCTAACCCACTGTGTCACCGTGCCGCTGGGATTGAACCCGGGTCCCTGACGCTGTGAGGCAGCAGCGCTAACCCAGTGTCACCGTGCCGCTGGGATTGAACCCAGGTCCCTGGCGCTGTGAGGCAGCAGCGCTAACCCACTGTGTCACCGTGCCACTGGGATTGAACCCAGGTCCCTGGCGCTGTGAGGCAGCAGCGCTAACCCACTGTGTCACCGTGCCACTGGGATTGAACCCGGGTCCCTGGTGCTGTGAGGCAGCAGCGCTAACCCACTGTGTCACCGTGCCGCTGGGATTGAACCCGGGTCCCTGGTGCTGTGAGGCAGCAGCGCTAACCCACTGTGTCACCGTGCCGCTGGGATTGAACCCGGGTCCCTGTGAGGCAGCAGCGCTAACCCACTGTGCCAGAGTGAACTTCACACAGTACTCCAGCTGTGGCCTCATCAAAGTTCTATACACTCCATCATGACCTCTCGAGCTTTTCTAAACTACACCCCGATTGATAAAGGCGAGTGTGCCAGAAGCCTTTTTCACCACGCTATTAACCTCTCGATTGGAATGGGCAGCCAAGGGAAAGCGAGATTTGTATTTCTAGAACACCATTTACTGTCTCAGCTTATCCCGAGTTCCTCAAAAGCCAATCGAGTCACTTCACAACTGGAGCCAGGTTGGAATGAAAAGCGGGAACCAATTGTCCCCACAGCAAGTTCCCTGAAACAGCAATATGTTAATGGCCATGTCATCTGTTACTCAGTGCGGCGCTCCCTCAGCACTGACCCTCTGACAGTGCGGCGCTCCCTCAGCACTGACCCTCTGACAGTGCGGCACTCCCTCAGCACTGACCCTCTGACACTGCGGCGCTCCCTCAGCACTGACCCTCTGACAGTGCGGCACTCCCTCAGCACTGACCCTCTGGCAGTGCGGCAGTCCCTTAGCACTTACCCTCTGACAGTGCGGCGCTCCCTCAGCACTGACCCTCTGACAGTGCGGCAGTCCCTTAGCACTTACCCTCTGACAGTGCGGCGCTCCCTCAGCACTTACCCTCTGACAGTGCGGCACTCCCTCAGCACTGACCCTCTGACAGTGCGGCGCTCCCTCAGCACTGACCCTCTGACAGTGCGGCACTCCCTCGGCACTGACCCTCTGACAGTGCGGCAGTCCCTTAGCACTTACCCTCTGACAGTGCAGCACTCCCTCAGCACTGACCCTCTGACAGTGCGGCAGTCCCTTAGCACTTACCCTCTGACAGTGCGGCGCTCCCTGAGCACTGACCCTCTGACAGTGCGGCACTCCCTCAGCACTGACCCTCTGACAGTGCGGCACTCCCTCAGCACTGACCCTCTGACAGTGCGGCAGTCCCTTAGCACTTACCCTCTGACAGTGCGGCGCTCCCTCAGCACTTACCCTCTGACAGTGCGGCACTCCCTCAGCACTGACCCTCTGACAGTGCGGCGCTCCCTCAGCACTGACCCTCTGACAGTGCGGCGCTCCCTCAGCACTGACCCTCTGACAGTGCGGTGCTCCCTCAGCACTGACCCTCTGACAGTGTGGCGCTCCCTGAGCACTGACCCTCTGACAGTGCGGCGCTCCCTGAGCACTGACCCTCTGACAGTGCGGCACTCCCTCAGCACTGACCCTCTGACAGTGCGGCGCTCCCTCAGCACTGACCCTCTGACAGTGCGACGCTCCCTCAGCACTGACCCTCTGACAGTGTGGCGCTCCCTCAGCACTGACCCTCTGACAGTGCGGCACTCCCTCAGCACTCACCCTCTGACAGTGCGGCACTCCCTCAGCACTGACCCTCTGACAGTGCGGCACTCCCTCAGCACTGACCCTCTGACAGTGCGGTGCTCCCTCAGCACTGACCCTCTGACAGTGCGGCACTCCCTCAGCACTGACCCTCCGACAGTGCGGCACTCCCTCAGCACTGACCCTCTGACAGTGCGGCACTCCCTCAGCACTGCACGTGCTCACTGTGTGTGCTCCCTCAGCACTGACCCTCTGACAGTGCGGCACTCCTCAGCACTGACCCTCTGACAGTGCGGTGCTCCCTCAGTACTGACCCTCTGACAGTGCGGCACTCCCTCAGCACTGACCCTCCGACAGTGCGGTGCTCCCTTGGCACTGACCCTCCGACAGTGCGGTGCTCCCTCAGCACTGACCCTCTGACAGTGCGGCGCTCCCTCGGCACTGACCCTCCGACAGTGCGGCACTCCCTCAGCACTGACCCTCTGACAGTGCGGCGCTCCCTCGGCACTGACCCTCCGACAGTGCGGCACTCCCTCAGCACTGACCCTCTGACAGTGCGGCACTCCCTCAGCACTGACCCTCCGACAGTGCGGTGCTCCCTTGGCACTGACCCTCCGACAGTGCGGCACTCCCTCAGCACTGACCCTCTGACAGTGCGGTGCTCCCTTGGCACTGACCCTCCGACAGTGCGGCACTCCCTCAGCACTGACCCTCTGACAGTGCGGTGCTCCCTTGGCACTGACCCTCCGACAGTGCGGCACTCCCTCAGCACTGACCCTCCGACAGTGCGGTGCTCCCTTGGCACTGACCCTCCGACAGTGCGGCACTCCCTCAGCACTGACCCTCTGACAGTGCGGTGCTCCCTTGGCACTGACCCTCCGACAGTGCGGCACTCCCTCAGCACTGACCCTCCGACAGTGCGGTGCTCCTTGGCACTGACCCTCCGACAGTGCGGTGCTCCCTCAGCACTGACCCTCTGACAGTGCGGCGCTCCCTCGGCACTGACCCTCCGACAGTGCGGCACTCCCTCAGCACTGACCCTCTGACAGTGCGGCGCTCCCTCGGCACTGACCCTCCGACAGTGCGGCACTCCCTCAGCACTGACCCTCTGACAGTGCGGCACTCCCTCAGGCACTGACCCTCCGACAGTGCGGTGCTCCCTTGGCACTGACCCTCCGACAGTGCGGCACTCCCTCAGCACTGACCCTCTGACAGTGCGGCACTCCCTCGGCACTGACCCTCTGACAGTGCGGCACTCCCTCAGCACTGACCCTCTGACAGTGCGGCACTCCCTCAGCACTGACCCTCTGACAGTGCGGTGCTCCCTTGGCACTGACCCTCCGACAGTGCGGTGCTCCCTCGGCACAGACCCTCTGACAGTGCGGCGCTCCCTCAGTGTAAGTCTGGATTGTTTTGGGGGGTGGTTTCAGGTCTGCCTTTTCGAGCAGCAGCTTGTGTACTGGGTTGAATTTGGGGGTGTGATGTTGTTCTGTGCTGCTGGGATTGTCGAGAAGTTGATCGGGAAGCTGTCGGGAGTCAGAGGGCAGGAAGAATCCAGAATGTGTCCCACTTCCCGGCACTGAGAGCTCTACTTCTCGCTGGGAATCCATCAATAAGCCATTAACACACAGCCTCTACTCTGTGATTCCAGTTATTATTGAAGGGTGAAGGGGACGCACTAATGCATCACTCTGAATCACTCAAGCTGCATCTCAGCCACATCTCTCTCTCCCTCCCCGCTCTCCGCATTTGCTGCCACATCCAGGAGAGACAATTCCTAAGCAGCAAACCCCCACCCCCCCCCCACACCCTGCCGCTACCGTGCCCCCCCCACACCCCACCCCACAACCTCCCCACTCGAGTGGGACTTCCTTTCGAGGTATCAGCCCGATCGGCTATTCGACTGCAGTTGTCACTACCAGCCTGCCCATCCTTCGCCAGCCAGACAAACAAGCAGCCATTCCCTCCGCACCTCCCTGTCCCCTACACCGAGCAGCCAGTCTCAGTCGCTATTCATACCACCCCCCTCCTCCAAACCCCCACACGTCTCCTGCACACACCCACCCTCTGGGGCAGGTGGGGAGCAGGGTTCCAGGATGTGAGTCACCAACCTTGCCATCTGCAGCACATTGCACTGCCTCTCTCTGCAGTTATAACCTCAGAGTAGACCTTTCATTTCAACACACACGCACGCACAACACACACACACACGCATACACTACACGCATGCATACACAGATGCAGACACAACACACATGTGCACGCACACACAACACACATGCATGCACACATGCATGCACACATGTACAGCACACAAACATGCACGCATACACAACACGTGCATGCACACCCAAAACACGCGTGCATGCACAAAACGCGCACAAGCACACAACAAACACGCATGCACACACACATTCACAGAACACACACACGCACACACACATTTACATGCATGTATGCACACATGCACGCACACATACACTTGCACAGACATATACGACACATGCGCACACACACACATGCATATACACCCGCACACAAAAACACGCACGGCACGCGCACAATATGCACAAGCACGTGTGGACACACACACACAAACACACATACATGCACACACACTCACATACACAACACATGCGCGTGCACACACAACACACATGCATGCACACAACACACATGCTCGCACATGTATACATACAGAGCATACACACATATATATATGCATATATGTACACACGCATGCACACATATACATGCAGACACATACGACACATGTGCGCACACACAAACATGCACACAAACACACACACACACATACGCCCAGCACACGCGCACGCACGCGCACACACACACACACACACAAACTCGGATGGACACATACACACGCAAACACACATATAACGTGCACACACACACATAACCGGGGTGCAGAGGGGGTTAAAGCTGATCTGCAGAGGAGTAAGAGGCTGTACCAGGTTATAAACAGGAGACACCGACATTTTAAAACAAAAATCATCCCCGACAGAATCTGTAAGCGGCAGAAAGGGAAAGAAATCTCACCTCGTGCGAGTGGGCTGGGTGGTCCCTTGTTGCTGCTGTCCTGTGTGTGTGAGTGTGAGGGCAGCTTCAGTTCATTAATTTTTGTAGTTGCTGGCTGCTGCTTGGTTCAAAGCGACCCAGGCAACCAAGGTGACGGAGTGGATCCTGTGGGGGGAATGGGAGAGAGAGAGAGAGAGAGAGAGACACACACACACAATTAGTTCAGCGGTTAAGGATTGTTGCTACGTTATCACTAAGCTCTGCGCAGGGCTTGGAATAAACAGCAAAACACTGGCCAGTTGGCGTCCTTGTTTACGTTTTGGGGGTGCCGTGGGAGGGGGTGGGGGCTTTGGGTAAACCTACGGTGAGCCCCTCCCCCTCCCTGTCGTCCATCGCCTTCCCGCTGCCAGCCTTTGCATTGCCAAGTAACCCAATCACCCGGCCCCTCCCAATCACTGCCCCTTCAGACCTCCACCCTTACCCACACTCACGCGTGGCGGTGGGGGTGGGGAGGGGGGGGAGCGGGTGGGTGAGGGCGGGAAATAGAGGAGGAATAGCCCCCTGCTGGGGCAAGTGGAGGAATAACGCCCTGCTGAGGTAAGTGGAGGAATAAACACCTTGCTGGAGTAAGTGGAGGAATAAGCCCCTGCTGGGATAAGTGGAGAAATAACCCCCTGTTGGGGTAAGTGAAGAATAAACCCCTGCTGGGGTAAGTGGAGGAATAACCCCCTGCTGGGATAAGTGGAGCAATAACCCCTTGCTGGGATAACCCCCTGTTGGGGTAAGTGGAGCAATAACCCCCTGCTGGGATAAGTGGAGCAATAAACACCTTGCTGGGGTAAGTGGAGGAATAACCCCCTGCTGGAGAAAGTGGGGGGAATAAGCCCCTGCTGGAGTAAGTGGGGGAATAACCCCCTGCTGCGGCAAGTGAGGAATAACTCGCTGCTGGGTCAGTGGAAGAATAACCCCCCTGTTGGGGTAAGTGGAAGAATAATCCCCTGCTGGGTCAGTGGAAGAATAACCCCCTGTTGGGGTAAGTGGAAGAATAATCCCCTGCTGGGTAAATGGAGGAATAATCCCCTGCTGGGGTAAGTGGAGGAATAATCCCCTGCTGGGCTAAATGGAGGAATAATCCCCTGCTGGGTAAATGGAGGAATAATCCCCTGCTGGGTAAATGGAGGAATAATCCCCTGCTGGAGTAAGTGGAGGAATAATCCCCTGCTGGGCTAAATGGAGCTCAAATTCCCAGCATCGGCTGCAAGTCAATCACGTCACACCATCCTTGTTAATCCTGCTCTTTTTGTGCCCATGATCTATCCTACTGCCCCCTCTTTACTCCCTCCCCAATAAACCTCACTACCTCCTCCCCTCATCTCTCCCAGCTCTGTCTCTTTCTCCCCTCTCCCAGCTCCGTCTCCCCCACCCCCACCTCCCTGGGTCAGTCTCTCCCCCCTTACCCACCTCTCTCCCGGTTCGGTTTCCCTCTCTCCCAGCTCTATATCCAACCTCTCTCTCCCTCTCTTTCCCAGTTCTGCCTCCCCCCCTCTCTCCCGGTTCAGTCCCCCACCTCTCTCCGGTCTCCCCTCTCTCCTGGCTCTGTATTCCACATCCCCACCCCCTTCCTCTCTCCTGGTTCAGTCTCCCCCCCTCTCTCTCCCTCTCTTCCAGCTCTGTCTCCTCCACCACCCCCCCCAACCCCCCACCTCGGCCCCCCTTCGTCTCTCCCAGCTCAGTCTCTTTCCTCTTCTCCCTCTCTCCCGACTAAGTCTCCCCGTGTTCCACCCCCACCCCCTCCTGACTCAGTCTCCCCCCAGCCCCACCTGTCTCTCCCTCTTGCAGCTTTGTCTTCCCCCCATCTCCAACTCTGTCTTCCCACCACCCTTCTCCTCTCCCAACTTTGTCTCCCCCCGCCCCGCCACCTCTCCTGGCTCTATCTCCCCTCCTCTCTCCCTCTCTGCCTCTCTCCCAGCTCCGTCTCCCCAACTCCCCTCCCTCTCTCCTGGCTCTGTCTGCACCACCGCCACCCACCCCCCGCCCGCCAAATTTCCCAGGTCAGTTCAACCTTCCCCACCCTCCAACAAAGTGTATGTGTGTGTGCGTGAGTGCGTGTGTGTGTGTGTGAATGTGTGTTGTGAGTGTGCATGTAACAGAGTGGGAGTGTGTGAGTGTGTGTACCTGTGAGTCTGTGTGTGCATGTGAGTGTGAGAGTGTGCATGTAACAGAGTGGGAGTGTGTGTATGTGTGTACCTGTGAGTGTATGTGTGTGAGGGTGTAACAGAGTGCGTGAGTGTGTGTGAGGGTGTAACAGAGTGCGTGAGTGTGTGTGAGGGTGTAACAGAGTGCGTGAGTGTGTGTGAGGGTGTAACAGAGTGCGTGAGTGTGTGTGAGGGTGTAACAGAGTGCGTGAATGTGTGTGAGGGTGTAACAGAGTGCGTGAGTGTGTGTGAGGGTGTAACAGAGTGCGTGAGTGTGTGTGTGAGTGTAACAGAGTGCATGAGGGTGTAACAGAGTGCAGTGAGTGTGTGTGAGGGTGTAACAGAGTGCGTGAGTGTGTGTGTGAGTGTAACAGAGTGCGTGAGGGTGTCACAGAGTGCGTGTGTGTGTGTGAGGGTGTAACAGAGTGCGTGAGGGTGTAACAGAGTGCGTGTGTGTGTGTGAGGGTGTAACAGAGTGCGTGAGTGTGTGTGAGGGTGTAACAGAGTGCGTGAGTGTGTGAGAGGGTGTAACAGAGTGCGTGAGTGTGTGTGAGGGTGTAACAGAGTGCGTGAGTGTGTGTGTGTAACAGAGTGCGTGTGTGTGTGTGAGGGTGTAACAGAGTGCGTATGTGTGTGTGTAAGTGTGTGTGTGAGTTGTTCTCTGCACAGAGGGTGAAATGATCTGTTTCTCTCTCCCTCTTGGTTGGCCCATTCACTCCCTGCATTAGCCAGGCAGGGCTGAGTAATATGCGGGTAAAGGGTGTGGGCGCACTCTACAAATACCACTGCCCCTTCATCCCCCACCCCCAGGCTTGACTCTCCCTCTCTCTCTGCCCAACCTCTATCCCTCAGCTACCCTCTCTCTCTTTCTCTCTATGCCACCCTCTCTCCCCCATGCCAACCTCTCTTGTCTTCCACTCTTCTCTTTGCCTTTCTCTCTCTGTCCCCCTCCCTCTGCCAACTCTATCTGCCTCTCTCCCTCTCCCACCCTCTCTCTCTGACACCCTCTTTCCCTCCGCCAACTCCCTCTTCCTCTGCCACCTTCTCTCCCTTTGCCACCCTCTCTCCCTCTGCTGCCCTATCTGCCAATGCTCTCTCTCTCTACTACCCTTCTCTCTGCCAACCCTCTCTCCCTTTTGCCACCCTCTCTCTCTCTCTCTGCTACCCTCTCTCCCTCTGCCACTCTCTCTCCTTCTACCATCCTCCCCTCTAGCCAACCCTCTCTCTCTTCCACCCTCTCTCCCTCTGCCAACTCTCTCTCTCCCTCTGCCAACTCTCTCTCTCCCTCTGCCAACCCTCTCTCTCTCTCTCTGCTACCCTCTCTCCCTCTGCTAACACTCTCCTCCTCGCTCTCTGCTACCCTCTCTCCCTCTGCCAACCCTCTCTCCCTCTGCAACCCTCTCTCTCTCTCTGGCACCCTCTCTCTCTGCTACCCCTCTCTCCCTCTGCCAACCCTCTCTCTGCTACCCTCTCTCTCTGTGCCACGCTCTCTCCGCCAACCCTCTCTCTGTCTCTCCCTGGAACCCTCTCTCTCTCTGCCAACCCTCTCTTCCTCTGCCAACCCTCTCTCTCACCTCTCTCTCTCTGCCACCCTCTCTCTCTCTCTCTCTCTCTCTCTGCCACCCTCCCCTCCCTCACTCCTCCAGTGTTATCCCCCCAACCCCCTCCAATCCCCTCCCCACCCCACAACCCCCCCCCCGCAGCAAGGCCTGGCAGTACCTCTCACCCTGCTTCATCTCTGCCGGGCTGTAGCGACCGATGTCCGTCCAGCCACCCAATATGGAGACTGCTTTTTCCCTTCTGATCGTCTCTCTCTCTCTCATGCTGCGGATCCTGGCATACTAACTGCATTTGCGCCTTCCCTTTCTCTGTGACATCATCAAGGTCTCAGCGCTGGTAAGTTTGTGCACACACACACACACACACACACACACACACACACACACAGAATAATCCAGCGGGATAAAAAAATACCTAATACCCAATCCGTCAGGAGAGAGAAAGAGAGAGAGAGAAGAGCTATTCAGATTAACATGGAGGTTGGTTTCAGTCTGCGGTTGTGTGTGTGTGTGTGTGTGTGAGTTCTTTTTTAATAAAACAAACATCAAAGCCCTAATTACGTTCTTGCTCTCTCTCTCTCTCTCTCGTTCCCTCCCTCCCTTACACCAGGCTGATTCCCTGCCAAGCATTGTAACTAAAAGATGCAGTCTGGCACACACGCAGAATTTTCAAGAATCCCCTTGTCGCACTCCAGAGCAGAGCAGAGAGGAGAGAGAGAGAAGGGATATATAAACACACACCACACAATCTCTCAGTGCTAAAACAGCTTCTTAAAGCTATCTCTCACCCTGCGTTTCCATTTGGAGGAGAGGTTGGTGGGGTTGGGGGGGCGGGTGGGGGGGGGGGGTGGGTAAGTGGTCCATGGCCAAGCTATCCAAAGCACGAGGAAATGGGGAGGGGGGGGGGGGGGGGTGCCAGAAAAGATATATGTTTTGGGACTGTCAGATCCTCTCGAATTTTCAATCACTTCCTCCTCTTCACGTAAACAAGTTATAGAGTATCCTCCTTCTTTCTGTTGGTGCCTGTGTGCATGTGCGTGTGTGAGTGGTGCGTGTGCATATGTGTCTATGTGTGTGTGTGTGTGTGCATGTGTGTGCGTTCATGTGAGTGTGTGTGCATGTGTGTTGTGCGCGTCTGTGTGTGTGTCGTGTGCATGTGTGTGCGTTCATGTGAGTGTGTGTGCACGTGAGTGTGTGTGTGCGCCTGTATGTGTGTGCGTATGTGTGTGCGTGTCTGTCTGTGTGCGTATGTGTGTGTGTGTCTTTTCCAGATGCTCACTCTGGCCGACTCTCTCAGTCCCACTCGCAGCAAGCTCAGCTGAGGTTGGTCCCCCACCTGGAGGAGGGAGGAGGTGGGTAGAGGGGGCTATATTGGAGACTTCCAGATGTTGTCAAGGGTTGGATCCGGTGTAGGGTGGTGGGGGAGAAGGGGCAATGCCAGTGATTTCTTTTAACACACCTGGACACCCAAAGAGCCCTGGGCCTCCCTCCCCAAGCCCGGCCTGAAATCCAACCCTCTCGTCGGGGTCCCTGCGCTCTGGGTTTCCCGCCCCGGGGGCGTGGGGAGCGAGTGAGTGAGGGAGGGAGGCGGAGGGGTTGGGGTGGCCGCTGTTTAGAGCCTTGCGCCTTTCCCCAAACACTTACCACCTCGCTCAGAATCCAAGGCGTTATCAAAGCCTAACTAGGCCCGATCAACACGGCGGGTGCCAGAATCTGAAACAAGAGCAGAAAAATGCTGGAAAATCCCAGCGAGTCTGACAGCCACCTGTGTGTGGGGAGAGACAGAGAGAGAGAATGGAGAGTCAAGGTTCGCTGACCGAAATTTTACCACCTCGCAGTACAGCATTCTCCCCTCGGCCTCGAGGGAGGTACCTACGAGCCCCCAGGTAAGAGAGGCTGGTAAAATTCCAGCACTCGAGCCTGGGTGACCCATCGAAGAGTCATCAAGGCTCAAAACACTGGCTCTATTCTCTTTCCACAAACCCTGTCAGACCCACTGAGATCTTCCAACATTTTCTGTTCTTACTACGTTAATTCCATTGGCAAGTAACTCACCTCCTGACTACAACCCCCCCCCCCCCACCCTCTACCATCCCACCCCCCCACCCACCTCCCTCCCCCCACACACACACACTATCAACATCCTGGGGGGTTACCGTTTACCAGAACACTAATTAGGCCCAGCCGTATACTGTGGCAACAATCCTTTCATTGGTGAGTAGCTCACCCTCTGTGCACCCCCCTCCCCGAAGTCTATCAACATCCGGGGAGGGGGTTACCCCCTCCACCCCACTATCGACATCCTGGGGGAGTTAACCCCCCCCACTATCGAAATGCTGGGGCGTAACCTCTCCCACTATTGACATCCTGGGGGTGGTAAACCCCCCACTATCGACATGCTGGGGCGTAACCTCCCCCACTATTGACATCCTGGGGGGGGGGGGGGGGGTTACCCCCAACCCAGAAACAGAACTGGACCCAGCCAGATAAATATTGGGGCTCCCAGAGCAGGTCAGAGGCTGGGAATCCTGCAGTGAGTAACTCACCTCCTGTCTCCCCCCCCCAAAGCCTGTCCACCATCTACAAGGACACAAGTCAGGAAGTGTGATGGAATACTCCCCAGTTGCCTGGATGGGTACAGCTCCAACAACACTCAAGAAGCTCGATACCATCCAGGACAAGCAGCCCCAGCCCCCCCCATCCCACAAACACTCACTCCCTCACCACCGACACTCAGTAACAGCCGTGTGTACAACTACAAGATGCACTGCAGTAACTCACCAAGGCTCCTGAGACAGCACCTTCCAAACCCACTTCCATCCAGAAGGACAAAGGCAGCAGATACCTGGGAACAGCCCCCTCTGCAAGTTCCTCTCCAAACCTTTCACCACCCTGACTTGGAAATATATCGCCGTTCCTTCCCTGTCGCTTATCTAAGACTGTGTCCCCTGATTCCAGACTCACCACTCAGGAGAAACTACCCATCTGCATCTACCCTTTTGCATCCTGTAAGAACTTTTTAAGTTTCAATGAGATCAGCTTCTCATTCTTTGAAATGCACACACAATCTTGCACACAGTACTGCTTGCACACATCACGTACTCTCACACACACACTCACATACACACACTCACTCTCACACCACACCACGTATTCACACACACACTCACTCACACACACACACTCTCACAGACACACACACCTGTGTACACAAACACACACATACACTCACACGATACCCTCGCACACAATCACATACTCACACTTACACACTCACTCAGTCACACACACGACACATACACACACATACACTCATGCCACACACTCATTCATACATCACATACTCACACATAACACACTCACTCACTCATATAACACACATACACACACACACATACTCACACAGACACACACACCAGAGGAGAGACACACACATACACACATACTCACTCACTCACACACAACATACTCAACACACACACATACCACTCTCACACACACACACACACACCTGTGTACACAAACACACACATACACTCACTCTCACACACTCTCGCACACATCACATACTCACACATACACACTCACTCACACACACACTCTCACACACACACACCTGTGTACACAAACACACACACGTACACTCACACACTCTCGCACACATCACATACTCACACACACACGCACTCAAGCACCACACATACTCCTCACACACACACATACACTCACACACACACACCTATGTACACAAACACACACACTCACACACATCACATACTCTCACATACACACTCACTCACACACATATTCACATACACTCACACACACACACCTGTGTACACAAACACACACACATACACTCACACACACTCTCGCACACATCACATACTCACTCACACACACAGACTCACACACACACACACATACATCTCACACACACACACCTGTGTACACAACACACACATACTCACACACTCTCGCACACATCACATACTCACACACACACATATACACACTCACAAACATTCCAACACACTCACTCACACAGACACAAACACATACATACACACACACTCACTCAGACACACACATTCACTCACTCACACACCCTCACTCACACTCATACACACAGACGCACACACACTCTCGCAGACATACTATCGCACACCTACTCTCACACACACGCTTACACACATACTATCATACACATCTCACATACACACACACACTCGCTTGCACACTCTCACACACATACTTTCGCACATACACTCACACATACTCACACAGACTCACATACAGACACACACACTCTCACAAATACTCCAAAACACACCACACTCACAAACACACACGCACACACACTCTTGCCAAACACTATTGCACACTCTCACACACACACTCTTACACGCATATTCTCACACACACTCTCACACACATCACACATTCTCACTGACACACTCACTGACAACCCACGCTCGCTCACATACACTCTCGCACTCGTACTCGCACAAATACTCCCAAACAACAACATTCTTTGCACACACACTCACATATAGTCTCACACAGACTCGCTCACACTCACACACACACTCATCCACAGATTAACTCACTCAACATACAATAGTACACATTGACAGAGCAAACACAGACTTGTGCTCCAGAACTCGCCATGCCCCTAGCCAAGCAGTTCCCAGTATGGCTACAACACTGGAATCTACCCGACAATGTGGAAAACTGTCCAGGTTTGTCCTGTACACAAGAAAAAGGAGGAACTAAACCTGGCCAATCAGTCATACTCTGGATCATCAGTAAAGTGATGGAAGGGGTTATCGACAGTGCGATCCAGCAGCACCAGCTCAGCAATAACCTGCTCAGTGGCACCCAGTTTGGGTTTTGCCAGGGTCACTCAGCTCCTGACCTCATTACAGGCTTGTTCAAAGACGGACAAAAGAGCTGGATTCCAGAGGTGAGGTGGGAGTGACAGCCCCTGGCATTGAGGCTGCATTTGACTGAGTGAGACAGCTCGGATGAAACTGGAATCAATGGGAATCGGGCAAATTCTCTACTGGTTGGAGTCATACCTGGTACAGAGGAAGATGGTTGTGATGATTGGAGGTCAGTCATCTCAGCTCCAGGACATCTCTGCGGGAGTCCCTCAGGCGAGTGTCCGAGGCCCCAACAATCCTCAGCTGCTTCATCAATGACCCTCCCTCCATCTTAAGGTCAGAGATGGGGATGTTCACCAATGATCGCACAATGTTCAGCACCATTCACCACTCCTCAGATACTGAAACAGCCCGTGTCCAAATGCAGCAAGATCTGGACAATATCCAGGATTGGGCTGACGAGTGGCAGTAACACTCGGGCCACACCAATGCCAGGCAATTACCATCTCCAACGAGAGGGGATCTAACATCAGCATTCAATGGATCGCCATGTTGAATCCCCCAACATTAGCTCCCCATGAGCCTCATCCGCTCCATCTCAGCCTATCAGAATATCCTTCTATTCCTTTCTCCCTCATGCGTTTATCCAGCTTCCCCCAGTAATGTCTCAACAGTACAAGACACAGAGGAAGAAGTAGGACACTCGGCTCATCAACGCTGCTCTGCTATTCAGTGAGATCATATCCAATGTGATAACCCTCAACTCCACTCTCCCTCCCTTATCCCCATAACCCTCAATTCTCTTACTGATTAAAACCCTCTCGGCCTCAGCCTTGAACAGACAGGACGACCCCGCCACTACAGTGGGAAATATTCCACAGATTCACCACGCTCTGCAAGACTACGCACTTTGACTGCTCCTCGTGGGAGCGAAGTCCCCACATTCTCCCACACTTCCCCCGTGGGGAGGCGAGTCCCACATTCTCCCCACTCCCCGTGGGAGCGAGTCCCACATTCTTCCCACTCCCCGTAGGAGTGAGTCCCACATTCTCCCCTCTCCCTGTGGGAGCGAGTCCCACATTCCTCCCCACTCCCCCTGTGGGAGCGAGTCCCACATTCTCCCCACTCCCCAGTGGGAGCGAGTCCCACATTCTCCCCACTCCCCGTGGAAGCGAGTCCCACATTCTCCCCGCTCCCCAGTGGGAGCGAGTCCCACATTCTCCCCCACATCCACAGTGGGAGCGAGTCCCACATTCTCCCCACTCCCCGTGGGAGCAAGTCCAACATTCTCCCCCACTCCCAGTGGGAGCGAGTCCCACATTCTCCCCCACTCCCCAGTGGGAGCGAGTCCCACATTCTCCCCACTCCTGTGGGAGCGAGTCCCACATTCTCCCCATTCCCCGTGGAAGCGAGTCCCACATTCTCCCCCACTTCCCAGTGGGAGCGAGTCCCACATTCTCCCCACTCCCTGTGGGAGCTAGTCCCACATTCTCCCCACTCCCGTGGGAGCGAGTCCCACATTCTCCCCACTCCCTGTGGGAGCGAGTCCCACATTCTCCCCACTCCCCGTGGGAGCGAGTCCCACGTTCTCCCCACTCCTGTGGGAGCGAGTCCCACATTTTCCCCCCACTTCCCGTGGGACCAAGTCACACTCCCCGTGGGACCAAGTCCCACATTCGCCCCCACTCCCCGTGGAGCGAGTTCCACATTCTCCCCCACTCCCCATGGGAGCGAGTCCCCACATCCTCCCCCATTCCCCGTGGGAGCAAGTCCTACATTCTCCCCCACTCCCCCATGGGAGCGAGTCCCACATTCTCACCCACTCCCCGTGGGACCAAGTCCCACATTCACCCCCACTCCCCTTGGGAGCTAGTCCCACATTCTCTCCACTCCCCGTGGGAGCGAGTCCCACATTCTCCCTACTCCTGTGGGAGCGAGTCTCACATTCTCCCCACTCCTGTGGGAGCGAGTCCAACATTCTCCCCACTCCCCGTGGGAGCGAGTCCCACATTCTCCCCACTCCTGTGAGAGCGAGTCACCACATTCTCCCCTCTCTCTCCCTGTGGGAGCGAGTCCCACATTTTCCCCCACTCCCCTGTCGGAGCGGGTCCCACATTCTCCCCCACTCCCCGTGGGAGCGAGTCCCACATTATCCCCACTCCCCATGGGGAGCGAGTCCCACATTTTCCCCCACTCCCCGTGGGAGCAAGTCCCACATTCTCCCCCACTCCCCTGTGGGAGCGAGTCCCACATTCTCCCCACTCCCCCCGTGGGAGCAAGTCCCACATTCTCCCCCCGTGTGAGTGAGGTCCCTCATTCTCCCCAACTCCCCGTGGAAGCGAGTCCCACATTCTCCCCCGCTCCCCGTGGGAGCGAGTCCCACATTCCCCCCCACTCCCCGTGGGAGCAAGTCCCACATTCTCCCCACTCCCCTGTGGGAGCGAGTCCCACATTCTCCCCCAATCCCCGTGGGAGCGAGTCCCACATTCCCCCCACTCCCCGTGGGAGCGAGTCCCACATTCTCCCCCACTCCCTGAAGGAGCGAGTCCCACATTCTCCCCCACTCCCCCCGTGGGGAGCGAGTCTCACATTCTCCCCACTCCCCTGTCAGAGCGAGTCCCACATTCTCCCCCACTCCCCCTGTGGGAGCGAGTCCCACATTCTCCCCACTCCCCTGTCAGAGCGAGTCCCATATTCTCCCCACTCCCTGTGGGAGCGAGTCCCACATTCTCCCCCACTCCCCTGTCAGAGCGAGTCCCACATTCTCCCCCACTCCCCTGTGGGAGCGAGTCCCACATTCTCCCACTCCCCTGTGGGAGCGAGTCCCACATTCTCCCCCACTCCCCTGTGGGAGCGAGTCCCACATTCTCCCCACTCCCCTGTGGGAGCGAGTCCCACATTCTCCCCACTCCCCTGTGGGAGCGAGTCCCACATTCTCCCCACTCCCTGTGGGAGCGAGTCCCACATTCTCCCCACTCCCCTGTCAGAGCGAGTCCCCACATTCTCCCCACTCCCCTGTCAGAGCGAGTCCACATTCTCCCCACTCCCCCCGTGGGAGCGAGTCCCACATTCTCCCCCACTCCCCCCCGTGGGAGCGAGTCCCACATTCTCCCCCACTCCCCCCGTGGGAGTGAGTCCCACATTCTCCCCCACTCCCCCCCGTGGGAGCGAGTCCCACATTCTCCCCACTCCCTGGGTAAAGATATTTCTCTGGAATCCCCCTAGTGGGTTTCTCACTCCCCCCACCACTGGGATATTTTTGTGATTGTGCCGGTGGTTAAATGGGCCTGAACGTTGGCCACCCTGCATCCTCAGCAAGCTGTGGTCATGACGTGAGGCATCCTCTTTGTGTGATAGCCCGGAGGCAAAGTCATGGCCAGTGCCTGCTCAGTGAGGCAGAATTCAATCCCTTGTTTACTGGCAGATAACCCCGTGACCTTCTCGTGTATGTGTGATATTTTTAAAACACACTTATTGTTCACCAGGGAGTCCCACCAGCTCCCTCCCACTTCTCTCCTGCTCCATTCCTCTGCTTAATTTCATTCAAGGTCTTTGAGAGGGAATGTAGACAGGAGGGTCTTTCCCCGAGTGCCCCCCAAAGGCGATGGACATCAATTCCCCAGAGGCGGGGTTCCTTTTTCCAGATTGACTTCCTTTATAAACTTCTCCCCACTCCTACGGCTGGGAACACACACAAAGCAAGTGTGGAATGCAAGGAAAGTAGAAAGAAACTTAAGCAAGGAGTAAGGAGGGCTAAAAGGGATCACGGAAAAGCATTGGCCAGCAGGATTAAGGAAAATCCCAAGGCTTTTTATACAAATGTAAAGAGCAAGAGGAGGGGGTTGGCCCACTCAAGGACAAGGAAGAGTATCTCTGCGTGGAGCCAGAGGAAATGGGCCAGGTATTAAATGATTACTTTGCGTCAGTATTCACCAAAGAGAAGGACTTGGTGGATGATGAGTCTGGGAAAGGATGTGTAGATAGTTTGAGTCATGTTGAGATCAAAAAGAGGTGGTATTGGGGTTCTTGAGAAACATCAAAGTAGAAAAGTCCCCAGGGCCTGATGGGCTGTACCCCAGAATACTGACAGAGATAAGGGAGGAAATTGCTGAGGCCTTGAGAGAAATCTTTGTATCCTCACTGGCTGCAGGAGAGGTCCCAGAGGATTGGAGAATAGCCAATGTTGTTCCTTTGTTTAAGAAGGGTAGCAAGAATAATCCAGGTAATTACAGGCCGGTAAGCCTTACATCAGTGGTGGGAAATCATTGGAGAGCATTCTTCAAGACAGGATTTATTCCCACTTGGAAATAAGTGGACATATTAATGAGAGGCAACATGGTTTTGTGAAGGAGGTCATGCCTCACGAACTTGATTGAGTTTTTCGAGGAAGTGACGAAGATGATTGATGAGGGTAGGGCAGTGGATGTTGTCTACATGGACTTCAGTAAGGCCTTTGACAAGGTCCCTCATGGCGGACTGGTGCAGAAGGTGAAGTCACATGGGCTCAGAGGTGAGCTGACAAGGTGGATACAAAACTGGCTCAGTCGTAGAAGAGAGAGGGTAGCAGTGAAAGGGTGCGTTTCTGAATGGAGGCTAAGACAAGTGGCGTTCCTCAGGGATCAGTGCTGGGACCTCTGCTGTTTGTAATATATATAAATGATTTGGAGGAAAATGGAACTGGTTTGATTAGTAAATTTGTGGACAACAGAAAGGTTGGTGGATTTGTGGATAGCGATGAGGACCATCAGAAGATACAGTAGGATATAGATCAGTTGGAGACTTGGGCAGAGAGATGGCAGATGGAGTTTAATCCCAGACAAATGGGAGGTAATGCATTTTGGAAGGTCTAATAAAGATAGGAAATATACAGTAAATCATAGGTCATAGAAACCCCACAGTGCACAAAGAGGCCATTTGGCCCATCGAGTCTGCACTGACCACAATCCCACCCAGGCCCTACCCCCATATCCCTACATATTTACCTGCTAATCCCTCTCAGGACACTAAGGGGCAATTTTAGCATGGCCAATCAACCTAACCAGTGTTTGGACAGTGGGAGGAAACCGGAGCACCCAAAGAAAACCCACGCAGACATGAGGAGAATGTGCAAACTCCAGACAGACAGTGACCCAATCCAGGAATCGAACCCAGGTCCCTGGAGCTGTGAAGCAGCAGTGCTAACCACTGTGCTACCGTGCCACCCTAAGTGGCAGAACCCTCGAGTATTGATATGCAAAGGGATCTGGCTGCACTAAAAGTGGCAGCGCAGTTGGAGAAGGTAGTCAAGAAGGCATCGGCTGGGGTATTGAGTTTAAAAATTGGCAAGTCATGTTGCAGCTTCATAGAACCTTAGTTAGGCCGTACTTGGAATATGGTGTTCAATTCTGGTCTCCACACTACCAGAAGGATGTGGGGGCTTTGGAGAGGGTACAGAAAAGATTAACCAGGATGTTGCCCCTGGTATGGAGGGCATTAGCTATGAGGAGAGATTGGAGAAACTTGGTTTGTCCTCACTGGAATGACGGAGGCTGAGGGGCGACTTGATAGAAGTCTACAAGATTATGAGAGGCTTGGACAGAGTGGATAGTCAAAGCTTTTCCCCCAGGGTGGAAGAGTCAATTACTAGGGGGGGGGGGCACAGGTTTAAGGTGTGAGGGGGCGAGGTTTAAAGGAGATGTACGAGGCAGGTTTTTTACAGAGGGTGGTGGGTGCCTGAAACTCGCTGCCAGGGGGAGGTAGTGGAAGCGGATACGGCAGTGAACTTTTAAGGAGCGTCTTGACAAGTACATGAATAGGATGGAAATAGAGGGATATGGTCCCTGGAAGGAGAGGGGGTTTTAGTTAAGACGGGCAGCATGGTCGGTGCAGGCTTGGGGGACTGAAGGGCCTGTTCCTGTGCTGTAATTTCCTTTGTTCTTTGATCTAAGAGTGTTTCAGGTAGGCAGTGGGAATCCGGCGTGCTGGTACTCCTGGCACTCCTCCATATATTCTCAGGCGAGACTCTCTGCTTGGGCAAACATTCCCTCAATCAGGAAGTTCATATTCCAAGAGGCCCATGTTATGGGCCTCACTGAGGTCATTACATGCACACTAACAGGGCAGCACGTGGCACTGTGGTTAGCACTGCTGCATCACAGCGCCAGGGACCCGTGCTCGAACCCAACCTCAGGTGACTGTCTGTGTGGAGTTTGCATATTCTCCCCGTGTCTGCATGGGTTTCCTCCCACACTACAAAGATGTGCAGGTTAGGTGGACTGGCCATGCTAAATTGCCCCTTAGTATCCAACAATGTACAGTTAGACCATAAGACATATGGAGTAGAATGAGGCCACTCGGCCCATCGAGTCTGCTCCGCCATTCAATCATGGCTGATATTTTTCTCATCCCCATTCTCCTGCCTTTTCCCCATAACCCCTGAGCCCCTTATTAATCAAGAACCTATCTATCTCTGTCATAGAACATAGAACATTGAACATTACAGCACAAACAGGCCCTTCGGCCCTAAAGTTGTGCCGATCACATCAACCCCACCAATCTATAGACCTATCTATAACCCCCAATCCCATTAAACCCCATATACTCATCCAGAAGTCTTTTAAAAGACCCCAGCGAGTTCGCCTCCACCACCGACGACGGCAGCCGATTCCATTCACTCACCACCCTCTGAGTGAAAAACTTACCCCTAACATCACCTCTGTACTTCCCTCCCCGCACCTTAAATCTGTGTCCTCTCGTAGCGACCATTTCAACCCGGGGAAATAGCCTCTGAGAGTCCACCCTATCTATTCCTCTCAACATTTTATAAACTAAAGACACTCAATGACCTGGCCCTCCACAGCCTTCTGCGGCAAAGAGTTCCACAGATTCACCACTCTCTGGCTGAAGAAATTCCTCCTCATCTCTGTTTTAAAGACTTTAGCCTGAGGTTGTGCCATCTGGTTCCAGTTTTTCATTCTAGTGAAAACATCTCCACATCCACTCTATGGTTAGGGGGGATTGGCCATGCTAAATTACCCCTTAGTGTCCAAACATATGTAGGTTAGGGGGGATTGGCCATGCTAAATTGCCCCTTAGTGTCCAAAGATGTATAGATTAGTTGAATTAGCCATGCTAAATTACCCCTGAGTGTTCAAAGATGTGCAGGTTAGATGGATTAGCCATGCTAAATTACCCCTGAGTGTTCAAAGATGTGCAGGTTAGGGGGATTGGCCATGCTAAATTACCCCTTAGTGTCCAAACATATGTAGGTTAGGGGGGATTGGCCATGCTAAATTGTCCCTTAGTGTCCAAAGATGTGTATGTTAGGTGGATTGGCCATGCTAAATTGCCCCTTAGTGTCCAAAGATGTATAGATTAGTTGAATTAGCCATGCTAAATTACCCCTGAGTGTTCAAAGATGTGCAGGTTAGATGGATTAGCCATGCTAAATTACCCCTGAGTGTTCAAAGATGTTCAGGTTAGGGGGATTGGCCATGCTAAATTGCCCCTTAGTTCCAAAGATGTGTAGGTTAGGTGGATTGACCATGCTAAATTGCCCCTTAGTGTCCAAAGATGTGCAGGTTAGGAGGATTGGCCATGCTAAATTGTCCCTTAGTGTCCAAAGATGTGTAGGTTAGGGGGATTGGCCATGCTAAATTGCCCCTTAGTGTCCAAAGATGTGCAGGTTAGGAGGATTGGCCATGCTAAATTGTCCCTTAGTGTCCAAAAATGTGTAGGTTAGGGGGATTGGCCATGCTAAATTGCCCCTTAGTGTCCAAAGATGTGCAGGTTAGGAGGATTGGCCATGTTCAAGGCTGAAGTAGATGGATTTTTAATTTTTAAGGGAATCATAGGTTATGGGGATAAGGCGGGAAAGTGGAGTTGAGGATTATGACATCAGATCAGTCATGATCTCATTGAATGGCACAGCAGACTTGATGGATAAACACATGAGGGAGAAAGGAACAGAAGGAGATGCTGATAGGGTGAGATGGAGAGAGTGTGGGAGATAGCTGGTATGGAGCAGAAACTGACAGGATGTTGACAGCGGAGGGTTCAGCAATGGTCGCCTCTGCAGTGCACAGAGTGTGGGAGATTTTTTTGGGATGAACTCCCATTTAAAAAAAAAACAGCATGAATTACTCCAGTTTTCCCGCAAATTCAATACGTAGAATTTTTTTGGGAGAATTCCACTCGGAGAATCTGGTGAACTGGTGCAGCGACAGTAATCTCTCCCTCAATATCAACAAAACGAAGGAGATTGTCATTGACTTCAGAAAGTGTAGTGGAGAACATGTCTCTGTCTTCATCAACCGGGACAAAGTGAAAATGGTCAAGAGCTTCAAATTTTTAGCTGTCCAGAGCACCAACAACCTGTCCTGGTCCCCCTCCACGCTGACACTACAGTTAAGAAAGCCCTACCAATGCATCAACTTTCTCAGAAGACTAAGGAAATTTGGAATGTCCGCTACGACTCTCACCAACTTTCACAGATGCCCCATAGAAAACATTCTTTCTGGTTGTATCACAGCTTGGTCTGGGCTCCTGCTCTGCCCAAGACCACAAGGAACTATAAAGGGTCGTGAACGTAGCCCAATCCATCACACAAACCAGCCTCCCATCCACTGACTCTGTCTACACTTCCCGCTGTCTCGGCAAAGCAACCAACATAATCAAGGGCCCCACATACATTCTCTCTTCCACCTTCTTCCATTAGTAAAAAGATACAAAAGTCTGAAGTCACGTACCAATCAACCCAAGAACAGATCTTTCCTGCTGCCTCAGACTTTTGAATGGACCTACCTCGCTTTAAGTTGATCTTTCTCTACACCCTAGCTATGACTGTAACACTAATTCTGCACTCTCCCCTTTCCTTCTCTATGAATAGTATGCTTTGTCTGTATAGGGTGCAAGAAACAATACTTTTCACTGTATCCCAGTACATGTGACAATATTAAATCAAATCTATGTAAGAATGGTATGCTTTGTCTGTATAGCGTGCAAGAAACTTCTGTCGGGAAAAAGATATAAAAGTCTAAGGTCCCGTACCAACCGACTCAAGAACAGCTTCTTCCCTGCTGCTGTCAAACTTTTGGATAGATCTCCTTAATGTTAAGCTGATCTTTCTCTCCACCCTAGTTATGACTGTAACACTATATTCTGCACTCTCTCCTTTCCTTCTCCATGAATGATATGCTTCGTCTATATAGCGCTCAAGAAACAATACTTTTCACCGTATATGGGGTAAAGCCTCAAAAGCTAGTGGTGTTTCCTTCCAAATAAACCTGTTGAACCTCAACCTGGTGTTATGAGACTTCTTATTGTGTTTACCCCAGTCCAACGCCAGCATCTCCACATCATTACTGACACGTAATAAATCATAACAACAATAAATCAAATCAAATCAAAATCCTGGATCCCACCTCCGCTCCCGCCTAGGAAATCCACGCAGACATGGGGAGAACATGCAAACTCCGCACAGACAGTGACCCGAGGCCAGAATTGAACCCGGTTCCCTGGCGCTGAGAGGCAGCAGTGCTAATCATTGTGCCACCGCTGCGCCCCATTCTGCTGATCTGAGGGAGTGTTGCTGACGTCACTTAGGCCTGTGTTTGTGACCTCACAGCAGATAACGGGTTCTGGTGACCTGGATGCCTCTGCTTCCTCTGCATCGTTCTCACGGGGCCTGAGGTGAGTCTATCTCTTCCGCTTTAACGCCCGCCAATCCCACCCTGACAGCAGGAATGATATCAGTCTTTGACACAGGCTGGACCCTCGCAGGCTGGACTTTGGTCTGACCGCACGTGATCACCTATCCAAGAATCTCTTCCCTTCCAACGTGGACATCCCAACGTTCTTGCATTCCAAGTTCCTGCTCTCCCACTGGACAGTCACTGCGACAAAGGAAAGCAGTCAGCTTTCCGTAGCCAGGTTTCAAAAGCAGCCTCCCATTAGTGCGGTTGGTTGGTTTAGCGGGATGAATGTTGGCCAAGGTTCCAGGAGAATGGCCCAACTCTGCTGCCAACAGAAGGCTGGAATCTTCAGAGTCTACCCAAGGATGCTGACCTTCCATCTCTTCAGAGGATGCAGATTCTCAGATAAGGTTCTCAGATCGCCAAGGAACTTTCAAGTGAAATTTATTGGATAGGCACATAGAGCACCCCAGAATGATAGAGAGGGGATAGCTTGATCTTGGAATTGGACATAGCTCGGCACAACATTGAGGGCCGAAAGGCCTGTGCTGTGCTGTAATATTCTGTGTGTGATTGTCGGCACATCCATCCAAGAACAGCTCCTTTAATTTTTCTTTTGAATTCCTAGCTTGAGCAGAGGCACAAGAAAGGCAATGAATGTCCTCCTGACAACAGAGTGGTTAGCAGTGCTGCCTCACAGCACCAGAGTCATGGGTTCAATTCCGGCCTTGGGTCACCGTCCGTGTGGACTTTGCAGGTTCTCTCCCCGCATCTGCGTGGGTTTCCTCCGGGTGCTCCGGTTTCCTCCCACAGTCCAGAGAAGTGTAGGTTAGGTGGATTGGCCATGCTAAATTGCCCCTTAGTGTCCAAAGATGTGTGGGTTAGGTGGATTGGCCATGCTAAATTGCCCCTTAGTGTCCAAAGATGCACGGGTTAGGTAGATTGGCCATACTAAATTGCCCCTTAGTGTCCAAAGATGTGTGGGTTAGGTGGATTGGCCATGCTAAATTGCTCCTTAGTGTCCAAAGATGTGTAGGTTAGGGTGGATTGGCCATGCTAAATTGCCCCTTAGTGTAAAAGATGTGTAGGTTAGGGTGGATTGGCCATGCTAAATTGCCCCTTAGTGTCCAAAGTTGCACGGGTTAGGTGGATCGGTCATGCTAAATTGCCCCTTAGTGTAAAAGATGTGTAGGTTAGGTGGATTGGCCGTGCTAAATTGCCCTTCAGTGTCCAAAAAAGTTAAGGTTAGCTGGATTAGCAATGCTAAATTGTCCTAGTTGTAGGTTGGGTGAATTAGCTATGATGGATACATGGCTGGTGGGGATGGGGAGGATGCAGCTTCAATGGGCCGAATGGCCTCCTTCTGCATTGTAGGGATTCTACGAAGGTTATCATCTATAACCTTCTGACCAGCGAGGCACACAGCAGAAGCACTTGTCCTGAAAGCGAGTGTATGATGTGTATTGACTGCAAGATGGAGCAAGTGAGATGGAGGCAATGTGCTGTGACACATGTTGTTAAATGCAGAATGGTAGCGAGGTCCCCTCTCCTGGAACTCTGGGTGATTGGGAACGGTACATTCACTGTGCATGGGATGGGGCGTGAGAGGTTGATGGGCCAAGATCGGAGCAGAGGAAGCAGAGCAAAGGTACGGTAGCTCACACAGAAGCGGAACTGAAGGAATCAGCCGTCCGATTGACCCTACCCTCGTTAAGCTGGTGTTTTTCCAGTTCCCCTGTGTGACCCCCCGGAGGTCCCAGAACATTGAGAAGGTACTCACTGCCGCACTGTCAGAGGGTCGGTGCTGAGGGAGTGCCGCACTGTCAGAGGGTCACTGCTGAGGGAGTGCCGCACTGTCAGAGGGTCAGTGCTGAGGGAGTGCCGCACTGTCAGAGGGTCGGTGCTGAGGGAGTGCCGCACTGTCAGAGGGTCAGTGCTGAGGGAGTGCCGCACTGTCAGAGGGTCAGTGCTGAGGGAGTGCCGCACTCTCAGAGGGTCAGTACTGAGGGAGTGCCGCACTGTCAGAGGGTCGGTGCTGAGGGAGCGCCGCACTGTCAGAGGGTCAGTGCTGAGGGAGCGCCGCACTGTCAGAGAGTCAGTGCTGAGGGAGTGCCGCACTGTCAGAGGGTCGGTGCTGAGGGAGTGCCGCACTGTCAGAGGGTCAGTGCTGAGGGAGTGCCGCACTGTCAGAGGGTCAGTGCTGAGGGAGTGCCGCACTGTCAGAGGGTCAGTGCTGAGGGAGTGCCGCACTGTCAGAGGGTCAGTGCTGAGGGAGTGCCGCACTGTCAGAGGGTCAGTGCTGAGGGAGTGCCGCACTGTTGTAGATACAAGTTTTCTGACGAGATGCAAGTAATTGGAGCAGGTGTAGGCCGGTGTCGGCCCCTCAAGTTTACCCAGCCAATCAAGTAGAACATGGTTAATGTTCTGACTCAGCACTGACCCTCTGACAGTGCGGCGCTCCCTCAGCACTGACCCTCTGATAGTGCAGCGCTCCCTCAGCACTGACCCTCTGACAGTGCGGCGCTCCCTCAGCACTGACCCTCTGACAGCGCGGCGCTCCCTCAGCACTGACCCTCTGACAGTGCAGCACTCCCTCGGCACTGACCCTCTGACAGTGCGGCACTCCCTCAGCACTGACCCTCTGACAGTGTGGCACTCCCTCAGCACTGACCCTCTGACAGTGCGGCGCTCCCTCAGTACTGACCCTCTGACAGTGCGGCACTCCCTCAGCACTGACCCTCTGACAGTGCGGCGCTCCCTCAGTACTGACCCTCTGACAGTGCGGCGCTCCCTCAGTACTGACCCTCTGACAGTGCGGCGCTCCCTCAGTACTGACCCTCTGACAGTGCGGCACTCCCTCAGCACCGACCCTCTGACAGTGCGGCACTCCCTCAGTATTGTGTGTGTATCTGTGTAGGTTCCTATATGTGTGCCTGCCCATCTGTTCATGTGTGCCCATGCATCTGCCTCCATGTATATGTGTATGTCTGTCTGTGCATGTGTGACTGTCTTTGTGTTTCTGTATGTGCTTGTCTGTCTTTGCATGTATCTCTATCTGTCTGTGCATGTTTGTGTGTCTATGCTGATGAGTGTTCGAATGTGTGCATGTGCATGTGTATGTGTGTGTATGTGGGGAGGGATGTGTGCATGGAAAGTTTATTAATGTCACAAGTTGGTTCACATAACATTGCAATGAAATTACTGTGAAAATCCCCTCGTTGCCACACTCCAACGCCTGTTCCGTTTCCACTGAGGGAGAATTTAGCATAGCCAATCCACCTAACCTGCACAATTCTGGACTGTGGGAGGAAACCGGACCCACCGGAGGAAACCCACGTAGACACGGGGAGAACATGCAGACTCTGCACAGACAGTGACCCGAGGCTGGGAATTGAACCCGTGTCCCTGGCCCTGTGAGGCAGCAATGCTAATTACTGTGCCACCGTGCTGCATGTGTGTGTGTGTGTGTCTGTCTGTTTGCGCATGTGTGTGTGTCTGCACAGGGATATAGAGAGCAGAACAGAGCACAGTGCTCTGCGTGGTCTAACCAAGGGAAATAGAGACTGGAACTGCATGGTTCACAGTATGGTCTAACTAAGAGATATGGAGACCGGAACTGCACAGGGTGCTCCTAGTGTGGTCTAACCGAGTGATATAGAGACTGGAACTGTGCTCCAAATGTGGTTAACTGAGGGATATAGAGACTTGAATTGTGAACGATGCTCCGAGTGTGGTCTAACCAAGGGATATGGAGACTGGAACTGTGCACAATACTCCAAGTGTGGTCTAACTGAAGGATACGGGAACAGGAACTATGCATGGTGCTCCGAATGTAGTCAAACCGAGGGATATGGAGACTGGAACTGTGCACAGTGCTCCGAGTGTGGTCTAACTGAGGGATACAGAGACGAGAACTGTGCACAGTGCTCCCAGTGTGATCTCACCGAGGGACATAAAGGCAGGAACTGTGCATGGTGCTTCGAATGTGGTCTAACTGAGGGATATAGAGACTGGACCTTGGCACGGTGCTCCCAGTGTGGTCGAACCAAGGGATATGGAGACTGAAACTGTGTGCAGTGCTCCGAATGTGGTCTAACTGAGAGATATAGAGACTGGAACTGTGCACGGTGCTCCCAGTGTGGTCTAACCAAGGGATACAGACATACTGTGCGCAGTGCTCCAAATGTGGTCTAACTGAGGGATATAGAGACTGGAACTGTGCACGGTGCTCCCAGTGTGGTCTAACCGAGGGATACAGACATACTGTGCGCAGTGCTCCAAATGTGGTCTAACTGAGGGATATAGAGACTGGAACCTTGCACGATATTCCCAGTGTGGTCTAACTGAGGCATATAGAGACTGAAACTGTGCACAGTTCTCCCAGTGTGGTCTAAACAAGGGATATAGGACCAGGATTGTGCACAGTGCTCCCAGTGTGGTCTAACTGAGCAATATGGAGGTTGGAACTATATACAGTGCTCCGAGTGTGGTCTAACCAAGGGATACGGAGACCAGAACTGTGCACGGTGCTCCCAGTGTGGTCTAAATTAGGCACACTGAGACTAGAACAGTGCACAGTGCTCCCAGTGTGGTCTAACTGAGGGATACAGAAGCAGGAACTGTGCAATGTGCTCCCAGTGTGATCTAACCAAGGGATACGGAGACTGGAACAGTGCACAGTGCTCCCAGTGTGGTCTAACTGAGGGATACAGAAGCAGGAACTGTGCACAGTGCTCCCAGTGTGATCTAACTGAAGGATATAGAGGCAGGAACTGTGCATAGGGCTCCAAATATGGTCCAACTGAGGGATTATAGAGAATGGAATTGTGCACAGTAATCCGAATCTAACTGAGGGATATAGAGACTGGACCTGTGCATGATTTTCCCAATGTAGTCTGACTGAGGGATATAGAGGCAGGAACACAGCACTTTGCTCTAAGTGTGGTCTAACCAAGGGATATCGTGGTAGGAACCGTACACAGTCCTCCCAGTGTGGTCTAACTGAGGGATATAGAGATCGGAACCGTACACAGTCCTCCCAGTGTGGTCTGACTGAGAGATATAGAGGCAGGAACTGTGCACAGTGCTCCCAGTGTGGTCTAACTGAGAGATATAGAGGCAGGAACTGTGCACTGGGCTCCCAGTGTGGTCTAACCAAGGGATACAGAGGCAGGAACTGTGCACAGTGCTCCCAGTGTGGTCTAACCAAGGGATACGGAGACTGGAACTGTGCACAGTGCTCCCAGTGTGGTCTAACCGAGGGATACAGAGGCAGGAACTGTGCACAGTGCTCCCAGTGTGGTCTAACCAAGGGATACAGAGGCAGGAACTGTGCACTGGGCTCCCAGTGTGGTCTAAATGAGGGATACAGAGGCAGGAACTGTGCACTGTGCTCCCAGTGTGGTCTAACCAAGGGATACAGAGGCAGGAACTGTGCACTGTGCTCCCAGTGTGGTCTAACCAAGGGATACAGAGGCAGGAACTGTGCACTGGGCTCCCAGTGTGGTCTAAATGAGGGATACAGAGGCAGGAACTGTGCACTGGGCTCCCAGTGTGGTCTAAATGAGGGATACAGAGGCAGGAACTGTGCACAGTGCTCCCAGTGTGGTCTAACCGAGGGATACAGAGGCAGGAACTGTGCACAGTGCTCCCAGTGTGGTCTAAATGAGGGATACAGAGGCAGGAACTGTGCACTATGCTCCCAGTGTTGTCTAAATGAGGGATACAGAGGCAGGAACTGTGCACTGGGCTCCCAGTGTGGTCTAACCGAGGGATACAGAGGCTGGAACTGTGCACAGTGCTCCCAGTGTGGTGTAACCGAGGGATACAGAGGCAGGAACTGTGCACAGTGCTCCCAGTGTGGTCTAACCGAGGGATACAGAGGCAGGAACTGTGCACTGGGCTCCCAGTGTGGTCTAAATGAGGGATACAGAGGCAGGAACTGCGCACAGTGCCCCCAGTGTGGTCTAACCAAGGGATACAGAGGCAGGAACTGTGCACTGGGCTCCCAGTGTGGTCTAACCAAGGGATACAGAGGCAGGATCTGTGCACTGGGCTCCCAGTGTGGTCTAAATGAGGGATACAGAGGCAGGAACTGTGCACTGGGCTCCCAGTGTGGTCTAACTGAGGGATACAGAGGCAGGAACTGTGCACAGTGCTCCCAGTGTGGTCTAAATGAGGGATACAGAGGCAGGAACTGTGCACAGTGCTCCCAGTGTGGTCTAACCAAGGGATATAGAGATCGGGACTGTGTACAGTGCTCCGAGTGTGGTCTGACTGAGGGATATAGAGGCAGGAATTGTGCTCCCAGTGTGGTCTAACCGAGGGATACGGAGACTGGAACTGTGCACAGTGCTGCCAGTGTGGTCTAACTGAGGGATACAGAGGCAGGAACTGTGCACAGTGCTCCCAGTGTGGTTTAACTGAGGGATATCGAGACTGGAACTGTGCACAGTGCTCCCAGTGTGGTCTAACTGAGGGATACAGAGGCAGGAACTGTGCACAGTGCTCCCAGTGTGGTCTAACTGAGGGATATCGAGACTGGAACTGTGCACAGTGCTCCCAGTGTGGTCTAACCGAGGGATACAGGGGCAGGAACTATGCACTGTGCTCCCAGTGTGGTCTAACTAAGGGATACGGAGACTGGAACTGTGCACAGTGCTCCGAGTGTGGTTTAACTGAGGGATATCGAGACTGGAACTGTGCACAGTGCTCCCAGTGTGGTGTAACCGAGGGATACAGAGGCAGGAACTGTGCACTGTGCTCCCAGTGTGGTGTAACCGAGGGATACAGGGGCAGGAACTGAGCACTGTGCTCCCAGTGTGGTCTAAATGAGGGATACAGAGGCAGGAACTGTGCACAGTGCTCCCAGTGTGGTCTAACTGAGGGATACAGAGGCAGGAACTGTGCACAGTGCTCCGAGTGTGGTTTAACTGAGGGATATCGAGACTGGAACTGTGCACAGTGCTCCCAGTGTGGTCTAACCGAGGGATACAGAGATCGGGACTGTGTACAGTGCTCCGAGTGGTCTAACCAAGGGATACGGAGGCAGGAACTGAGCACTGTGCTCCGAGTGTGGTGTAACCGAGGGTTACAGAGGCAGGAACTGTGCACAGTGCTCCCAGTGTGGTGTAACCGAGGGATACGGAGACTGGAACTGTGCACAGTGCTCCCAGTGTGGTCTAACCAAGGGATATAGAGATCGGGACTGTGCACTGTGCTCCCAGTGTGGTCTAACTGAGGGATACAGAGGCAGGAACTGTGCACAGTGCTCCCAGTGTGGTGTAACCGAGGGATACGGAGACTGGAACTGTGCACAGTGCTCCCAGTGTGGTCTAACCAAGGGATATAGAGATCGGGACTGTGCACTGTGCTCCCAGTGTGGTGTAACCGAGGGATACAGAGGCAGGAACTGTGCACAGTGCTCCCAGTGTGGTGTAACCGAGGGATACAGAGGCAGGAACTGTGCACTGGGCTCCCAGTGTGGCCTGAGGAAGGTTCACTGACTCAATCTTTACTTTTCTCTCTCTATTCTGCTGTCACCAGGTGCCATCGAAGAGTCTTGTTCCTCACTCAGATGCAGTTGAAAACCGATAAGAATGAGGAACGGAGAAAGGCACCCGATGGGAACGGGCTCGAGAACGGGAGCAAGAAGCAGGCAGTCCAGGAGGCAAGTTGGAGCTCTCAGCGCAAGGCCACCACCACCGAGGCCGAGAAGGGCCAGGGGAAGTTGCGAGTCCCCGACACCATGAAGGGTCTCCTGGTGGCCCTGTTTGGGGGGGGAGTCCCGGCTGGGTTCGTGGCCCCCTTCACCCGGATCGCCTACGAGGCCTCGCAGGTGCCCTCGCTGGAAATCCTGCTCTTCCGCTGCCTGCTCCACCTGCTGGTGGGGGCCTACATCAAGTGCCGGGGAGCCCAACTCATCGGGCCCCGGGAGGCCTGGAGGACGGTGTTCATCCACGCCATCATCAACGTGGTGTCCATCGCCTGCGCCTACAGTTCCTTCATGGTCATCCCGGCTGGGAATGCCTCCACCGTCCGCAAGGGCATGTCCACCCTCTGCTCCACCCTGATGGCGCTGGTCATCGACAGCTACCACCTCAGCATCTGCGACTGGATCGGCCTTCTGGGCAGCATGGTGGGGCTGGCCCTCATCGTGGTGCCGGACCTGGTGAACCTGGACAAAAGCTCACGCCTGTCGGACATCTTTGGCTACATCCTGGCCATGCTGGGCGGCCTGGCCCTCGCCATGGCCCTCATGATCTTCCGCACGCTCACCCACTCCTCCAGGCTGCTGACGGCCGTCTTCACCTTTGGTGTGGTGGGCAGCCTGCTCTGCGCCCCCCTCATGTCCCTGCTGCAGAAGCCCGTGATACCCCTCGACCCGCTCACCTGGTGCTGCGTCACCGGCATCACGCTACTGGCCCTGTTCTCCTTCTTCTGCGCCAACTACGCGGTGACCAAGACACACCCGGCCCTGGTGTGCGCCTTCCTGCACTCCGAGGTGGTGGTCACCATGATGATCCAGTACTACGTCCTACAGGAGCCTGTTACAGCCTACGGAATCAGCGGTGCCACCATTATTATCTGCAGTATCGTTGTCATTACAGCTCAGAGCATGACCCAGCATCAGCAGGCGTCGAGCGGAAAGAAATAATATTAAAAATTTTAATTTTAGACACACACACACGTGACCAGAGATTTTCTAGTTCCTCAGTCTGGGCGCCCGCGGCGGAACAAAGAACAGCACAGTGCGAGCACAGGCCCTTCGGCCCTCCTGTCCTATCCAGACCTGTATCCCTCTATTTCCCCGTCTGTTCGTGTGTCCATCCAGATAAGTCTTGAATGTGGCTAATGTATCTGCCTCAACCACCTCAATTGACAGTGTATTCCAGGCCCCTGTCACCCTCTGTGTAAAATAACTTCCCCCCCCCCCCCCCCAACATCTCCACCGAACCTTTCCCCCCTTATCTTGAGCCCCCTTTACAACCGTCATTTCTGCCCTGGTGGGGGGGGGTGCACAGTGGGTTAGCACGGCGGCCCCACAGTGCCCCAACAAACCCGGGTTCGATTCCCAGCTCGGGCTCACTGACTGTGCGGAGACTGCACGTTCTCCCCGTGTCTGCGTGGGTTTTCCTCCGGGGAGCTCCGGTTTCCCTCCCACAGTCTGAAAGACCTGCTGGTTAGGGTGCGTTGGGCCGGGCTAAATTCTCCCTCAGTGTAACCCCGAACAGAGTGTGGCGACAAGGGGGGGGGGGGGGATTTCACAGTAACTTCATTGCAGTTTTAATGTAAGCCTTACTTGTGACTAATAAATAAATTTTACTGGGAAAAAGCTTCCAACTGTTCACCCTATCCATGCCCCTCATAATTTTATAAACTTCTATCAGGTCGCCCCCTCAGCCTCCATGTTTCCAGGGAGAACAATCCCAGTTTATTCAATCTCTCCTCATAGCGAATACCCTCCGTACCAGGCAACACCCCCCTAAACCTTGTCTGTACTCTCTCCAAAGCCTCCACGTCCTTCTGGTAGTGTGGCGACCAGGATTGGACACAGTTTTCCAAACGTGGCCTCACCAATGTTTTATACAACTGTAACATAACTTGTCAACTTTTATCCTTAATGCCCCGTCCGATTAAGGTAAGCACGCCACGTGCTTTCTTCACCACCTTTTCCACCTGTGCTCCCAGATGGACAACCAGTCGGAGCAGGAAAGGCCATTCAGCCCCTTTCTAATGTTCTGTCATTCAACCAAGTCATTGTTTAAAAGTTTAAAGTTTACTTCTTCGTGTCACAAATCGGCTTACATTAACACTGCAATGAAGTTACTGTGAAAATCCCCCAGTCGCCCACACTCCGACGCCGGTTTGGGTGACACTGAGGGAGAAATTAGCACGGCCCAATGCACCGCAGCCAGCAGCACATCTTTCAGACTGTGGGAGGAAACCGGAGCACCCGGAGGAAACCCACGCAGACACGGGGAGAATGTGCAGCCTCCACACAGACAGTCACGGGAATTGAACCCAGGTCTGTGGTACTGTGAGACAGCAGTGCTAACCCATTGTGAGACAGAGCTACCATAGCTGCGCCACGACTGAACTCCACATCTCTTTACCATTCATCAATCACAGGGTTTTAATAAATTGATCTGACATTAATTCCCCTTGCTGAAGAGAATTCCAAACTTCTCCCACCCTTAGTGTAGGAATATTCCCAACCCAAACTCCTGATCCCAAACTCTCCCGATTCCCGATCCCAAACTCCCCCCCGATCCCAAACTCCACCCAATCCCAAACTCCCCTGATTCCAAACTCCCGCTGATCCCAAACTCCCCCGATTCCAAACTCCCCTGATTCCAAACTCCCCTGATTCCAAACTCCCGCTGATCCCAAACTCCCCCGATCCCAAACTCTCACCGATCCCAAACATCCCCGATCCCAAACTCCACCCAATCCCAAACTCCCCTGATTCCAAACTCCCGCTGATCCCAAACTCCCCCGATTCCAAACTCCCGCTGATCCCAAACTCCCTTGATTCCAAACTCCCCGGATTCCAAACTCCCCCGATTCCCAACTTCCCCGATCCCCAACTTCCCCGATCCCAAACTCCCCCCGATCCCAAACTCCCACCGATCCCAAACTTTCCCTGATCCCAAACTCCCCCCGATCCCAAACTCCCCCCGATCCCAAACTCCCCCCGATCCCAAACTCTCCCCGATCCCAAACTCCCAGATCCCAAACTCTCCCCGATCCCAAACTCCCAGATTCCAAACTCTCCCCGATCCCAAACTTTCCCGATCACAAACTCTCACCAATCCCAAACTCCCTCATTTCCAAGTTCCCCCGATCCCAAATTCCCCCCCAATCCCAAACTCCCCCTGTCCCAAACTCCCCCGATCCCAAACTTCTCCGATCCTTTGTGTGAAGTGTTTCTGGATTTCTCTCCCAAAAGAGCTGCCTCTGACTTTTAGACTCTGCCTCAACAAATCCCAGAATTCCTGCGGCTTGGATTGAGGCCATTCGGCCCAGTGTGTCTGCAGCGACTCACCAAACGGGCATCGTGACTGAGTGCTACGTTCAGGCCCCTTTCTCACTGAGAGGGGTTCAATCACAATCCCACAATGGTAGCTTCGCAACATTGACTCCTCAGCTAAGCACGTACACCAATTGTCTGAACCTGCAGTTCCTCGCACACTGAGCAGGATTACTATTGCCTCTTCAGTGTCCAAAGATGTGTAGGTTAGGGTGGATTGGCCATGCTAAATTGTCCCTTAGTTCCAAAGATGTGCAGGTTAGGTGGATTCGCCATGCTAAATTGTCCCTTAGTATCCAAAGATGTGCAGGTTAGGGTGGATTGGCCATGCTAAATTGTCCCTTAGTGTCCAAAGATGTGTAGGTTAGGTAGATTGGCCATGATAAATTACCCCTTAGTGTCCAAAGATGTGCAGGTTAGGGTGGATTGGCCATGCTAAATTGTCCCTTAGTTCCAAAGATGTGCAGGTTAGGTGGATTGGCCCTGCTAAATTGTCCCTTAGTGTCCAAAGATGTGTAGGTTAGGGTGGATTGGCCATGATAAATTGTCCCTTAGTTCCAAAGATGTGCAGGTTAGGGGGGATTGGCCGTGCTAAATTGCCCCTCAGTGTCCAAAGATGTGTAGGTTAGGTAGATTGGCCATGATAAATTGTCCCTTAGTATCCAAAGATGTGCAGGTTAGGGTGGATTGGCCATGCTAAATTGTCCCTTAGTGTCCAAAGATGTGTAGGTTAGGAGGATTGGCCATGCTAAATTGTCCCTTAGTGTCCAAAGATGTGTAGGTTAGGGGGATTGGCCATGATAAATTGTCCCTTAGTGTCCAAAGATGTGCAGGTTAAGTGATTGGCCATGGTAAATCGTCTCTTAGATAGCGGGTTAGGTGGATTGGCCATGATAAATTGCCCCTTAGATGCTCTGTCAGAGAATCGGTGCAGATTCAGTGGGCCGAATGGCTTCTCTTCCACACTGTAGGGATTCTTTCTGACCAAAGAGATGGTGAGCGGGCAGTTCCGCCCTCCGCCTGCAGGCGGTGCTGCTGGGGACCGTCCTGAGTGTGGCTCGACAGCACCTCCCGCAGGGCAGCGGCTGGCACTGCGAGGCACAGCTGCAAATAACAAGAGCGAAGTGTGGAGGGGGAGGCAGAGGCAGGGTTAAAGTGAGGGGCTCGACCCCAGCATGTCAGGGCTGGCTTCCTCCCCAGCCACCACCCCCCACCCCCCTCCCACGGTCTTTCTAGCAGGCAGGTGGTGGGGACAGGGAGGGGAAACACCGGCTGATTTTCTTTCCCTATCCAAAGCAGGCCGATTCCCCCAAACGTTCAGAGCAGCTGACTGGTCCAGAAGTATTAATCCCACCATTAGGGTGGCACGGTAGCACAGTGGTTAGCACTGCTGCTTCACAGCTCCAGGGTCCTGGGTTCGATTTCCGGCTCGGGTCACTGCCTGTGTGGAGTTTGCACATTCTCCTCGTATCTGCGTGGATTTTCTCCGGGTGCTCCGGTTTCCTCCCACAGTCCAAAGATGTGCGGGTTAGGTTCATTGGCTATGCTAAAATTGCCCCTTAGTGTCCTGGGATGTGTAGGTTAGAGGGATTAGCAGGTAAATGTGTAGGGATATGGGGATAGGGTCTGGGTGGGATTGTGTTCGGTGCAGACTCGATGGGCCGAAGGGCCTGTTTCTGCCCTGTAGGGTTCTATGGTTCTATCTCCCCCTCCCTGCCTCCTTTCCCCATCTCCCTCTCCTCCCCCCGCAGACCTGTCACACTCTGGCCTCCCTCTCTTCATGATCTCAGCGCATGGGGAGCTCAGCCCAAGGGAAAAAGGGAACACAGCTTCCCTAATAGGGGGGAAAAACATTTCAGACCAGTGTTCTTATTTCCCCGGGACGGAGTTTACTTCCCCCCCACCCTGCTTTCCGGGAGGCCATTTCAACTCCTTCCTCCGAATCGCCACTATCAAAGTCTGTGGGGAGTTAGACAGGGTGAGAAGTCCCATCACACACCTAGTTAAAGTCCAACAGGTTTATTTGGTATCGCGAGCTTTCGGAGCGCTGCCCCTTCATCAGGTGAGTGAGTGACTCCTTACTGTGCCCACCCTAGTCCAATGTCGGCATCAGTGCGGGGAATAGAACAAAGAACAAAGAAAATTACAACATAGGAACAGGCGATTCGGCCCCTCCAAGCCTGCACCGACCATGCTGCCCAACTTAACTAAAACCCCTACCCTTCCGGGGACCATATCCCTCTGTTCCCATCCTATTCATGGATTTGTCCAGACGCCCCTTAAAACTCCCTACCGTATCTGCTTCCACTCCCTCCCCCGGCAGCGAGTTCCAGGCTCCCACTGTTTAAAAAAACTTGCCTCGTACATCTCCTTTAAACCTTGTCCCTTGCACCTTAAACCTGTGCCCCCAAGTAACTGACTCTTCCACCCTGGGGAGAAAGCTTCTGACTATCCACTCTGTCCATGGCCTCTCATAATCTTGTAGATTTCTATCAGGTCTCCCCTCAACCTCCGTCGCTCCAGTGAGAACAAACCAAGTTTCTCCAACCTCTCCTCATAGCTAATGCCCTCCATACCAGGCAACATCCTGGTAAATATTTTCTGTACCCTCTCCAAAGCCTCCACATCCTTCTGGTAGTGTGGAGACCAGAATTAAACACTATATTCCCAGTGTGGCCTCACTAAGGTTGTCCATTTAAACTCAATGCCCCGGCCGATGAAGGCAAGCACACCAGTAGGGTAGGGAGAGAAGTAACTTCCAAGCACTGGGAATGTTTATCCCCATTGAGGTGGGAGTGATGTTAAAACGGTCTGTTAGAGGCCGCAGGGATGCTGCCTTGGGTTTTGAGAACAGTTGGTAGGGTGCACAGAGCCAGGAGAGTGGGGGCGGGGGTGTCTGAGATACCACATCAGTGATAATGATCGAGTGAGGTGCACCAAATGGTCTGTTTGCAACCCCCAGGGGCGGGGGGTGTGGTCAGCGTAACTGGGCGGGCACGCACATCACCAATTCCTCCCCACCCCCCCAACCCCTTCACCCTCCTTGTCCCTTACCTGGAGAGGGGGGGGGGGGGGTGAGCGGAGGGGAGAGGGGGAGAGAGACAGACAGACAGACAGACAGAAAGAGAGGGAGAGACAAACACAGAGGGGTGGCAAAGAGAGAGAGAGAGAGGGGGAGAGAGAGACACACAGAGAGGGAGAGAGAGAAAGACAGGCAGAGACAGACAGAGGTAAAGAGAGAGATGGGGGGAGAGAGAGGGACAGAGAGAGAGAGACAGACAGAGAGACAGAGAGAGAGAGACAGAGCCCGTATTCCTGTAAAAAAAGAGTAGCCACCATCAAATTTGAGGCAGTGAAAAAAGTTTCCAAGTTTGCTCCCTAAGATTCTGGCACCCCCCCCCCCCCCCCCCTCCCCACCACCCTGGCGGGGGGAATGCACGAGAACTCCACACTTCATCGTCAAGTGACAGGGAGGTCCATTTTTGTTGCTGGGGGTCGGAGAGGGGGTGGGGTGAGGGGGAGGGGGAACAAGGGTCTCCCACCCCCCCCCCACCATTTACAACATCCCTCTCCCCCACATCATAAAGATCTGCCCTGTGACATCACCCACTCGCAGGGCGGGGCTTCCTGGGTGTGGCCGGCCTGTGACATCTCTGGGCCTATGATGTAATCATGGAGGGGGGGGGGGTGGAATGGGCTGGAGGCAGGGGAGGGGGTGGGCTGGAGAGCGGGAGGGGGAGATATATGGGGAGGGGGGATGCATCAAACTGGTTCTCAAGCGAGATTCTTACACAAGTTGGCAGAGAGAGAGAGAGAGACAGAGACAGAGAGAGATACCAAGTGGGTAGATGTGGGGACATAAGTTATCAGAGCAGATTTAGGCTATTTGGTCCATCGAGTCTGCTGAGCCATCTGATCACGGCTGATAAGTTACTCAACCCCGTTCTCCTGCCTTTTCCCTGTAACTTTTGGTCCTTTTACCTGCATAGTAGCAGTGGGAATGGATTAATTTTGGGCCCAGTATCTAAGGGAGGATGCATTGGCCATGGAGAGGCTCAGATCCCATTTGGAGTATGGTGAGCAGTTTTGGGCCCCATATCTAAGGAAGGGTGTACTGGCCTTGGAAAGGGTCCAGAGCAGGTTCACAAAAATGATCCTTGGAATGAAGAGTTTGCTGTGTGAGGAATGGTTGAGGACTCTAGGTCTGTACTCGTTGGGAGTTTAAAAGGATGAGAGGGGAATCTTATTGAAAGTTACAGGATACTGAGAGGCCCTGGATAGCGCAGACGTGGAGGGGATGTTTCCATCAGTCGGAGAGTCTGGGATCCGAGGGCACAGCCTCAGCGTGAAGGGATGATCCTTTAAAACAGAGATGAGGAGGAATTTCTTCAGCCAGAGAGTGGTGAATCTGTGGAACTGTTTGCCGCAGAGGAGGCCGGGTCATTGAGTGTGTTTAAGACAGAGATAGATAGGTTCTTGATTAATAAGGGGATCAGGGGTTATGGGGAAAGGGCAGGAGAATGGGGATGAGAAAAATATCAGCCATGATAGGATGGCAGAGCAGACTCGATGAGCCAAGTGGCCTCATTCTGCTCCTGTGTCTTATGGTCTTCTGGACTCATTACCACATTCGATGTGCTTGTGCACAACACTTCAGAAAGCCAGGCAAGGAAATAGTGAAGCAAAACAGGAGGAAGTTACTGTGAGGTTGCACAAAACTCTGGTTAGACCGCACCTGAAGAGACAGCGTTCAGTTCCTGGACTCTAAACCTCAGTGAAGCTGCACTGGCCTGGGAAAGGGGCTTCCCTCAGTGAGGGTCACGGGCCTGGGAAAGGGGCTTCCCTTAGTGAGGGGCACGGGCCTGGGAAAGGGGCTTCCCTCAGTGAGGGGCACGGGCCTGGGAAAGGGGCTTCCCTTAGTGAGGGGCACGGGCCTGGGAAAGGGGCTTCCCTCAGTGAGGGGCACGGGCCTGGGAAAGGGGCTTCCCTTAGTGAGGGGCACGGGCCTGGGAAAGGGGCTTCCCTCAGTGAGGGTCATGGGCCTGGGAAAGGGGCTTCCCTCAGTGAGGGGCACGGGCCTGGGAAAGGGGCTTCCCTCAGTGAGGGGCACGGGCCTGGGAAAGGGGCTTCCCTTAGTGAGGGGCACGGGCCTGGGAAAGGGGCTTCCCTCAGTGAGGCTGCACTGGGTGAGAGTGTGTGTGTATATGTATGTCTAAGTGTGTGTGTGTGTATGAGTGAGTGTGTGACTGTATGTGAGTGTGTGTGTGTCAGACTGTGTGTGAGTGTATGAGTATGTGAGTGTGAGTGTATTTGTGTGAGTATGTGTGTGTATGTGTGAGTGTATTTGTGTGTGCATGTGTATGTGTGCGTGTGTGTGTATTACTGGGTCAGTGACTGTAATTATTTGTGTTCATTGAGAAAGAGCTACCTAGTCCCACACATGCTCAATCTCGCAGATTGGTCGCAATTGGTGAGATTCAGTTTTTCAAATCAAGGATCATCCAGTGGGATAGAAACAGAGAGGAGACCATTCGGCCCTTCGAGCCTGCTCTGCCATTCATCACCATCATGGCTGATCATCCAACTCAATAGCCTCATCCTGCCTTCTCCCCATAACCTTTGATCCCATTCACCCCCAAGTGCTCTATCCAGCCGCCTCTTGAATACATTCAATGTTTTGGCATCAATTATTTCCTGTGGTAATGAATTCCATAGGCTCACCACTCTTTGGGTGAAGAAATGTCTCCTCATCTCCGTCCTAAATGGTCTACCCCCAATCCTCAGACTGTGACCCCCCTGGTTCTGGACTCCCCCCACCATTGGGAACATCCTCCCTGCATCTACCCTGTCTAGACTGTTAGAATCTCTGGATCCAAAAAAGATCTCCAGATCCAGGGACATCCTCAGAGACCGTAAGATCTCCCCAGTGCAATGTGATCTCCTGGATTAAAGAGGTCTCATTGTCAACCTCAGTGGCCTGGGTCGACATGGTGTGGCAGGGTCACTGGGAAGGCTGGCACTTCTTGCCAATCCTAAAATGCTCATGACCAATGGCGAATAGCTCCGGATCCAATGGGATCCCCTAATCCAGCGTGATCTCACAGTCCAACAGGGTTGGTGGTGAGGTGGAGCGTTAACATAGAACATTACAGTGCAGAACAGGTCCTTCGGCCCACGATGTTGTGCTGACCAGTTACAAAACAATGACCCACTAACCTAAACCAAGTTGGGGAAGGGGCGGGAATGAGTGTGGAAACCTCGCTGGTGTACCCAAAGAGACACCGCAGTGCTGTGTGCCAGGTTTGGGAGGGTGGTTCTGGAGAATGAGAGTGACCTGGATGAGAGGGATCTGGATACCTCGGCTCTATCCCCACAACGCCACACATTTACCCTGCTAATCTTTATAACCTGCACATCTTTGGACACTAAGGGGCAATTTACCATGGCCATTCCACCTAACCTGCACATCTTTACCACTAAGGGGCAATTTACCATGGCCATTCCACCTAACCTGCACATCTTTACCACTAAGGGGCAATTTATCATGGCCAATCCCACTAACCTATACATCTTCGGACACTAAGGGACAATTTATCATGGTCAATCCACCTAAGCTGCAGGAGGTGAGGTGATGGGGAGAGTTGGGGTTGCAGATGTTCCTCGACATTGGGGGAATGCGGGGTGGCGTGCTGTGGATCCTGTGGCAGGAAGCTATTGCACATCGGGGCACTCGGGATCTGCTGCCCACGCTTTGGCAAGAGGGAGGGATTGGGAAGAGGGGTCGCAGCACTCTGTGATACAGCTGCCGTCATTCATCCATCCATCTGAGCAATCTTCCTCTCCTGCATCTTTGGTCAGTAAGGGGCAATTTAGCATGGCCAATCCACCTAACCTGCACATCCTTGGACACTAAGGGGCAACTTAGCATGGTCAATCCACCTAACCTGCACATCTTTGGTCACTAAGGGGCAATTTAGCATGGCCAATCCACATAACCTGCACATCTTTGGTCAGTAAGGGACAATTTAGCATGGCCAATCCACCTAACCTACACATCTTTGGTCATTAAGGGGCAATCTGGCATGGCCAATCCACCCTAACCTGCACATCTTTGGTCACTAAGGGGCGATTTAGCATGGTCAATCCACCTAACCTGCACATCTTTGGTCAGTAAGGGGCAATTTAGCATGATGTGGGTATGCCGGCGTTGGACTGGTGTAAACACAGTGAAAAGTCTGACAACACCAGGTTTTAGTCCAACCTATAATTTAGCATGGCCAGTCCACCAAACCTGCACATCTTTGGACTTTCCATATTTTTCAAAAATAAAATCTTTTCAGGCTGATGAGCTAAGTCACCGACGATAAAATATCAAATTACCCAACGTGTCAAGTTCAGCATCATGTACTAAACTAATGCAACTTTCAGTGATTTCCAGATGGTGAATTTTACACTGTAACAGGTTAAAATCAACGGTAGCCAGGCAGGGCAACTGGATGCTGAACATTGCAAAGGGGGGGATTCCCGAGGTATAGGGGAGAGTTTTAGAATTTCCTGCAGATTCTATTTGAGGCAGGTCGCGCATGAGCGGCTGCCTAAAACTTTTCACCAACTTTTTCAAACTTTCGAACCACAGCACACTGCCTGCTATTTGTATCTTAAGAGCAGCCTGACTGGCTGCCCCCTCTGGGCCTGTGTCACAAGGGGAGGGGAGAATTCTGTCCCAGAATCAATACCATTTCCATTCAAGTTTTCATTCTGATATAGAACCTGGATTTTTTTTCCCTCATTGGTCTCATTGCATCTTCTTTCTCCTCCTCTCTCTCTCTCTGTTATATTTTGTAAGCCGTACTCGTGACCAATAAATACATTTTACCTCATTTTGACAATATTTGGGATTTAATTAGGTTCTTTATCAAGCTTTGTCTGGGATTATTTTAACTTTTGCAGCAATTGTGAATGGTGAATGGAATGGAGAGAGCTGAGGGGGAACAGATATTCAATGTCCATTTCCCTCTCTAACAGAGGTTTGGATAGAATCTGTAGCATCTCAAGCTTTCTTTCTGAGTCTTTCACCCTCTCCTTGTTTGATTTGATTTGATTTATTGTCACATGCACTGCGATTCAGTGAAAAGTATTGTTTCTTGTGTGCTATACAAAGCATACTGTTCATAGAGAAGGAAAGGAGAGGGTGCAGAATGTTGTGTTACAGTCACAGCGAGGGTGTAGAGAAAGATCAACTTAATGTGAGGTAGGTCCATTCAAAAGTCTGACAGCAGCAGGGAAGTAGCTGTTCTTGAGTTGGTTGTTACGTGACCTCAGACTTCTGTATCTTTTTCTCCGACAGAAGTTGGAAGAGAGAATGTCCAGGGTGTGTGGGATCCTTAATTATACTGGCTGCTTTTCCCGAGGCAGCGGAAAATGTAGTCAACAGATGGGAGGCTGGTTTGCGTGATGGTTTGGGCTACTACTTTTGTAGTTCCTTGCTGTCTTAGACAGAGCAGGAGCACATACCAAGCTGTGATTCACCCAGAAAGAATACTTCCTATGGTGCAGCTGTAAAAGTTGGTGACAGTTCTAACCGACATGCCAAATTTCTTTAGTCTTCTGAGAAAGTTGAGGTGTTGATGGGCTTTCTTAACTTTGGTGTCAGCATGTTGAATGAAATGGAGAGAGCTAAGGGGGAACAGATATTCTGTGTCCATTTCCCTCGTTAACTCGAATTTGGACAGAATCTATAGCACCTCAAGCTTTCTTTCTGAGTCTTTCACCCTCATTCAATTTGATTTGATTTATTATTGTCACATGGATTGGGAAACAGTGAAAAGTATTGTTTCTTGAGTGCTATACAGACAAAGCATGCCGTTCATACAGGAGAGAGTGCAGAATGTAGTATTACAGTCATAGCTAGGGTGTAGAGAAAGATCAACTTAATATAAGGTAGGTCCATTCAAAAGTCTGACAGCAGCAGGGAAGAAGCTGTTCTTGAGTCAGTTGGTACGTGACCTCAGACTTTTATATCTTTTTCCCCCCGACAGAAAAAGGTGGAAGAGAGAATGTCCGGGGTGTGTGGGGTCCTTGATTATGTTGGCTGCTTTTCCCGAGGCAGCGGGAATGTAGACAGAGTCAGTGGATGGGAGGCTGGTTTGTGTGATGGATTGGGCTACATTCACAACCTTTTGTAGTTCCATGTAGTCTTCGGCAGAGCAGGAACCCAGACCGAGCTGTGATACAACCAGAAAGAATGCTTTCTATGGGGCATCTGTAAAAGTTGGTGAGGGTCGTAACTGATATGCCAAATTTCCTTAGTCTTCTCAGAAAGTTGAGGTGTTGATGGGCTTTCTTAACTTTGACAGCAGCATGTAGAATGAAATGGAGGTTTTGAAACAAGGGTTTTGATCAATAACAGGGCATGCCCTGTTTTTGATCAGAACTTTCCACACACTTGACGAAGGAACACCGTTCTGAAAGCTTGTGAGATTACTATCAAATAAACTTGTTGGACTTTAACCTGGTGTTGTGAGATTTCTTACTGTGTTTACCCCAGTCTAATGCCAGCATCATTTCCCTCTCTAACAGGGGTTTGGGCAGAATCTGTAGGATCTCGAGCATTCTTTGAGTCTTTCACCCTTCCCTCGTTCTTAGTCTGAACAACATTATTTTCCTCCCTCCCCCCTACCTTTGCTCTGTTAGGCAAATCTCCAAACGGGTTGCTACAGTGATGGTCAAACTGACACAGCGCTGGAACCCACGCTGGATTCTCCCCTGGAAAAAAAAGCAACCTTACTCCAAGACAGCCGATGGGAGCCCAGTGGGAGTCCTTGGTCACTTTTGCCAAGGCCATGGCCAGAGCCGCCTCCATACACGCCCACTCAGGCAGAGGCTTGGGAGGGGAGGTGGGATTTCAATGTCACACTTCGTAGAGTGATGGTCACCCAACAAGTTTTAAAGCTTATTTATTAGTGTCACAATCAGGCTTACAATAACATGGCAATGAAGCTACTGTGAAAAATCCCCCAGTTGCTACACTCTGGCGCCTGTTCGGGTAACACTGAGGGAGGATTTAGTATGGTCAATGTACCCTAACCAGCACATCTTTGGACACTAAGGAGTGTGTGAGGGACCCGGAGCCACCTGAGGAAACCCACATAGACAAGGGGAGAACATGCAAACTCTACAGACAGTGACCCGAGGCTGGAATTGAACCTGGCACTGTGAAGCAGCAGAGCTGCTCCATCGCAGGCCTATTTCTGACACTAACTAATTTATAAAATCATAAAATCCCTACAGTGCAGAAGGTGGCTATTCAGCCCATCAAGCCTGCACAGATAACATCTTCTGACACTCAGGAGCAATCTACCATGGCCAATCCCCCTAACCTATACATCTTTGGACACTAAGGGTCAATTTAGCATGGCCAATCCACCTAACCTGCACATCTTTGGACATTAGGGGACAATGTAGCATGGCCAATCCCCTTAACCTACACATCTTTGGACACTAAAGGGCAATTTAGCATGGCCAATCCACCTAACTTGTACATCTTTGGACACTAAGGGGCAATTTAACATTGCCAATCCACCTAACCTGCACATCTTTTGACACCAAGGGGAAATTTAGCATGGCCAATCCATCTAACCCGCACATCTTTGGACACTAAGGGGCAATTTAACATGGCCAATCCACCCAGCCTACACATCTTAGGGCACTAAGGGGCACTTTAGCATTTCCAATCCACCTAATCTGCACAGCATGGACACTAATGAGGCAATTTAGTATGACCAATCCACCTAACATGCACATCATTTGGAGTGCCAGAGAACCCGGAGGAAAGCCACGCAGACACAGGGAGAACAGGCAGTGACTCAAGGCCGGAATCGAACCTGGGTTCCTGGTGCTGTAAGGCAGCAGTGCTAACCTGCCGCCCACTAATAATGTGGGAAAACGTGAAGTCATTCACTTTGACAGGAAGAATAAGAGTATTACTTAATTGGAGAACAACTGAGGAATTCTGAGCCGCAGGGATTCCTGGTGCTTGAGTCACAAAAGGTTAGTATGTAGATACAGCAAGTAATTAAAAAGGCTAATGGAATGATATCCTTTACTACAAGAGAAATTTAACTTAAAAACAAGGATATTAAGCCTCAGTTACACAGAGCCTAGGTGAGACCACCTGTTGAATATTCTACAGTTTTGGTTTCTTTATTTAAAGATTTAAATGTGCGGGAGGTGGTTCAGAGGAATTTTGAAGATTGATAACTGGAATGATCAGATTGTCTTATGAGGAAAGATCACAGTAAGAAGTCTCACAGCACCAGGTTAAAGTCAAACGGGTTTCACTGGAATCACGAGCTTTCAGAGCGCTTCCTCCTTCATCAGTTGAGTGGGGAGGTAGGTTTCACAAACACGACATGTATAAGCAAAGATAATGGTTGGGGTGGGAGTCTTTATGAGTAATCAAGTTTTTATAATTACAGACAGTGTGAGTGGAGAGAGAGAGATAGTCACAGGTAAAGAGATGCGAATTGTCTCAAGCAGGATAGTTAGTGAGATTTTGCAAGCCCAGGCCAAATGGTGGGGGGGGGTTACGTGTAGTGTGACATGAACCCAAGATCCCGGTTGAGGCTGTCCTCATGTGTGCAGAACTTGGCTATCAGTTTCTGCTCAGCGATTCTGCGTTGCCTTGAAGACTGCTTTGGAGGACACTTACCTGAAGATCAGAGGCTGAATGCTCTTGACTGCTGAAATGTCCCCTAACTGGAAGGGAACACTCCTGCCTGGTGATTGTCACAGTGTCTGTGTGTTGTCACAGTGTCTACATGGTCACTCCGCTGTACCATGCCTCAGGGCATCCATAAACCTGTTGGACTTTAACCTGGTGTTGTGAGACTTCTTGCTGTGCCAACCCCAGTCCAACGCCAGCATCTCCACATCAAGGAAAGGTCAGATAGACTGGGCTTCTTTCCCTTAGGGTTTAGAAGAATGAGGGTGACTTGACTGAAGTATTAAGATCCTGAATGACCTTGACACAGTGGATGTGGAAAGGATGTTTCTTTTAGTGGAAAAGTCCAGAAATCGGGAGCACTGTTTTAAAATAAGGACATTTTAGAACAGAAATGAGAATTTTCTTCTCTCAGAGAGTGGTGTAACTTTGGAACAGAAGGCAGTGGGGGCAGGGTCACTGAATATTTTTAAGATGGAGGTAGATAGATTCTTGTTAGGTAAAGGAATCAAAAGTTATCGGGAATAAATGAAAATGTAGAACTTGAAAACATGAACAGAGCAGCTGTGATCTTATCAAGTGGTAGAGATGGCTTGAGGGGCTGAATGGCCTACTTCTGCTCCTGATCTATATGTAGAGGAGACAGCCAAAAGTTGGTGACTCCTTACTATGTGCCTGTGAAGTAGTGGTCTTCTATTGGTACAGCTGAATATCTCAGTACGTGCGTGGAAGGTCGAATGCATGTGGCGACCTAGGGGAGAGGAACAACAGAATGAGAGGTTGTAATCCTGGAGGTGAATCCTTGTTGAAGATGTCCAACTGAAAGGATGGTTTGGGAGAAAATTTCAAAGCCATTTCTTCTAAAGAGATTGAAAATCTTTGTGTGAAAGACAGGATTTCTGAGACCAGTTGACTCCAGGGGGAGTTAATGAGAAATCCACAGAAATTGCTTTGCTTGTATCTGTCACTTAGTTGTAGAGTGTGGTGCATTTAATACAGGCTGCCTTTTAACACATGGACTATGTACTTATTGTGAACGTTAGAGTATGGGATAGATTTTGTAACTTGTACTAGCCTTACGAATCTGTATACATCGGCAAAGCGGGTGAAGGAATGGTGTATTATAGTGTTTTTTTCTTAATAAATGTTTTAATTTTTTTGTTAAAAGTTTTCAGCAAATCTCTGTGACTGTTCAGTAACTGCCCTCTATGTGTCTAATCAAAAAAAAGTTAGGATCTATCAAGCCAGGTTCCATCCTGAGATGCAACTTATCCGTGCTCGTTGGAGTTTAGAACGATGAGGGGGGGATCTTATTGAAACTTACAGGATACTGCGAGGCCCTGGATAGAGTGGATGTGGAGAGGATGTTTCCACTCATGGGAAAAACTAGAACCAGAGGGTACAACTTCAGGCTAAAGGGACGATCCTTTAAAACAGAGATGAGGAGGAATTTCTTCAGCCAGAGGGTGGGGAATCTGTGGAACTCTTTGCCACAGAAAGCTGTGGAGGCCGGGTCACTGAATGTCATTAAGACAGAGATAGATAGATTCTTGATTAATAAGGAGATATGGGGTTATGGGGAAATGGCAGGAGAATGATGAGAAAAATATCAGCCATGATTGAAGCGTGGAGCACACTCGATGGGCTGAGTGGCCTAATTCTGCTCCTATATCTTATGGCATAAATACAAGATAGTGATTAATAAATCCAATAGAATCTCAGGAAAAATGTCCCCAGAGACTGGGGAAAATGTGGAACTTGCTACTGCAGGGACTGGAGTTGAGATGAACAGTGTAGTGGTATCCACATCAGGGAGAAAGGGATAGAATATATTCGTGGAGTAAATCCACACGGAACATTAGCACTGGCAGATTGTCTTCAATATAGCCAGTTTTTGTGTTATAAACTCTGTGTAACTCTATGTATATTCTTTGCATAAGATTTAGAAGAGAGGTTACTGAGGTAGACAAGATTCTAATAATCACCAAGACAGCTACTCAGTAAGGTAGCGATAAGTTGTTTTTCAATTCTTTCACCGGCTGTTGGGTGTTGCTGGGCTGGGCCCAGCTTTTGTCTTAGGCTGAGGCCTATCCCTAATTGCCCCTTGAATTGAGTGTCTCACTCGGCCATTTCGGAGGGGGAATTTAAACAGCTTCATGTGTCTCGGGAAGGATTCCAGTCAAAAACAGAAAATGCTGGAAAATCTCAGCAGGTCTGACAGCATCAGAACTCTGGCAAAGGGTCATCAAAGATTGACTCTATTCTCTCCCCACAGATGCTGTCAGACCTGCTGAGATTTTCCAGCATTTTTTGGTTTTGCTTCAGATTCCAACATCCAGAGTACTTTGCTTTTATTGAAGGATTTGCGTCATTTTCTTTATAGGGCGGTTTATTACCTACTTGCACGTTGTGCATGGGTCCACGCCATTTCTAATCCTGACCACCCACATGGAAAGCTGCTTTTTAAATCCGCGGTTCAGGAAGTCCTGAGAAAGATATTCCAAGAAGCAGCAAGACGGTCCTTGCTGTCGTGTCGTTGTGCGGGAAGTAAAACAACTACACCTCAAGAGATCCCACAGAATTATGACACGGGGCAGCATGGTGGTTAGCACTGCTGCCTCAGTGCCAGGGTCCCAGGTTCAATTCCAATCTCAGGACGTGTGGAGTTTGCACGTTCTCACCGTCTCTGTGTGGGTTTCCTCAGTTTCTTTCCACAGTCCAAAGATGTGCAGGTTAGGTCGATTGGCCATGCTGAATTGAACCTAGTGTCAGGGGGATTAGCAGAGTAAATGTGTGGGGTTACGGGGAGAGGGCCTGGATGAGATTACGGGTGGTACAGACTCAGTGGGCCCAATGGCCTGTTTCTGCAGTGCAGGGATTCTATGATCCAATTCAATCTATCATGTCTGCACCAGTTCTTCCAATGAGCAATTCACATTAAACCATTTTCCTGATTTCTCCCTGTAACCCTGCACATTCTTCATTTGTGGATAACAGTTTAATTCCCTTGGGAATGCTTGAATTGAACCTACCCTCACCATTCCAGACCCTAATCTACACATGCAGTTAATAGGATTCTTTGTCAGTGTCCATGCCGTCCTTATTTTTTAAACCCTTAAGCTAATCCCAATTCCCACATTTGTCCTATATCCCTCTATACCCATTGTATCCATGCAACTGTCTAAATGCTTTTTAAAAGACAAAATTGTACCCACCTCTGCTACTACCTCTGGCACCTTGTTCCAGACACTCACCACCCTCTGTGTGAAAAAAATTGCCCCTCTGGACCCTTTTGTATCTCTCCCCTCAAACCTGTGCCCTCTAGTTTAGACTCCCCTACCTTTGGGAAAAGATACTGACTATCTAGCTGATCTATGCTCCTCATTATTTTATAGACCTCTATAAGGTCACCCCTCAGCTTCCTACGCTCCAGAGAAAAAAGTCCCAGTCTATCCAGCTTCTCCTTATAACTCAAGCCATCAGGTCCCGGTAACATCCTAATAAATATTTTCTGCACACTTTCCAATTTGATAATATCCTTTCTATAATAGGGTAACCAGAACTGTACACAGTATTCCAAGTGTGGCCTTACCAACATCTTGTACAACTTCAACTAGATGTCCCAACTCCTATTTCAATGTTCTGACCGATGAAACCAAGCATGCCGAGTGCCTTCTTCACCACTGTGTCCACCTGTGACTCCACTGAAGACAATAATTACAAGTGCCCTGAGGAAGGATGTCCTTGCTATAGAGGGAGCGCAGCAAAGGTTTATCAGGCCGATTCCTGGGATGGCAGGTCTGTCATATGAGGAGAGGCTTAAGTCAGTTAGAGTTATATTCACTGGCATTTAGAAGAGTGAGGGGATCTCACAGAAACTCGTAAAACTCTGACAGGGTTAGACGGGGTAGATTCAGAAAGAATGTTCTTGTTGGGGGAAGTCCAGAGCTATCACAGAATCTCTACCGTACAGAAGGAGGCCATTCATCCCATTGAGTCTGTCCTAACCACAATCCCACCTAGGCCCTATTCCCATAACCCCATGTATTTACCCTGCTAATCCCCCTGACATGAAGGGGCAATTTAGCATGGCTAATCAACTGACCCGCACATCTTTGGAATGTGGAAGGAAACAAAAGCACCCGGAGGAAACTTACACAGACTTGGGGAGAAAGTGCAAACTCCACAAAGAGGCCGGAATTGAATCTGGAGCCTGATGCTGTGAGGCAGCAGTGCTAACCACTGTGCCACCATGCCCAGGGGGTGATAGCTTGACGATCTTTTGGGACTGAGATGAGGGGAAATTTCTTCACCCAGAGGGTAGTGAATGTGTGGAATTCACTCCCACAGAAAGTAGTTGAGGCCAAAACATCATGAGATTTCAGGAAGAAATTAGATATAGCTCATGGGGCTAAAGGGATCGAGGGATATGGGGTGGGGAGGGGGAAATCAGGGTATTGAATTTGATGGTCAGCCATCAGAGTTTTACGAGTTTCTGTGAGATCCCCTCACTCTTCTAAATGCCAGTGAATATAACTCTAACTGACTTAAGCCTCTCCTCATATGACAGACCTGCCATCCCAGGAATCGGCCTGATAAACCTTTGCTGCGCTCCCTCTATAGCAAGGACATCCTTCCTCAGGGCACTTGTAATTATTGTCTTCAGTGGAGTCACAGGTGGACACAGTGGTGAAGAAGGCACTCGGCATGCTTGGTTTCATCGGTCAGAACATTGAAATAGGAGTTGGGACATCTAGTTGAAGTTGTACAAGATGTTGGTAAGGCCACACTTGGAATACTGTGTACAGTTCTGGTTACCCTATTATAGAAAGGATATTATCAAAATGGCAAAGCAGGCTTGAAGGGCTGAACAGCTTCCTCCTGCTTCTAGTTTTTATGTTAAAGTTTATTTATTAGTCACCAGTAAGACTTACACTAACATTGCAATGACGTTACTGTGAAATTCCCCTAGTTGCCACACTATGGCACCTGTTCGGGTCAATGAACCTAACCAGCACATCTTTCGGACTGTGGGAGGACACCGGAGCACCTGGAGGAAACCCATGCAGACACAGGGAGAACGTGCAATCTCCACGCCGGGAATGGAACCCAGATCCCTGGAGATTTGAGACAGCAGTGCTAACCACTATGCCACCCCAATAGTTAGTTAATTCCTAAAAATAGGATATTTGTGGGATCTTGCTGTGCACAAATGCATGTTCTACATTTATTGTCATATGTATTTACAGTGAAAAGTATTGTTTCTTGCACAGTGTACAGACAAAGCATACTGTTCATAGAGAAGGAGAGAGTGCAGAGTGCATCACAGCTGTCATTAAGCTTCGAGAGGGCGCCATTGGCTGAGAGCAGTGTGACACATCTACAGATCGTGAAAGTTGACAGATGATTTGGAGACCAAATGTAGCATGTCAAAATTTGAAGATGACACTAAGATAGGTGGCAGAGCAAAGTGTGCAGAGGATGCTGAAAGTCTGCAAAGGGATTATAGTTAGTCTAAGTGAGTGGGTGAGAGTCTGGCAGATGGGTAAATGTGAGGTCATCCATTTTGGTAAGAACAACAGCAAAATGGACTATTATTTAAATGGTAAAAAATTGCAGCATGCTGCTGTGCAGAGGGACCTGGGTGTCCTTGTGCAGGAATCACAAGGAGTTGGTTTGCAAGTGCAGCAGGTAATTAAGAAGCAAATGGAATTTTGTCCTTCATTGTCAGAGGGATGGAGTTTAAAAAACAGCGAGGTTATGTTGCAGCTGTATAAAGGTGCTGGTGAGGCCACACCTGGAGTACTGTGTACAGTTTCGGTCTCCTTACTTGAGAAAGGATATACTGGCACTGGAGGGGTTGCAGAGGAGATTCACTAGGCTGATTCCAGAGTTGAGAGGGTTGGCTTATGAAGAGAGATTGAGTAGACTGGAGCTATACTCATTGGAATTCAGAAGAATGAGGGGAGATCTTATAGAAATATACAAGATTATGAAGGAAATAGATAAGATAGAAGCAGGAAAGTTGTTTCCACTGGCAGTGAAACTAGAACTAGGGGGCATGGCCTCAACATAAAGGGGAGCAGATTTAGGACTGAGTTGAGGAGGAACTTCTTCACACAAAGGGTTGTGAATCTGTGGAATTCCCTGCCCAGTGAAGCAGTTGAGGCTACCTCATTGATCGTTTTTAAGGCAAGGACAGATAGATTTTTGAACAGTAAAAGAATTAAGAGTTATGGTGAGCAGGCAGGTAAGTGGAGCTGAGTCCACGAAAAGATTAGCCATGATCTTATTGAATGGCGGAGCAGGCTCAAGGGGCAAGATGGCTGCCTCCTACTCCTAATGAAAGAAACTGTCGAAGTCTCCTCTCGTTTTGGGGTATTGGTTTCAATATTTTTTTTCTTCCTTCAAAAAACTGGAGCTATACTCATTGGAATTCAGAAGAATGAGGGGGTGGAGGAGGTGGTCAAGAAGGCGTATGGTGTACTGGCCTTCATTAATCGAGGGATTGAGTAGGGAAACTCGCAGGTGGAGGAGGTGGTCAAGAAGGCGTATGGTGTACTGGCCTTCATTAATCGAGGGATTGAGTTTAGGAGTCGGGAGGTAATGCTGCAACTTTACAGGACCCTCGTCAGGCCTCATTTGGAGTACTGTGCGCAGTTCTGGTCGCCTCACTATAGGAAAGACGTAGAAGCTATTGAAAGGGTGCAGAGGAGATTTACAAGGATGTTGCCTGGACTGGGAGGCATGCCTTATGAAGATAGGTTGAGGGAGCTGGGACTCTTTTCCCTGGAGAGGCGAAGGTTGAGAGGCGACCTGATAGAAGTTTATAAAATGTTGAGAGGAATAGATAGGGTGGACTCTCAGAGGCTATTTCCCCGGGTTGAAATGGTCGCTACGAGAGGACACAGATTTAAGGTGCGGGGAGGGAAGTACAGAGGTGATGTTAGGGGTAAGTTTTTCACTCAGAGGGTGGTGAGTGATTGGAATCGGCTGCCGTCGTCGGTGGTGGAGGCGAACTCGCTGGGGTCTTTTAAAAGACTTCTGGATGAGTATATGGGGTTTAATGGGATTGGGGGTTATAGATAGGTCTATAGATTGGTGGGGTTGATGCGATCGGCGCAACTCGAGGGCCGAAGGGCCTGTTTGTGCTGTAATGTTCTATGTTCTAAAACACAGCACACCCCCACCCCTCCCTTCTCAAGACCAACAGCTTTAGGGTTCATTAAATTTACTGAAATGTAAAATGCATTCCATAAACCATGACAGTGCAAACAAAATGTATCCTGCAAATTGCCTGCCTCAGTACAAAGATAGCTGTAAAGGCAAGCAGCGCTGTGGGCGTTAGAATTTCTAGGTCAGAGCAGTCGGGCTGCAATGTTCTTTCAGCGAGCCATGTGACTGTTGTCTTGTTCTGTACTCTCACATAATGAAAGCCTGTAGCAAGCTATCCAGCTCACACCATTACTTCTGCATTCAAAATAAAACAGGGCCTGGCGGAATTTTAAATCAATTTTTTAAAAAAATTCCTTCCACAATCTCCCCCTCATCTCATCTTTGATTGATGAGTTTAGGGTTGTTTTCCCTGGTGCTCACACGAAGGAGGGGGGAGGGAATCTGAGAGAGACTTCTCAAATTCTAACAGGACTAGACAGGGTAGATGATACAGGGAGGATGTTCCCGATGGTGGGGGGGAGTCCAGAATCAGAGAGTCACAGTCTGAAGATTCAGGATAGACCATTTAGGACGGAGGTGAGGAGACATTTCTTCACCTGGTGAGCCTGTGGAATTCATTCCTACAGGAAGTAGTAGCTGCAAGGACAGGGCTGCCAGTGGTTAGCCCTGCCACAGTTCAATTCCTGGCTGGGGTCACTGTCTGTGTTGAGTCTGCACGCTTTCCCCTTATCTGCATGGATTTCCTCCAAAGCAAGGTACCACATGGTAGGTTGTTGCATAAAGTTAAATCTGACAGGATCTAGGGTGAGGTATCTAAATGGATATAAAATTGGCTTCTTGATCAAAGCCAGAGGGTGGTTGTTTTTCAAACTGGAGGTCTGTGACCAGTAGTAAGCCTCAGGGATCAACGCTGGGCCCACTGTTATTTGTCATTTATATTAATAATTTGGACAAGAATATAGGGAGCATGGTTAGTAAGTTTGTAGATAACACCAAGATTGGTTGCTAGTGGACAATGAGAAAGGTTATCTCCAATTGTAGCAGGATCTTGATCAATTGGGTCAGTGGGCTAACGAATGGCAGATGGAATTTAATTTACATAAATGCGAGGTAATGCATTTTGGTAGATAACTGAGTAAGTCCTGCCCCGGTTCAATGGCAGGGTGTTGGGGAGAGTTACAGTACAAAGACATCTAGGGGTACATGTTCATAGCTCCTTGAAATTGGAGTCACAGGTGGGCAGAGTTCGTCAGAACACCAACAAGATGTCGCAACTCCTGTATTCGAAGTTGTACAAGACATTGGTAAGGCCACACTTGGAATACTGCGCACACTTCTGGTCACCCTCTTATAGAAAGGATATTATTAAACTAGAAAGAGTGCAGGAAAGATTTACTAGGATGCTTCTGGGACTTGATGGATTGAGTTATAAGGAGAGGCTGGGACTTTTTTCTCTGGAGCATAGGAGATTGAGGGGTGACCTTATAGAGGTCTATAAAATAATGAGAGGCACAGATCAGCTAGATTGTCAATATCTTTTCCCAAAAGGTAGGGGAGTCTAAAACTGGAGGGTGTAGTTTAAGGTGAGAGGGGAGAGATACAGAAGTGTCCAGAGGGGCAATTTTTTTCACAGAGGGTGGTGAATGTCTGGAACAAGCTGCCAGAGGTACGTACAATTTTATCTTTTAAAAAGATGGTTGAGATAGTTACATGGGTACAATGAGTATAGAAAGATATGGGTCAAATGCAGGCAATTGGGATTAGGGGGTTTAAACCAAAAAAAAAGGTGGCATGGACATGTTGAGCCAAAGGGCTTGTTTCCATGCTGTAATCCTCTGTGACTCTGAGGTGTTCCAGTTTCTTCCCATAGTCCATAAGATATGCTGGTTAGGTGCAGTGACCGTGTCTCCCTCACCGTTACCTGAACAGGCGCTGGAATATGGCAACTAGGGGATTTTCACAGTAACTTCATTGCAGTGTTAATGTAAGCCTTACTTGTGACACTAATAAATAAACTTTAAATTTTAGGATTGCCATGAGAAACAGGAGTCCATAGTCTCTTCACCCAAAGAGTGGTGAGCCTGTGGAATTCATCATCACAGGAAGTAGTTGATGCCAAAACATTGAATGTATTCAAGAGGCGGCAGGATATAGCAGTTGGGAGCGAATGGGATCAAAGGTTATGGAGAGAAAGTAGGATGAGGCTATCAAGTTGGACTATCAGCCATGATGGTGATGAATGGCGAAGCAGGCTCAAAGGGCCAAATGGTGGACTTCTGCTCCTATTTTCTATATTTCTATCTAATTGGAATGCAGCCCAGAAATTCCTCCAAATGACTATTTTTCAAACGAGCCAAAGATGGACTGTTGGCAAGATATTCAACTACAGGCTACTTTTTCACACAGCAACCCTTTCATTTAAAGTTTATTTATTAGTGCTACAAGTAGGCTTACATTAACACTGCAATGAAGCCACACTCTGACGCCTGTTTGGACACAGGGGGAGAAATTAGCATAGCCAGTCCACATAACCAGCAAGTCTTTTGGACTGTGGGAGGAAACTCACGCAGACACGGGGAGAATTTACAGTGACCCAAGCCAGGAATCGAACTGCACAATGCTAACCACTGTGCCAGCCCTATCCTTGCATTAAAATGGGAAAAGGAGGGACGCACAGTGATCCGAGATTGGAATCAATCACTATTTCTTTTCCCTGTTAATCTAGGGAGGATCTGTGCCAACTATGCGGACCATACTCAGCGAGCAGCATTGCTGCCTCACAGCAGCAAGGACCTGGGTTCAATTCTGACCTCAGGTGACTGTGTGGAGTTTGCACGTCCTCCCCATTTCTGCATGGCTTTCCTCCAGGTGCTCCAGTTTCCTCACACACTCCAAAGACGTGCAGGTTAGGTGGATTGGCCATGCTGAGCTGCTCAATGCCAGGGGATTAGCAGGGTAAACATGTGGGGTTAGGGCCTGGTGGGATTCTCAGCAATGTGGGCCAGATGGGCCAAAAGGCCTCTTTCTGCACTGTAGGGATTCTGTGATCAGCTAATTTAGACAGATGGGGTCTCCGTCTTCAAGGCAGACACAAAGTGCTTATCTACTGCATTAACTGAGAGCCACGAGATTTGCTTTGCTGTGAAATGTCAAATCACCATTCACAAATAAAGTAAAAAATTTCACTGCTCCTTACCTGGTTCCTGCTTGGAGCCCTACTCCACAAGATGAAGCTGCAAGCTGGGTCCCCCTGCTGTTTGGAGCCCTCCACAGGATACAGCTCCAACCTGGGCCCCTGCTGCTTGGAGCCTTACTCCACAGATGGAGCTCCGTGCTGGGCCGCTGCTGTTTGGAGCTGGACTCCACAGGATGGCATTCCGAGCTGGGCCTCTGCTACTTGGAGCCCTGCTCCACAGGATGGAGCTCTGAGCTGGGCCCTTGCTGCTTGGTGCCCTGCTCCACAGGATGGGGCTCTGAGCTGGGCCACCGCTGTTTGGGGCTGACTCCACAGGATGGAGCTCCGTGCTGGACTTCTGTTGCTTGGAGCCTGACCCCAGAGGATGCAGCTCTGAGCTGGGACAGGGCATTCTGGAAAAGGCAGTACAGAATCTCGTACAGGCCACTGTAGCTGTATGCCTGAGGATAATATGAGTGTGCTTATTTGCCAAAAATCATTCAATTCTGCATCAAGGATATTGGTGCTTTTGAAATAACAAATCACAAAGATATTTCAGACAAGTTTATTGAAAATAGATATACATTACATTTTATTCACTGGTACAGCATTCAGCTATAGAACTGCACCTGATATGCATTAAGCTACAGGTCTATGGGCCAGGAGGAGGATGGTGGGATTTGAAATGGCCATCTGGGAATCCTCAGGCAGCACTGACCAAGATGGACAGAATTGCCTCCTTCTGTGCTGTAATTTTTCTATGCAGAGGGAGGGTAAATGTAGGACTCACTCCCACTAGGGGTGGGGGAGCAGGGAAATGCAGGAGTCGCTCCCACTGGGCAAGGAGGGGCAGCAGGGGGGAACATGGGACTTAACGTAGAACTTGCTTTCTCAGGGAGTGGTCGAGACACTTAAGGGAATCTGGATAAATACACGAGAGAGAATAGAACACAAGGACATTCTGACAGGGGAGATGAAGAGGGGTAGGAGGAGGTTCACATGGAACAGAGAGGCCAAATGGACTGTTTCTGTGTTACAAAATATACAACTTTCATTAAATCTGCGGGGGGAAATGCTTTGAGGAAAACACTATCACATCGCATCCTTTCCTCTGAATGGATCATCCAATGGTCTCTCACGCTGAGCCATCAAGTTGTTGGACAATTCGCAAGGAGGTGAATGGCCAGAAAGGAAGACAGCACAGTTCACCACCACCTTCTCAAAGGGTAATTAGGGATGGGTAATAAAAATGTTGTTCTAGCCAGCAACACCCACATTGTGTAAATAATAAAATCTGATTTGGTAAGGCCGCCTACCCTCTCCATAGCCAGATGTTCTGGGCTGTACAATACTGTCACATTCACACAGCTGCAATGAATGGATAATATAGTGTTCCTTCCTGCTGTTAATGAGCACAGCTCAAGTTTAGCATGTTTTAGGGCAGCACAGCGGTCAGCACTACTGCTTCACAGCACCAGGGACCTGGGTTCAATTCCAGCCTTGGATCACTGTCTGTGTGGAGTTTGTACATTCTCCCCGTGTCTGTGGGTTTCTTCCCACACTCCAAAGATGGTTGACTGGCCACACAGGGTTGCCCCTTATTATCCTGTGTGTGTGTGTTTTTTTAAAAACAGGGACAGGGTTGTTGCTGGTGTGCGCTCAATGGGCTGAAAGACCCCTTCTACGCTGTAGGGATTCTGTGAGGAGGAAAAGATTACACAAACTAAGGTTGCATTCTCTGAAAGTCTGATGGTTAAGGAACAGTTTGATCAAACGTTACAAGATTTTAAACAGAACAGTTGGTTCTCTATATGTAGCCCACTTTTACAGTCTAGGACTAAGGGGCAGGGCCTAAAGGCTAGAGGCAAGTCTTTCAGGAGTGAAGTTAAGAGACACTTACACATAAAACAGTGGGAGAATTGATGAAATTCAACCCACTCCACTTCCAAAACCCAGACTATACCTTCTGCTGCTCTCCTGCAGTCATCTGTGCTGATATCCGCCTGAGCAGTCTGTAACAGAGGTGCTGAGATTCGATTAGATATTCTCAAACATGCAGGGACAAAGAATACAGGGAAAGTCCAATCTCTGAAGGTGGCAAATCTTTGGAATTCTTTACTCCTGAAGGCTGTGTAGGCTCAATAGTTAAGGATGTTCAAGACAGAGGTTAACAAATTTCTAGATACTTAAGATAGAGAAATGGGAGTAGAGCAGAAAGCTAGAAGATCAAAGCAGGCTCACGGGGCTGAATGGCCTACTCCATTCCTTCGTGGGATGTGGGCATTGCTGGCTGGGTCAGCATTTATTGGCCATCCCTAGTTGTCATTCAGGCAAACTGCCTTCTCACCAGTATGTATGGCGTAGGTAACACCCATAGTGCTGTTCAGGAGGGAGTTCCAGAATATTGATCCAGCAACAGTGAAGGAACAGCCAAGGTATACTTCCAAGTCAGGATGGTCAGTGACTTGGAGAGGAACCTCCAGGTTGTGGTGTTCCTAGGTATCTGCAGCTCTTACCCTACTAAACGGTAGAGGTTGTGGGTTTGGAAGGTACTGTCAAAGGAGCTTCAGAGATTCTGGCACTCAGGCCCACACAACCTCTCTGATGATCCTGGGGCTCCTGCCTGACCAGCCCAGAGATGCCAGGACCAGCCTCCCTGCAAATTCCCAATCACTTTCCAATTGGCAGCCAAGCCTTCAGTTGCTCGAGCGTTAAATTCTAATTTTCTCATTAATCACTGGAAGGAGGGTGCAAGCAGATTCAATCATAACTTTCAAAAGGGAATTGGATGAATTCCTTGAGGCAAAGGAAAGTTCTAGTACTTACAGGCAGGCACAGGGATCTGAGCGTACATGTCCATTGATCACAAAGTGGCAACGCAGGTGGAGAAGGTAGTCAAGAAGGCATATGGCATACTTGCCTTCATTGGTCAGGGCATTGAGTATAAAAATTGGCAAGTCATGTTGCAGCTTTATAGAACCTTCGTTAGGTCTCATTTGGAAGATTGCATTCAATTCTGGTCATGACACTACCAGAAGGATGTGAAGGCTTTGGACAGGGTATAGAGGAGGTTTATCTGGAGTGTTGCCTGGTAAAGAAGATATTATCTATGAGGAGAGATTGGAGAAACTCAGTTTGTTCTCACGGAGGATGAGGGGGTACCCTGATAGAAGTCTACAAAATTATGAATGATATGGACAGGGTAGACAATCAGAAGCTTTTTCCCCAATGTGGAAAGTTAAGAACTGGGGGACATAGGTTTAAGATGCATGGGAAAAAGTTCAGAGGAGATGTGCGGGGCAAGTTTTGTTTTTTTAAGCACAGAGGATGGTGAATATCTGGAATGCACTGCCCAGGGAGGTGGTGGGAGCAGGTACGATAGCAGCACTTAAGGGGTATTTAAACAAATATGGCAGTACGGTGGCACAGCGGTCAGCATTGCTGCCTCACAGCACCCGGGATCCGGGTTAGATTCCCACTTGGTTCACTCTCTATGCAAACTCCACACGTTCTCCCCAAGTCTACATGGGTTCCCTTCAGGTGCTCCAGTTTCCTTCAAAGACATGCGGGTTAGGCTGATTGGCTATGAAAATTGCTCCTTAGTGTCAGGGGTTAGTACGGTAAATAAGTAGAGTTATGGGGATAGGGCCAGGGTAGGATTGTGGCTGGTGCAGACTCAATGAGCCAAATGGCCTCCTTTTGCACTGTAGGGATTCTATGAATACATTAATGGGAGTGGAAGGATACAAATTCTAAGTGCTAAGTTCTAAGGTTTTAGTTTAGGCAGGCATCATGATTGGCGTAGATTTGGAGGGCCGAATGGCCTGTTCCTGTGCTGTTCTTTGACTTTAGGTGGAAGAGCCAGGCGCAGGGTTGCAATGGAAATAATTAGGTAGCTCCAGAGCCAGCATTAACACAATGGGCCAACAGTGCAGTTAGATTCTATAATCTCATTTCACCTCTCTGATCACAAACATACAAGAAAACAATTGCTCCAGTTTGCATGGGGCTGTGAATGATTTGAGTGTGGAAAATGTTCTGCAGATACACAAGCAAAGGGCTGTTGTTACTGGGATTTACACCCAGTGTAATGTGGGTGGAAAGATTTCATACACATAGACACACACTCTGACTGTTTGAACTGACACTGCCCAGTAGCACAACTATACAGCCTGTCCTCTCCCCAACTTGCTGCCCGTCCACAGAAAGCATTTTGTTCTCAGGGTACAAGAGTGCGGCTTACGGCCCTGAACTCACAGCTCTCATGTTCAGAGCACATCAGTGGAGATTTGTGAAGCTGAATTCAACCAAAAAAATGATCGTTTGTGGGCCAGAGACTGGGAACAAGAGCAAGAACAGCCACTAGAATTTCACAAAAGCCTGGCTAGTTCACAAATTTTGCTCACCCACGGACAATCAAAAGAAGAAGGCCATTCAGCCCATCAAGGCTGTTCCATCATTTAATAGATCATGGCTAATGTGTGACCTAACTCCATACATCTGCCTTTGACCCATATCCCTTAATATCTTAACAGAAATTCATCCATCACAGATTTAAAGACAGCAACTGATCTAGTATTGACTGCCTCTTGCGGAAGAGGGTCCTGCATCTCTACCACCTTTTGTGTGTCCCTCAACATCTCTCCTGAACAATCTGTCCTTAATTTTTCAACAACGTCCTTTAGTTCTAGAATCTCCAATCTGTGAAAATAGTTTATACTGATCTGCCCTGTTAGTATCTTGGGAGACTTCGAATGGATCACCCCATGACCTAAGTTTGACAGAAAACAGGTCTAATTTGTGTAATCTCTCACAATTAAACCTTTGAAGTCCAGGTATCATGGAGACAGAGGTTTACAGCAGAAGCAGGCCTTTCGGCCCAACTTGTCCATGCCGCCCTTTTTTTTAAAGCCACTAAGCTAGTCCCAATTGCCCGTGTTTGGCCCATATTCTTCTATACCCATCTTACCCATGGAACTGTCAAGTGTTTTTTTAAAAGAGAAAATTGTACCCGCCTCTGTCATCACCTCTGGTGGTTTGTTCCAGACACTCACCACCCTGCGTGATAAAAATTGCCCCTCTGGACACTTTTGTATCTCTTCCCTCTCACCTTAAACCTATGCTCTCTCATTTTAAACTCCCCTATCTTTGGGAAAAGATATTGACTATCTAGCTGATCTATGCCCCTCATTATTTTATAGAGCTCTGATAAGATTATTTTTAAGTCTCCTACGGTCCAGAGAAAAATGTCCCAGTCTCTCCATCTTCTCCTTATAAATCAATCCATCAAGTTCTTGTAAGTCTACGCTGCACTCCTTAAAAGGCTAATACATCCTTCCCAAGGTGTGGTGCCCAGATCTGCTCCAGTCCTGGTTTTTGTGTAGCCCACAGCATAACTTCTGCATCATTATATTCCATTACTCGTGATATGGGGCAGCACGGTGGCGCAATGATTAGCACTGCTGCCTCACAGTGCCAGGGACCCGGGTTCGATTCCCAGCTTGGGTCACCATCTGCGTGGGTTTTCTCCCACAGTCCAAACATGTGCGGGTTAGATGAATTGGTCATGCTTAGTTGCTAGTTAGTGTCCCGGGTTAGGGGGAATTAGCGGAGTAAATAAGTGGAGTGATGGGGATAGAGCCTGGATGGGATTGTTATTGGTGTAGGCTCAATGGACCTAATGGCCTCTTTCTGCACTGTAGGGACTCTATGATTCTTGATAAAGACCAACTTTCCATAACTTATTTTCTGCACCCATAGGTGGTTATTTAAAGCACTATGCACTTAAACCCCCCCGTCTCTTTGGACATTCAGCAAGATCACAGAGGATGAGAATTGCATCCATAATTCCTCAATCCCTTCTCATTAACTTAACTCCACCTTGAATATTTGCAAAGAGCTGGCCTCTTGTGTGCTGAGTGAAAAAATTCAACAGACTAACAACTCCCCAAGAGGAGAAATTCTCCTCCATATCTCTCTAAATTAGGAGTGCCCCCCCCACCCCAAAATCCTGATAATTTTATATACCCCTAACTCCAGTCCCACGTGATAAGACTTTTAAATGATCTTACAGGTGCCCCAGAGAAGTGCTCAACTATCCAGATAACTGAAGGCAGATAGTCAGCCAGGACTCACCATTCATCACCAAGAGGTGATGAAGCATGACGTAGGAGGATACATCAGCCACGTCAGGGCTGGGGCAGAGGGAATTAGCCTGCTTAACTACTTGTTCTGGGTGTAGCAAACAGCAACTCAGAAGGAAATGAAACTGAAAGCCACTTCCTACAAGTAAAATTAACTTGACCCTGAACACTGAAGTTTACATCAGATACAGTGTCTGTACCAGGATTACAGAGTGCACACAAAATGGTCAAAACAACCAACAGTCCAATCCTAGACCTGGTCCCTCTGGGACCACATAATCCCCACAAGGCAAAGAGAGGCTGTTCAGTCCATTGCCTCGGTACCGTCTCAAAGAGAAATTTACCTGGGCCCAACCCCCTAGTCCAGATTATTTTGCTAATTACCATACATCTGTCCCCTCTGGTTACCAACCGCTAACCCCATCCATTGCATCCCCAGGCCAAATGGGGATGCAATTACTCAATCAAAACTCTTGGCTAAAATTACCTCTTCTCTGCTCCAGGGAGAACGATCCCAACTTCTCCAGTCTCTCTACATTAACTGAACTCCCTCATCAGTCAGACTGATCTGGTAAATCTCCTCTGCACCTTCTCCAAGGCCGTGACATCTCTTGCAACACAACTAGACAACGCTCCAGCTGAAGCCTTTCATATATAAAAAGGTTTAGGCATATAAACCTGCTTGTTTTCATACACTGCTACTATTTATAAAGCCAGTTGTTTTAAACATAGAAGGAGGAGGCTGTTCAGCCCTTCAAGCCTGCTCTACTACACTACTCACTTTGATCATGGCTGATCAAATTCCCTGATACCCCCCACTTCCTTCCCCATATCCCTCAATCCCTTTAGCCTCAAGAGCTCTTTCTAATTTCTTCTTGAAATCGCACAATTTGGCCTCAAGTACTTTCTATGGGAGTGAATTGCACACATTCACCACCCTCTGGGTGAAGAAATTTCTCCTTACCTCAGTCCTAAAAGGTTTACCCCTTATCAAATTGTGACCCCCTAGTTCTGGACACCCCCATCGGGAACATTCTTTCAGAATCCACCCTGTCTAATTCTGCTGCTATTTGTTAAGTTTCTCTGAGGTTCCCGCTAACTCTTCTAAACTCCAATGAATATAATCCTAAACGACTTAGTCTCCCCTCATATGAGGCCCCTGCCATCCCAGGAATCAACCATAGAAACTCTACAGTGCAGAAAGAGGCCATTTGGCCCATTGGGTCTGCACTGACTGCAATCCCACCCAGGCCCTCACCCATATCCCTACGTATTTACCCCAATATGTAGGTTAATCACTTTAACCTACACAACTCAGGGCACTAAGGGGCAATTTTTAAAGCATAGCTAATCAACATAACCGGCACATCTTTGGTAAAAGAAGCCACCTGCATAGCCTGGCAAAGCTTTGCTCTACTCCCTCTACAGCAGAGGCATCCTTCCTCAGTTAAGGAGGCCAAAACTGCACACAATACTCCAGAAGTGGCCTCACCAGTGCTCTGTACAATTGCATCAAAACATCCCTATTCTATACCCCTTTCTCCTATCACCTTCAAAAGGATTGTGTACGTGAACTCCTGTTTCTACATTCTACCCAATTATACATTTACATTCTACCATTATGTTTACTTTGGGGGTGAAACATTAGCAGTACGGCTGAATGAAGTATAATGGATGAAGAGAAATATTCCCTAAAGTCTCAGTTCATTGGGCAGCATTCTCTCCTCTCAACAAGAAGGCCACAAGTCCAAGTAAAAACAAAACAAAATACAAAACTGCAAATACTTAACAGATCCAGCAGCATCTGTGGAGAGAGAGAAACAGAGTTAACATTGCAGGTCTGCTGCCTTTCATCGGAACTGAAGAAAGATAGGAGGGAGGGAGGGAGGAGGAGAGGCAGGGACTGGACAGGGAGGTCAGAGGAGATTAACAAGAGTTCACAATGCAAAAGCAAAAAAGAGGGTGGTAATGGGTAGAGTAGAGGAACTACCATACAGTGTGAGCAGCTTTATCCCAGCCACCTGAATGCAACAAGCCAACAAGAACAGCTCCAAAAGGACACACAGAACAGGCAGAGATTCTGATCTAAAATTGCTGAGAGTCCAGAGGGCTGTTGAGTGCCAAGCTGAAAGTAGAAGCACAGTTTCTGGAGCGTGGGTTGAGTTTCAATGCAACACCACAGCAGGTCAAGTACAGAGTGGTCGGAGTGGGAGCAGAATGAAGACGGAGAATGGATTGGTTAGGGTGAATTGGCTGTGCTAAATTCTCCGTCAGTGTTACCCAAACAGGCGCCGGCCGGAGTGTGGCAATGAGGGGATTTTCACAGTAACTTCATTGCAGTGTTAATGTAAGCCTACTTGTGACAATAATAAAAAAGTGATAGGAAGTTCAGGCTCATACATGCTTACAGACTAAAACAAAGGTGTTCCACAACATGGTCACCGCATCTATGTCTCATCTCCCCAGCGTAGAGGGGAACCAGATCATGAATGGCATATACTAACCTGAAAGAGTTACATGAAAAGGCTGTTTGATTTGAAAGGAGTGCCTGAAAGGCAAGAAGGGAGGTAGATGTCACCAAATGAGAAAAGGGATGTGGTGAACCTGAGTGCTATGGGGAGAATGGTCCCTTCGGAATGTTGAACATGGATGGCATCGAGAAAACTGCTGGAGCAGCGAAAATGACAGAATGATCCAGTGAAAATGGAGGAGTGAAAGACAAGGAACAAGGGGAACCCTATCATGGTTCAGGGATAGATGGGAAGGAACGAAAAAGCAGAAATTGATCAGACAACAGTTTGGGATCCACAATTCAAGAAAAGGGAAGACAATCAGGATTGTCTGAAGAAGTGCAGGGTAGGTGGATTGGCTAAATTGCCCCTTGGTGTCAGGGGGACTAGCTAGCGTAGACATTAAGGGGATATGATCTGGATGGGATTATGGTTAGTGCAGGCTCGATGGGCCGAATGGCCTCCTTCTGCACTGTAGGATTCTATTTGCTGGTCTGGAAGGTTATATCTTCAGAAGAGATGGAACAAGAGATGGAGAAAGTGGAAAACAGAATGAGGTCCTTACAGGCAATACAAAGTGAAGAAGTGTGGTCAATGTGGCAGTGTGAGGCCATAATGTAGTGAATATTCATTGTTATCTCAATCAAGAAAGGAAAGAGGCAGATGTGGGCCAGGTGAAGGTGAGAGAAGGATGAAAGTCTGAGTTTCCAGTTGTCTTGTTGGTGATGGTTAAAGTTAAATTTACTGTGAAATTCCCCTAGTTGTCACATTCTGGCACCTGTTCGAATCAATGCATCTAACCAGCACATCTTTCAGACTGTGGGAGGAAACCGGAGCAACCAGAGGAACTCACGCAGACATGGGGAGAACATGCAGGCTCCACACAGACAGTGATCCAAGCTGGGAATCGAACCTGGGTCCTTGGCACTATGAGACAGCAGCGCTAACAACATGCCACCCCTGCCCACAGTGAAGAAGAAATTGTCAGGGCCAGGAGAAATAATGTACCGAATCAGAAGAATAAGGGACACAGCTTGGTGGGTGTGTGTGTGTGTATATATATATATATATATATATATATAGAATCACAATTAATTGGGCAGAAACAACAGGTCAACCACTTCAATCTTGCTTATGGATTTTGGAAAAGGAGGAAGTGGGCTGTTCAGGATCGAAGAGCTATGGAGGGGACATTTCCAGAGGATACGAGCTCAGTGGCAGTACTGGACACAATGGTTTGACAGTGGGGTCACAGTCTAGGGTGGAGGTGGGACAAAGTGCCAGAAAGTTGGGTAGAGGTCAGCCAACAACAGTACCACCCATGTCAGCAAGTTTGAAGACAACATTAGGATCAGATTAGAGAGAATGGAATGCAGCGAGTTCAGAGAGAGAGGGGTCAGAGCAAGCGAGAGGGACAGTGAAATTGAGATGACTGATGACACGTCCACTCCAGAGACTCAAGACTAAGCTGTTCTGAGGAGGTGCCACCTTTCAAATGAAATGTGAAACCAAGACTCCCAAGTGCACAAAGCATCAACGACTCTATTCAAAGGAGGTGAGATCTACCCTGAGTCCAAGTCTTAGCTCACAACCAACCTCACTAAAAGCAGCAGATCTAGTCAATATAGCACAGGAACAGGCCCTTCACATTACTGTCTGTGGGAGCTTGCTGGTGCACAAACTAGCTGCCCTGGCTTCCCACATTACAACATGAAGTAGTATTTCATTGACTGTAAGCCACTCTGGAGGTCATTAGAGGTGCTGTACATCTTTGAAATTCTCTAGCTCCGAGGGCTGCTGGCGTTTGTTGAGTGTATTCAAGACGACAATCATTTGAATTTTGACTACTGCAGGAATCAGACGGGATAGTGAGGTTGGTAATATACTAAGACGGCAGCTGCGTTAGAACTGCATCATTTGAAGCTGTATCAAGAACACCAGCTTCCCACATCGCCATCGCGTGAATGAATGTAGGAATTAAGGACTTCAAAACAACTATTAGTTGCCAATATAATTTGCTTTGAGACGAGAGTGGGAAAATATTTGATTCTTTATACCAATCACTATACTGTGCTCAGGCCAAACTATAACATTAATACCAGAGACAAGGTCTTGGAACAGACACAGGGGAGATATATGAGCCCTGAAACCATAAGGTTTACACATTCTAAATCTGAGCAATGTAGGAGAAAGTTAGGGTTTTTTGGGGCAGCACAGTAATTGGCACAGCTGCCTCACAGCACCAGGAACCTGAGTTCAATTCCAGCTTCGATCACTGTCTGAGAGAGTCTGCACATTCTCCCCATGTCTGTGTGGGTTTCCTCTTGCTCCGGTTTCCTCCCACAGTTCAAAAGACGTGCTGGTGAGGGTGCACTGGCCATGCTAAATTCTCCCTCAGTGTACGGGAACAGATGTCAGAATGTAGTGACTAGGGGATTTTCACAGTAACTCCATTGCAGTGTTAATGTAAACCTACTTGTGACTCTAACAAATTAATCTTTAAATTCAACAGGCGTGGAAGAGGACCTCAAAGTGTAATAGCAAAAGGGCAACAAGGTCTCCAGTCTATTGCTTAAGGAGGAGCAGCTGATCCTATGTGGGTTTTCTCTGGGTGCTCTGGTTTCCTCCCATAGTCCAAAGATGTGCAGGTTAGGTTGATTGGTCATGTTAAATTACTCCTTAGTGTCCTAGGATATGTAGGTTACAGGGATTAGCAGGGTGAATATGTGGGGTTGTGGGGATAGGGCCTGGGCCGGGATTGTTTGTTGGTGCAGAATTGATAGGCTGAATGGCCTCCTCTGCGCTGTAAGGTTTCTATGAGTATCAGAAAGACAAAAGGAGAGCTTCGTTCAGCTTCCTTGACTGAGTCTATTTTAGGAACTAAGCTTTGCCAAAAGAATGCATGAATCACAGCATTCCTACATACCTCGATTCTAACAGCCACACTAGAACATTCACAAAGGTGAGTGAAACCATTCAGCTCATCTCCTCTATTCAAACTCCTCCTCATCCGCCAAGGAGAAAAACTACTTCGAATACAGGGTCATGAAGAACATTTGATAAGATCCAGCTTGCATTCTTCTGGAATGTTCTAAACCTCTTTTTCATTACCATCTGGGTAAGATGATGGGGCATGTGTCAAATGGGGTGGTGGTAGCGTTAGCTTCACACTATGTTCCTTTGCTGACAGATGAATGGAGATCGATCTGCAAGGGATTCAGGTCCTGCCACAAGCATCAACGTTATCAGGTGCCCTTGAGGGTTAGTGATGGTGCCTGTTGCCACCAGCTGATTGTCACAGCAGTACAGTGGCTTCAAAACCCCTGTCACGGATTGGAACGGAATCCTTACAGTGGAGGAGATCATTCAGCCCATTGAGCCTGTAGTGACAACAATTCCACCCAGGCTTGATTCCTGTAACCCCACATATTTACCCTGCTAATCCCCCTTATACTAAGGGGCAATTTAGAATGGCCAATCCACCTAACCTACACATCTTTGGACGGTGGGAGGAAACCGGAGCACCCGGAGGAAACTCATGCTGACACAGGGGAGAACATGCAGACTCCACACAGACAGTAGACCAAGACAAGAATTGAACCCAGGTCCCTGGTGCTGTGAGGCAACAGTGCTAACCCGCTGTGCCAGCTTCTGGCTGACCACACAGAAAATCCTTGGGTATGCATCTGTCTTGCCTCCTGCAAATGCACCCAAATCAGTAAAGTCACCCCTGCTTGCTAAGTGCCAACAGATTTGCCTTGGAGAGGACGACCACAATCGGATGTTTTGTCGTTCCACCAGATGTCTAGAACACACAGCAAACAGACAAGACAAAGCTAGGTAGGCAAGGGGATTAAGGGTTATGGGGAGAAAGTGGGAAAGTGGAACTGAGCCACTTCAGATCAGCCATGGCAGGGCAGGCTCGAAGGGCTATATGGCCTACTCCTGCTCCTACTTCTTATGTTCTTGATCTGCTTTGAGCACCCCCAAGCCGTTCCCCTCTTCCTGGCCTCATGTATAAGAATCAGCATCCTCTGAGCCAGCTTCATGTTCCTCCATGCATGCAAGACCATAAGACACAGGAGCAGAATTAGGCCACTCAGCCCATCGAGTCTGCTCTGCCATTCAATCATGGCCGATATGTCTCTCATCCCCATTCTCCTGCCTTTTCCCCATAACCCCTGAAGCCCTTATTAATCAAGAACCTATCTCTGTCTTAAAGACACTTAATGACCTGGCCTCCACAGCCTTCTACGGCAAAGGGTTCCACAGATTCACCACTCTCTGGCTGAAGAAATTCATCATCTGTTTTAATGGTTTTGCCCTCTGGTCCCAGTTTTTCCTACAAGTGGAAATATCCTCTCCACAACCACTCCATCCAGGCCTCGCAATATCCTGTAAGTTTCAATAACATTCCTCCCCTGCACCCTTCTACACTATCGCCCAAACCCAGAGTCCTCAACCATTCCTCATATGGCAAGCTCTTCATTTGAGGGATCATTCTTGTGAATCTCCTCTGGACCCTTTCAAAACCCAGTACATCCTTCCTTACATACGGGATCCAAAACTGCTCACAATACTCCAAATGGGGTCTGACCAGAGCCTTATACAGTCTCAGAAGTGCATTCCTGCTCTTGTATTCTAGCCCCTTTGTTTTGAGAGTCGAACAAATGAAAAAATTGCTTTCCCCTGTGCGTCGATCCTGTCTGCTTGAAACAGACGCTGCCTACGTTTCAGAATCTCCTTCCTCTGCGCAAGCCCAGGGCAGCACTGACATCACAAACATTGCCCAACTGGAGCATTCGAATTGGACTGACAGCTGCAATCCCACAGGTGGGGAAAATGGGAGTTCGGAAAACTGGTCACTACCAGAGACACAGACATATCCACTCCCTTTTATGTCCTGCAGTCTGAAAGATGTGCTGGTTGGTGCTATATTCTCCCTCAGTGTACCTGAACTGGCGCCGAGGGGGAGTTTCACAGTAACTCAATCGCAGTATTAATGTAAGCCTACTAGTAACTAAACTTTAAAAACTTTAAAACAATTCTGTTGGACGAGCTGTGTAGTTCCCAGCATGTTCCCTTGCAAATTTCCATTCTGTGCAATACTAACGTGGTTTCTACAAAAATGGCTTGACCCAACACTTCAGGAACAGATGGGAGTCAGTCATCACCCTCGAGCCTTAGCCCTGCTGTTCACAGTGCCGGGGACCTGGGTTCGATTCCCAACTTGAGTCACTGTCTGTGTGGAGTCTGCATGTTCTCCCGGTCTCTGTGCAGGTTTCCTCTGGGTGCTCTGGTTTCCTCCCACACTCCAAAGATGTGTTTCAACATCTCAACAGCAAGAAGCACCTCTGACACTGCAGCATTCCCTCAGTGCAGAAGCGAAGGTTGCTGTCAACTGAGCCAAGACATGATGGTGCAAACTGACAGATCCTCTAAACCCTGGAACAATCCCAGACATGGGATTCCAACAACAGAACGGGTGTAAATCAATTTCCTGAAAACAGTGGTGCCCCTTGGCCCATCCAGATCAACAGGACATTAAAAAAAATGCTATTAGTGTACCTAAGGCTGCTACGATGGCAACTAGTAGCATCTAAACCACTTGACCCTAAAAACACTACAATGTTTGGGGGGGGGGGGGCATAATTGAGCCTGCACTGACAATAATCCTATCCAGTTAAGGCCATATTTACCCTCCTAATACCCCCAACTAACCTACATATCTTTGGACACAAAGGGGCAATTTAGCATGGCCAATCCACCTGACCTGCATGGTTGCACAGTGGTTGTAATGCTGCCTCACAGCGCCAGGCATTTGGGTCCAATTTCGGCCACGGATCACTATGTCAAATTTCCAAGTTCTCCCCTTGTCGGCATGGGTTTCCTCCAGGTGCTCTGGTTGCTTCCCAGTCAAAAGATGTGCAGGTCAGGTTGGTTGGCCATGCTAAGTTTACCCTTGTGCGAGGGCGATTAGCAAAGTTAAATTTACTTATGACTCACAAGTAAGGTTTACATTAACACTGCAATGAAGTTACTGTGAAATTCCCCTCATCACCACATTCCGGCACCTGTTCAAGTCAACGCACCTAACCAGTACCTCTTTGGACTGTGGGAGGAAACCCAAGCAAACACGAGGAGAACGTGCAAACGTCACATAGACCCAAGCCAGGAATCGAACTCAGGTCCCTGGCGCCATGCTAACCATTGTGTTGCTTTACCATATATGTTGGGTTATAGGATAGGGCCTGGGTGGGATTGTGGTCAACACAGGCACAAAGAGCCAAATGGCCTCATTCTGCACTGTAGTGATTCTATGATTCTACCTTTGGACACTAAGGGGCAATTTGGCCAATCCCCCCCCGAACCTACACATCTTTGGTCACTGAGGGCAATATAGCATGGCTAATTCCCCCCTAATGCACACATCTTTGGACATTATGGGGCAATGTGCCATGGGTAATCCACCTAACCTGCACATCTCTGGGCACGAAGGGCCAATCCCACCTAATCTGCACATCTTTGGACACTGAGGGGCAATTTAGCATGGCCAATCCACCTAACCCGCACATCTCCAGGCTCTTTTTTTAAAGGTCAAACCAAATAAAAAAACTCAAGTTAGATCAAAACAAAGTAAAAGGGGCAATTCCCCAAAAGGAAAGGGAACAGCCCGAACAAAATCAAAGTACAAAGGAAACTTAAAAATGTCAAATTAAAATGTGATTACACGGGTCAATAACACACCCCAGCCCCTGCGGTGCCCAACAAGCGCAGAAGGCGTCAACTGTGCCCGTGGACACCGCATGCTCCCTCTCCAGGGACACCTGGCCACGAACGTAGCCACAGTAGAGAGGCAGTCAGGATGGTGCACGTCTTTGGATATTACGGGACAATTTACCATGGTTAATCCACCTAATCTGTACATCTTTGAACTCTGAGGGGCAACTTAGCGTGGCCAATCCACCTAACCTACACATTTTTGGACACCATTAATAAAAAAACACATATTGGTCATTTCTTTTTGTACATTATAGGACAAGTCAGACCACCGTGCCAAGAGAGTGTACGTGTGGGGGGCATAGGGAACTGATTTGGTGGGGTAAAAAAAATGTCAGTTTTTACTGTAAACAAACCCACCAAGAGTATTTGTAACCCATCAGAAATTTTGAAACCTCCTCCTTCCAGTCCCTAGAAGGGCAGCAAATGAACCTTGAGAGTTTTTGTTTGTCTCACCCTCTAAAAATTAAAGTTTTGTCTCTCTTTAATTTTGAGAGAAAGAAAAAGTTTTGTTTTGTTTGTCTCTCTTTAGAGTTAATAATAATAAATTTAACAATTCCGAGTTTTTTTTTTGTTTTTCTCCTTTTCTTTTGTCAAGAAAATTAATCAGCCAGGAAATTAGTTTCAGCCCAAAGGGGAATAAAATGTTACGACACATTTTGGCTGGGGAGACGGGTGGATTTTAATGTTTTTAAAGGGGATAGAAAGAATTTTTTAAATAATTAAATAATAAAATGTTTTAAACATTATTTTTACAGTTTTAAAGCAGTTTATTGTTGCTCAAGAGTTTGCCTCAGGAATCACTCGCCTCCATTTTCTCCCCATAAATACACAGAGGTGGGGTGTGGGGAGGCCGAGATCCAGCAGCATTTCTACAACACTTACTATTATTTTTTTAAACAAAATACTTAAAAATAAGCAAAGGCAAGCCTTCGGCGACTTACTAGATGGTGGAATGGCGTCGTCCGACCGATCAGCCGCCAATTGCGGGCGGGCAGGCTTTCAGCGGGCTTTCCTGCCGAGGCACGCCGGCCGCGCATCGCCTCGCCCCGGAGGGCCCTCCTACGACAGTCCGAGGATTGGCCGCAGGACCGAGATTTCGACAAGGATGGGGGAAATGACAAGCGGAGGGGGAAAGGGGCCGTCGTGGCAGTTGGGATGAGCTGGTCGCGGCGGTCCGAAAGCTGCTGCGGGCGGCCCAGCCGTCGACGGAAAGGCATGGTTTGAGGGGAGCTTCCGGCGAGCGCGGCCTAGGCCGAGGGCCCTCACGACGCAGCAGACGAGCAGCTCGAGCCGCTTTCCCCTCACTCTCTGGGTCCCGCCAAACTCCTGGCTCCCCTCCCCCCACCTCTCTGGGCGGCGTTCGGCTATTTCCGGCGCCCGGAACTTAATGTATGCCGGCAGCCGACCGGCTCGAGCCGCGCCCCGCCCCCTTTCCCCGCCCTCTCGCCCACGGCCCCGCCCCTCCGACCGTTCCGCCGACCAATCGTTCCGACTTCCGGCCGCCTCATCTGCATGCGGCAGCCTTCCGGCCCCTGTGCCGTCCGTTCGGACACCCCGCGGCCGCCTGAAGTCTATAAAAGGCGGCGCGCAAGCCGGAGAGCCTTCAGATGCGCTTCGAGCGCACCCGGCGCAGGAGGGAGGAAAAAGAGAGGGAAAGGGGATAGAGCCGGGGGAAGATAGAGAGTTTAAAAAACTCCTGAGAGGGCTACAGCACCTTTCAGTCGATGTCTCCGTCTTGCTGATGAAAAGTAGCGGTTTTATAATAACTGGTTTTTAAAGAGGGAAAAGGGGGGTTTGTTTTCTTTCCCCCACCCCCCCCCTTCACTGACGAGACGCCGCTTGACTGCTGGGAGTTTGAACCATGCAAGGACCTCCTTCCGGAGACAGCGCATGCCCACTGCGCACCATCAAAAGAGTCCAGTTTGGTATCTTAAGTCCAGATGAAATGGTATGTGCTGGACCTTTTTTAATATACATTATTTTTCTTGGCTAGGGAGAATACTTTAAGAAACTGCAATTGCAAATTACTTTATAGACCAATTCATTCTAATTGCATTTTGTCCTTTTTAATTTTCCCTTATGCAAGAACTTTTGCTGAACTTGGCTAAAGTTTTCTCTCGTCATTCCCCCCCCCCCCCCCCCCCGACTTAAAACTTCCTTCTCATGGACCAGTAATACTACTTGTAAGGGCCTTTGATGTTTGCAGATATATATTTCTTTCCCCTTTGGACAGTAATTCTATTTGAAATTTCTAAGCCTTTTTGATTATTAATTGTATGTCTGTTTGCAGATGTATCTTACTACTTGCCCTTAGACCAGTAATACTATTTGTAAGGGCTTTTGATTGTTAGTTGCATTTCTGTTTGCAGATGTACCTTACTATAGCCCTTACTTGGACCTGTAATACTATTTGTAAGGACTTCTGATGTCTACAGATCTACATTTCTTTCCCCTTCCTTGGGACAGTATTTCTCATTTGAAATGTGTAAGCCCTTTTGATTATAGTTGCATTTTTGTTTGCAGATATACATTTCTTACCTTTACTTGGACCATAATACTATTTGTAAGGACTTTTGATTATTAATTGTATTTCTGTTTGCAGATGTACCTTACTACTTACTCTTGGCGGCACGGTAGCACAGTGGTTAGCACTGCTGCTTTACAGCTCCAGGGACCTGGGTTTGATTCCTAGCTTGGGTCATATCTACATGGGTTTCCTCTGGGTGCTCCAGTTTCCTCCCACAGGCCAAAGATGTGTAGTTTAGGTGGATTGGCCATGCTAAATTCTCTCTGTTCCCGAACAAGTGTCGGAATGTGTCAACTAGGGGATTTTCTCAGTAATTTCGTTGCAGTGTGAATGTGAGCCTACGCTAATAATAAACTTAAGGTCTACATTTGTTTCTCCTTACTTGGAATGGTTAGGGGTGGTACAGTAGTTAACGTCGCTTCCTCACAGGAACCCAGGTTCGATTCTAGCCTCGGGTCGCTGTCTGTGTGGCATTTACACGTTCTCCCACGTCTGCGTGAGTTTCCTCCCACAGTCCGAAAGACATGAGTTAGGTGGACAGGTTCTCCCTTGGTGTCAGTGGGACTTGCTCGGGTAAATGCATGGAGTTATGAGGATAGGGCCTGGGTGAGATTGTGGTTGGTGTGGACCTGATGGGCTGAATGACCTCCTGCACTATAGGATTCTATGGAGATCAATAATTAATAAAAAGCTGTCATGACTTTGATTATAACTGCATTTGTGTTTGCAGGTGTACATCTTTTTCCCCCTTATCTGGACCAGTTGGGACCAATAATTCTGTTTGAAGCTTTTAAGGACTTATAATTGCATTTCCATTTGCAGGTCTGCATGCTTTTCAGTTAAAATGCTGCAAAGTGTGATGGCTCCAAGCGGGCAGTGTATTTTTATTCTCCTCCAATAATTCTGTCCTGCACCACCCCCCTCGCAGAGGTCTTTTACTCAGCTCAGATTTGTGCAGGTGGTGAGTTTTTGGAGAGTTGCCAGCCCAAGTTGTTGGTTTTTTGCTCTCCAGAGAATGTGGCGCCTTGTACATTCTGCCCATCCAGCAGTTGCATAATCCTCCTTTCATAATCGACTTAAAGGAAAATGATTTCAGATGAACAGTGTTCCCTTTGCACTGAGTTGGAAGAATTGTCGTCCTGACTTGTTGCACTAGCTGAATGTGTGGCAGAATTCTGTTTTTACTCAATTTCTTCCCCTCCACCCACCCCACGAGAAAACAACTTTTGAGTTTAGGCATGCTGTTGTTTTCCCAGTTCTTAATCATAAAATCCCTACAGTGCAGTAGGAGGCTATTTGGCCCATCGAGTCTGTACCAACCACAGTCCCACCCAGGCTCTATCCCCATAACGCTAACCCTGCTACTCCCCTGACACTCAGTACAACTTAGCATGGCCAATCAACCTAACCCATACATCTTTTTAATTTTATTAGTCACAAGTAGGCTTACATTTCACTGTAATGAAGTTACTGTGAAATTCCTCTAGTTGCCACACTCTGGCATCTGTTCAGATACACTGAGGGAGAATTTGGCATGGGCAGTGCACCCTAACCAGCACATCTTTTGGACTGGGAGGAAATCCACGCAGATACGGAGAAGGGGCAAGTTCCACACACACTGACCCAAGCTGGGAATCGAACCTGGGTCCCTGGCGCAGTGACACAGCAGTGCTGATCACTGCCGCTATGCCACGACACCTTTGTGGACTGAGGAAACCCACAGATACGGGGAGAACGTGCAGATTCCCCACAGACAGTGACTTCTGGCAGGAATTGAATACAGTTCCCTGGCACTGAGGCAGCGGTGCTAACCCATGCCACCCATTTGAACAAAAAAAGTGATTCTGGTGAAGGATCTTTGACCAGAAATATCAGTTTTCCCTATCACCATGGATCCTGCCCCAACTGAGTATCTCCAGCACTTCCTTGAATCACTGAGGATCTGAGTGCAAAGCTGTCCCTGAACTTTCCTTCCTGAATATTTCCTTATTTCTTGAATCTTTCATTGAGTTGCCTAGTGCACAGTTGTCCCTGAGCTTTTCCAGTAATACAATATCTCAAAGCATTATATAACAAAGTAGATCCCCAGAATGAATGCCATGTTCTAGAGTTGGAAAGGTGGCATTTTTTCCTTTGCTGTCAATGTTGCCAACTGTCTTAATGTGTTCATTTGGGTGTTGACATTTGAACTGATCCAGTTGATATTAACCAAGGTTAAATCCAGCTGGGTTCAAATCATCATGGAATCCCTACAGTGCAGGAGGAGGCCATTGAGCCCATTGAGTCTGTACTGACCACAATCCCACCCAAGCCCAATTTCTGTAAACCCCACCTGATTTCAAGGGTTATAGACCTTGGCTGGTAGATATGGGGGGGGAGTGGTGGACAGGCTCGTGGGGCTGAATGGTCTCCCCTTTTGATTATAGGAAGCACTCCCACAAGTCAGGGTAGTCGTTTAAATTGCTTTTCTGGGGTGGTTTGGAATTTAGAAGATGTCTCGATTTAAAGTTCTGTTTCTCACTCTTTAACCTCTGCGCATCCTGCTGAACTGGAGTGTCGCGCGTGGCTCCAGTGTGCTTCAGACTGATCTAATCCTCCACCATGGGACCTCCCGTCAGCCACAATATCCTGAACTGCGGGAGCGCACTCCGACAGCAAGCAGAAGACTGGAATTAGAAAGGGGCATTTTTGCATGGTTTTATCTGATATAGATATATTACAAAGAAGTTACAGTTGAATGTATTAAATTCCTTTCTTGCTGTGCTCTTGATTCCTGAGATCACTGTTCCCTGGTGTCTGCTCTGTTCCCACCTCTCTATCCTGGGTATTGTACAGCTCCCAGTACACGTGATTCTGGAAGGGCAACATCTAGAATGGTACTGTTCAGTTCTGCTGGGTCTGTCTACTCAAAAACTCACTGAAATCCAGGTGGTAGTATGGAGTGGTGCACTTTCTGTTCTTGTATCTTGGCGTTAAGCCTGCAGACGTTAAGGTGCTGCAGATGTACAGGGATCCAGGACGGGATCTTTCCTGGGTGTGTTTAAATATGATTTGTATCCTTGAGTTTGTGAAGAACTTTTTTTCTGAAAAATAAAGCCGAAATTATCAATAAAACCTTGCTGCAGTTTATTATGTCCTGGTTCTCCTGGCCCCACTGCTGCCACCTTTAAAACCAAACCATAGCCACCCCCCTCCCTGAGTAATCATTATCAGACAAAACCTCTAGGGATACAAAGCAGCCTCCAGCCCAATGGGAGAAATGGTCACCCAGACCAACTAGTGTAATGTTTCACATTCCAGCCTTTAAAGGTTATTTATTTATTAGCCACAAGTAAGGCTTACATTAACACTGCAATGAAATTGCTGTGAAAATCCCCTAGCTGCCACACTCCCAGTGTATGTTCAGCCCAATGCACCTTAACTAGCATGTCTTTTGGGGTGGGGGGGGGGGGTACCCACACAGACACAGGGAGAACATGCAGATTCAGTACAGTGACCCAAATTGGGAATCAAACCCAGGTCCTTGGTGCTGTGATGCTTATCTCTGCCACATACCTCCACACTATTGAGGAGAGGCGATTGATTAACCACATAGAACATTACAGCGCAGAACAGGCCCTTCGGCCCACGATGTTGCGCCGACCAGTTAAAAAACAATGACCCACTAGCCTAAACCAATCCCTTTTCGTCCATAAGCCTATCCACAGATCTCTTAAACGCCCCCAAACTAGGCACATTTACAACTGCAGCTGGCAGGGCATTCCAGTCCCTCACCACCCTCTGGGTAAAGAAAATTTGCATTCCCATGGCCCCCTTTTATAATACAATAACAGCCCCAAGTTCTTCATGGGGGAGGGAGGGGGAGCATCAAACAAAAATGGCAGAAGGAGGCAGTTTGGAGGGAAATCTGTAGTTCAGTGCCCTGCTAGTGATTTGGGGGGTAGGTGTCTGTACAAGAGGCCAGAATTGGCAGATGTGAGTTAATAGCGCTGGGGGGAAGTTGCGGTAATGGGGAAGGCAGTTGATGGAAAACTGATCATTAGAGTTGAGATGATGTTGAGCAAGTGTAGGGGGTGAGATTGGGGAGGAGGGAGTGAGAGAACGATGAGGTCCAACTCAGAGTACAAGTACAGCTTGAGTGGGAACATGAGCAAAGGGTTTAAGATGGGTTATCATGATCTAATAGTGATTTTATTTATTCACATATGAGTAATGTGTTCAGATGTACTGAGGAATTTTGTAGCAGTGGTAGGCCATCCATTCTATTGTCTGTGCTGGCTCTGAGCTGTCCAGCCAATCCCGTGCCCTCTGTTCAGCCCTTCATAAACCTGCAGATTCTTCCCATCAGGTTTTTTTAAGCTTTCTTCCCTACACCTGTAAATTGATCTCTACTTCCATTTGCTGAGAAATCAACTAATATCTGTGCTGCACTCAAGTTTTTAACGGGGCAGATGGGGTTTCTCAACTGTGTACAGTGCACCCTGACCCTACAAAGAAATCATTGCTTTAGGAGATGTACAAGACAAGTTTTTTTTTAACCCAGAGGGTAGTGGGTGCCTGGAACTTGCTGGCAAGGGGGTTAGTGGAAGCAGATACAACAGTGACTTTTAAGAAGGAATTTCTTCAGCCAGAGAATGGTAAATCTGTAGAACTCTTTGCCGCAGAAGGCTGTGGAGGCCAGGTCATTGAGTGTCTTTAAGACAGAGATAGATAGGCTTGATTAATAAAGGGATCAGGGTTATGGGGAAAAGGCAGGCGAATGGGGATGAGAAAAATATTGGCCATGATTATATAGCGGAGCAGACTCTGGGCTGAGTGGCCTAGTTCTGCTCCTATGTCTTGTGGTCTAAGGGACATCTTGACAAATATGTGACTAGGATGGGAATATAGGGATAGGGTCCCCAGAAAGATAGGGGGTTTCAGTTCAGTTGGGCAGCATGGTTGGTGCAGGCTTGGATGGGCCGAAGGGCCTGTTCCCGTGCTGTAATTTTCTTTGTTGTTTGAAATTAACTGGCTTGGATGTGGGGGGAGATTTGTCAGAAAAGTCCTGGGTGCTAGTGGTCTTTGTTTAGATTAGAGGTTCAAGGAGAGATTTAAATAGTTTAGAATCGTGAAGTTGGGGGGTTTTTTGATAGTGAACCTTTTTCCTGTTGCCAGGATGGTTGGTAACCAGAGTCTATCATGGTTAACTAGCAAAAGAATGGAAGGAGGTTTTTTTAAACACGGCGAGTTGTTGTGATCTGGAAAGTGCTACCTCGAAGGGTGGCAGAAGCACATTCAGTAGGGACTTTCAAAAGGAAATTGCTTAAAAATGAGGAACAAATGGGCTCAACTGGCTCAGAGGGCACCATGGTCAGCATTGACTGGTTGGGCTAAAGGTCCTGTTTCCATGCTGTATGACTGAATGGGTGACTGGGTAAAGTGGGGCTAATTGGGTGGCTGTTATCAAGAGCTGGCCTAGCCATGGTGGGCTGAACTGTCTCCTGTTCTGTAAGATCCAATCGATGGTGAATTCCCAAGTCCTCCAAAGCTGCTTCCTAAATGAAGAGCTGTAGAAAGTTGCATCTGGTGGGAGTTGGTTTCTATAGGGGCTGGCCCCGTTTGGCTTGCTTTCCCAGGTTTCTGCATGGCCGCGAGGGAAACGGGATGAGCTGGATTGAATATGGAAAATTGGTTTCCCCTCCCAAATCTGTCAACCTGTGTGTACAATAGCTCCTGTGCTATCAGTATCTAGCGGTTGTACGCTATCTCATGTTGGCCAGACCTTCAATCCACGTGACACAATCTAGGAATATTTCATTGCCACTCTTGGAGCTTTGGTCCTTGTCTTGAGTTCTGTTTGCCCCATCTTGGGCCTCCTGCTCTATATGCTTGGCAATGGGTGCCTGTGAAATTGCAGTGCGTAACACCCTCTGAGGGGTGAAGGCTGCTGCCTGGTTAACCTTTTTGGAGAGGGAATCACTTCACCTTTCTAATCCGCATTGCGTTGAGGAAGCTCTGCAGTCCTGACGTTAAGCTGTGAACTTGTAGGCTCAGCTTGGCTCTTGGGCACCCTGTCCCAGGTTGGCAGTCTCTGGAGACCCACAGAGGGCAGCGATCCCCTGATTCTTGCTGTGATGGTTGAGTTAGTTGGGAAACAGCCCTATTGGGAAATCTTCCGCTCTCTCTGGTGTGATGTGATGCACTGCACTTGGCATTTTGAGTACAAGCCAGCAGAACAATGATCTAAACAGAATGGGAGAAATACTGGGCAGGTCAGGCAGTATGCACAGGGAGAGAGAAACAGGTCATGTTTGAGTCTGATCTTTCCTCAGAGTTAGACGTGCCTGATCGGAAAGGAGGCTAGAGGAAAACGGGGTGGTACAGTGGTTAGCGCTGCTGTCTTACAAAGCCAGGGACACGAGTTTGATTCCCAGCTCGGGTCACTGTCTGTGCAGAGTCTGCACCTTCTCCCCATGTCTGCGTGGCTTTCCTCCGGGTGCTCTGGTTTCCTCCTCCAGTCCAAAGATGTGCAGGTTAGATGGATTGGCCATGCTAAACTGACCCTTAGTGTCAAGGGGAGTAGCAGGGTAAAAGCATAGCGTTATGGGGATGGGGCCTGGGTGGGATTGCAGTCTGTGCAGACTCGATGGGCCGAATAGCCTCCTGCCCTATAGGGATTCTATAATTAAAAGACTCAAGGGAAGATAATAAAAGGTGCCATATTGAAAACCGGTCTAGAGGTACAGCGGAAAATGGGAGCAGTGATTACCATCTAACATTGAGGCCTGATTGATGCAAGAGAGAGATGGATCGTGGTGTTTAATGGTGGACAGCATTGTCTCTTAATAATGGAGAATTTGGTTCTTTCTTTCGTTCTCCTTTTTCCCTCCCCACCCAAAACAGCTTGTGTACAGCTCTGACGTTAGAAGTTGGGGGGGCCCAAATGTCTGCCCCATCCAGCATGGCTTTGCGTGGGCTATCTAACACCTTCAGCACAATGGCCATCTGTTCAGCCATTCGTCAAGTCCCAAGCATGTGCTACGTAGAATGATGAGGCAGGGAGGGGGAGAGAAGAACCTGATGGAGATTGATAGGCTTGGATAGAGGGGACAGTCAGAATTTTCTTCCAGGGGCGAAGGCTTAATTACTTGGGGGCATAGGTTGAAAGTGAGGGGGGTAAGGGGCAAGTTTTTCACACAGGGTGGTATGCGCCTGGAACGCAGGAGGTGGAAGAAGCAGATTTTATAGCAACGTTCAAGAGGCATCTGGATAGATATATGAATAGGTGGGGAATAGAGGGATATGGAGTGTGTGGAGGCAAGAAAATATTAATTAGAGAGGGGTCTGAGTGCGCACAGACTTGGTGGGCTGAAGGGCCTGTTCCTGTGTTGTACTGTTCGTTCTTTGCTTTTCAAAGCATAGGTGCCATTGCTTTGTTGACACATAGTTGACTGCACGGCAAGATCCCACAAGCAAACAAAATTAGTACAGGAATGTGGGACAAGCTACTTGCTCAGAGCCCATCTCTCTCAAATATATTTTTTTGACTGTCATTTTTATTTATTATTGTTACTGTACTGGGACATAGTGAAAAGTATTGTTTCTTGCGCCCTATAAAAAGCATACTGTTCATAGAGCATGTAGACTTGATTTATTGTTGTTAGCATACAGTGAAAGGAATGTTTCTTGTGCATATTACAGATAAAGCATGCTGCTCATAGAGAAGGAAAGGAGAGAGTGCAGAATGTAGTGTTACAGTCATAGCTAGGATGTAGAGAAAGATCAACTTAATGTGAGGTAGGTCCATTCAAAAGCCTGACAGCAGCAGGGAAGAAGCTGTTCTTGAGTCGGTCGGTACGGGACCTCAGACTTTTGTATCTTTTTCCCCCGACAGAAGAAGGTGGAAGAGAGAATGTCCAGGGTGCTTGGTGTCTTGATTATACTGGCTGCTTTTCCAGAGGCAGCGAGCGGGAAGTGTAGACAGAGTCAATGGATGGGAGGTTGGTTTGTGTGATGGATTGGGCTACGTTCACAACCTTTCGTAGTTCCTCGCGGTCTTGGTCAGAGCAGGAGACGTAGCAAGCTGTGATACTCAGACCACAAGCTGTGCCTTAAAATCTGCCTTAATTCCTCAGTTTCAAACTGTTTAATTGCTCCCATAAAGAACCTTGGTGTTTTACAATGGTGTTAATGTGTAAACCGTTACCATAAAGCAGTTGAGGCAGGTATCACTGATGTGTTTTAAGGGTTGGGGCGGGGGAGCTGTTTAAGCTAAAAGAAAGCAATATTGATAAGGGTGAGAGGTGAATTGTGTACAGACAGACCAGCACTGGGCTTGTTTCTTCTTCACTGGGACTTGAGTATGTCGGTTTGCGATTCCTCACAGCTTTCCTCTTGTTGTCTCACCCAGAAACGGATGTCGGTGACTGAAGGAGGAATAAAGTACTCCGAGACCACCGAGGGAGGCAGGCCCAAGCTAGGTGGGCTGATGGACCCCCGGCAAGGTGTGATCGAGAGGACTGGAAGATGCCAGACCTGTGCAGGTGAGTGATTACCCGGAGCAGGAAGAGATCCCGCTCCAGTGTTCAGCTGATGGTGTTACCCCCCGACCCCCTGCCCTGTGCTTAAAACAAAGCCTCGTGAACCTCCTCTCCTTTGCTGACTCTTTCGCAACATATCCTCGCCTCGAGATTGCAAAATGTCCCTTTTTTTTCCCCGTCATGCTTGGCACAGGACCAGACTAGGAATGGTGGCATGGTGTGGTCACGTAACTATAGTTTAGTTATTAGTATCACAAATGGGAAATGGAAGTTATTTGTAAATCCCTCTGGTCGCCGCACCATGGCACCTGTTCAGGTTACACTGGGGGAGAATTTAGCATGGCCCAATGCACTTAACCAGCACGTCTTTCAGACTGTGGGAGGAAACTGGAGCACCCGGAGGAAACCCGCGCAGACACGGAGAGAATGTGCAGGCTCCACACACACAGTGACCCGCGCTAGGAATTGAACCCGGGTCCCTGGCGCTGAGAGGCAGCAGTGCTAACCCAGTGTGTCTACCTGTGTTAGGAAACCTTGACAGATGGATGGTATTTGCGTATCGATGGGCCATGATTCAGTCAGTGGCGGGGTAGACTCCTTTTGCCTGTTATCCATGCCCGTTGTTGCCTAATAGTAGAATCTCTCAGGAGCAGAAACTGTGGCTAGTTTTAGTCCCTCCCACTCTCTCACTCAGGCCCTGACAGCAGTAGCGATACACCACCCCTCCCGTCTCACCCCCTCTCTGCCCTGTGTGACACTTGGAAGATAATCTGTTATCTCCACTTGTAGGTAACATGACAGAATGCCCGGGCCACTTTGGACACATTGAGCTGGCAAAGCCAGTTTTCCATGTTGGCTTTCTGACAAAGACAATGAAAGTTCTGCGCTGTGTCTGCTTCTTCTGTTCCAAACTGCTGGTAGACTCTGTAAGTAGCACCTCTCATATTGCACAGTATTTACAGCTCGTCTTGCAATGTTGTCTCTGACTTGTCTCCTTCCTGTGACGTTGGGACCGCAATGAATAGCGAGCCTGAGATGTTGGGACTGTAATGAGTTGTGACCCTGTGACATTGGGGCTGTAATGAGGAGTGAGCCTATAATATTTCACCCATGTGCAGGGCAATATTTACATTTGAGCTGATGTGTTGCACACGTTATTTGCCACTTAAGTGCCAGGCAGTGACCATCACCGAGAGAATCCAATAATCTCCCCTTGCATCTGTGACGTTATCGTTGCTGAGTCCTCCCATTGCCAACCATATTGGGGGTTACCATTGACCAGAAACTGAACTGGGACCTAGCCATATAAATACTGTGGCTACCAGACCAGGTCAGAGACTGGGAATCCTGTGGAGAGTCCCTCCCTCCCTATCCCACCCAGCCTGTCCACCATTTACAAGGCACAAGTCAGGAGTGTGATGGAATACTCCCCACTTGCCTGGATGGGTGCAACTCCATCAACACTCAAAGCTCGACACCATCCAGGACAAAGCTTGTTTGCCATTCCATCCACCACCTTCAATATTAATCCCCTCCACCACTGATGCGCAGTTGTAACCGTGTGCCATCTACAAGATGCACTGTGGAACCTTCTAAACCCTAGCCTGTATCATCTAGAAGGGCAACAGACACATGGGGAACACCACCACCTGGGTGTTCCCCTCCGAGCCCTGCACCAACCTGACTTGGAAATATATCGGCCGTAAATACAGTGTATACAAAAGCAGACTGCGTTGGGGTACTTTGTATAATGTTCAAAATGAAACTTGTACATCTGATGTAATTTTATAAGATGTAAATTTTAAATTTAAACTTAAGACACAAGTTGGAATTGGAAGGGTTTCCTCTCAAGTGATGATCCAGCCTGCACTGGAGAGAAACCTCCTGATTTTAACCTTGCCTTTGATCTGTGTCATTACTTACCAGGATCTCGCTTCTCCCTCCTCCCCTTTTTTTTGTCTGTTAGAACAATCCCAAAATCAAAGACATCTTGATCAAATCGAAGGGGCAGCCACGGAAGCGTCTCACCCACGTCTACGATCTCTGCAAAGGGAAGAACATCTGCGAAGGCGGTGAGGAGATGGACAACAAGTTCGGGGTGGAGCAGCAGGAGGGCGAGGAAGACCTGACCAAGGAGAAGGTAACTACAGCGGGTTAGCGCTGCTGCCTCACAGCGCCAGGGACCCGGGTTCAATTCCTGGCTTGGGATCACTGTGTGGAGTTTGCATATTCTCTCCGTGTCTGTGTGGGTCTCCTCCGGGTGCTCCAGTTTCCTCCCACAGTCCAAAAGACGTATAGGTTAGGGGATTGGCCATGCTAAATTGCCCCTTAATGTCCAAAGATGTGTAGGTTAGGGTGGATTGGCCATGCTAATTTGCCCCTTAATGTCCAAAGATGTGTAGGTTAAGGTGGATTGGCCATGCTAAATTGCCCCTTAATGTCCAAAGATGTGTAGGTTAGGGGGAATTGGCTGTGCTAATTTGCCCCTAATGTTGGATTTGCAGGGTAGATATCTGGGGTTATGGAGATTGGGCTTGGGTGGGATTGTGCAGACTTGATGGACCGATTGGCTTCCCTCTGCACTGTAGAGATTCTACTCTCTGAAAGCCCTCTGGGTTTTTTAGTGACTAACTTGTTTTTATAGCTTATTGGTTCCCTGCATCGAATCATTACTAGTGGATTGTTCCGAGCTTGATTGGATTGTGTTGTCACCCCCTGCACTGTGGTTCCTCTTCCCCCCACAGGGTCATGGAGGCTGTGGCCGGTACCAGCCCCGCATTCGGAGGGTGGGCTTGGAGCTGTATGCCGAGTGGAAGCACGTGAACGAGGACTCTCAGGAGAAAAAAATCCTGCTGAACCCAGAACGCGTGTACGAGATCTTCAAGCGCATCACGGACGAGGAGTGTGTGATCCTGGGCATGGACCCCAAGTACGCCAAGCCAGAGTGGATGATTCTGACTGTACTCCCTGTGCCGCCACTCTCAGTGCGCCCCGCTGTCGTCATGCAGGGATCTGCACGTAACCAGGTACTAATCTTCCCAGCGGAGTGACAAGGAAGCACAGAATTTGGGCGGGAAACACTCAGTGGGGTCAGGGAGCAAGTGTTAGGATGGGACAGACTGGCTGCTCCATCAGTCTTTCTCGATGCTGTGACCGCGGGGAACATCATGACTCTTGCTTCCATCCTCCAGCCATGTCGTCTCGTACAGATCGAAACTGAACACTGCAGAAAATGTATATTCAGAGTCCTGGGAAAACCTCACAGCTTAGTGTCCAGAGGTGTGTAGGTTAGGGGGATTGGCCATGCTAAATTGTCCCTTAGTGTCCAAAGATGTGTAGGTTAGGAGGATTGGCCATGCTAAATTGTCCCTTAGTGTCCAAAGATGGATTAGCGGGTAAATATGTAGGGATATGGGGATAGGGCCAGGGTGGGACTGTGGTCGGTGCAGATTCGATGGCCGGTTGGCCTCTCCCTGCACTGTAGGGTTTCTATGATTCTATGAGCTCTGCGATCTGGAGGCAGTACGAAGTCTCTCAACACCTAACGAAGGAGCAGCGCTTCCAAATAAACCTGTTAGGCTTTAATCTGGTGTTACCGTGCCCCATCCCAGTCCAATGCTGGCGTCTCCACTTCATGAAATCTGGAGAGAGGAATGAGGGAGATATTCAGAATGCACGCACGCACGCACAGGTTGGGGAGAAGCAGTTTGCCAGCCATCGCGCTCCCGATTGGGATCCGGTTCTGCTTCCTCCCTTGGTCGAATAGCTAAGTACTCGCACACGTAGGGAGGGGACTGGCTGCTTGGCTGGGGTTTTCTCAAGGCAGCTGGCTCTCCCCAGGTTGTGAGGCCTCCTAGGGAGGGGTTGGCGGGTGGGGGGGGGGGGGGCGGTGGGTAGAGAGAAGTTGGCAGAGGTTGTGAAGGGAAAGGCAGTGTAAGCTTTGAGCTGGCTTTTTTAAGAATGTGGAGGCCAGGTCATTGAGTGTCTTTAAGACAGAGATAGAGAGGTTCTTGATTAATAAGGGGATCAGGGGTTATGGGGAAAAGGCAGGAGAATGGGGGATGAGAAAAATATCAGCCATGATTGAATGGGGGGGCAGACTGGATGGGCTGAGTGGCCTAATTCTGCTCCTATGTCTCAGGTGCTAAACCCAGTGCATCTTCCCTTCTGTGAAAAGTGGTGGGGGGGGAACCTTGCTCTCTCGCTGCATTGTGAAAATATGTAAATCCGTGTTTCTTCCCCCTGTTTTCAGGATGATCTGACCCACAAGCTGGCTGACATTGTCAAAATCAACAATCAGCTGCGGAGGAACGAACAGAACGGAGCAGCGGCCCACGTCATTGCCGAGGATGTGAAACTCCTGCAGTTCCACGTGGCCACCATGGTGGACAATGAACTTCCGGGGCTTCCCAGGGTGAGTGACAGCCTGGGGTAGCAGTGTGACATCGCTGAGGGGGAGGGTTGATGCGCGAGTCCTCGGTGGGGGGGGGACACGAGTATCTGTCTGATTTCTTTCATTGCCGGTGGGGATGGTTTCACAGAATCGTAGAATCCCAGCAGTGCGGGAGGAGGCCATTCGGCCCATCGAATCTGCACCAACCTCATTCCCACCCAGGCCCTATTCCTGTAATCCCGCATTGTTTACCCTGCTGGACCCCCTGACACTCGGGGACAATTTAACATGGCTAATCCACACATCTTTGGGCTGTGGGAGGAAACCCACGCAGACACAGGGAGAACGTGCAAACTCCACGTGAGCAGTGACCCAAGCTGTGAAGCAACGGTGCTCACCACCATGCTGCCACATGTGGGGATAGGGCCTGGGTGGGTTTGTTGTTGATGCAGGCTAGATGGGCTGAATGGCCGTCTCCTGTGCTGTTAGATTCCACAATCTATAAGAGGACGTGAAAGGTGCTGGTTAAATGCAGTTTCAATGCCTGTGGTTAGTGTGCACGTTCTCCCTGTGTCTGTGTGGGTTTCCTCTGGGTGCTCCAGTTTCCTCCAAAGATGTGTAGGTTAAGTGGGTTGGCCATGCCAAATTATCCCTTACTGTCAGGGGGATTAGCAGCATTAATGCATGGGGTGATAGGGATAGGGCCCGGGTGGGATCGGGGTCAGTGCAGACTCAATGGACCAAATGGCCGCCTCCTGCACTGTAGGGATTCTGTGATCTATCAGAGGAGGTGAAAATTGCCAGTTAAATGCAGTTTCGATGCTCCTTGGGGGTTTTTGTCTATGGGTTTTGAGCTGCTCCTTCTGTCCTGAGAACATGCCGATGTGCTCTCCAATTCCAGGCAATGCAAAAGTCCGGACGACCGCTGAAGTCCCTGAAACAGAGGCTGAAGGGGAAAGAAGGACGTGTGCGTGGTAACCTGATGGGGAAGCGGGTGGACTTCTCAGCGCGGACAGTCATCACGCCCGACCCCAACCTCTCCATCGATCAGGTCGGTGTGCCGCGATCTATCGCTGCCAACATGACCTTCCCAGAGATCGTCACGCCATTCAACATCGACAGGTATTGGTGACGACTCTCCCTCTCTGCATACTGGGACAACAGGCATTAACTCTCCCCCTCCCCCTCCCCCTCCCCCCCTCCCCCCTCCCCCCTCCCCCCTCTCCCCTCTCCCCTCTCCCCTCCCCCTCCCGACACTGACTGTGAGCTTATGCAGCATCTTGTGTTTTGATTAATAGCATCGGTCTTATTTTATTTACTTTTTTGAATTTCATTTGGGAGTTTGGGTTCAGTGATGAGCAGGGATTCCTCCCACCACCCCCCCCCCCCCCCTCTCTGATTTCTCTGTCAACACCCTGAACTCCTCTATCATTTCCCATGGGGCAGAACAGTGACACAGTGGGTTAGCACTGCTGCCTCACAGCGCCAGGGACTCAGGTTCAATCCCAGTGGCACGGTGACACAGTGGATTCGCACTGCTGCCTCACAGGGACCCGGGTTCAATCCCAGCGGCACGGTGACACAGTGGGTTAGCACTGCTGCCTCACAGCGCCAGGGACTCAGGTTCAATCCCAGCGGCACGGTGACACAGTGGGTTAGTGCTGCTGCCTCTCAGCGCCAGGGACCCGGGTTCAATCCCAGCGACACGGTGACACAGTGGGTTAGCGCTGCTGCCTCTCAGCGCCAGGGACCCGGGTTCAATCCCAGCGACACGGTGACACAGTGGGTTCGCACTGCGGCCTCACAGGGACCCGGGTTCAATCCCAGCGGCACGGTGACACAGTGGGTTAGCGCTGCTGTCTCACAGGGACCCGGGTTCAATCCCAGCGGCACGGTGACACAGTGGGTTAGCACTGCTGCCTCACAGGGACCCGGGTTCAATCCCAGTGGCACGGTGACACAGTGGGTTAGCGCTGCTGTCTCACAGGGACCCGGGATCAATCCCAGCGGCACGGTGACACAGTGGGTTAGCGCTGCTGCCTCACAGGGACCCGGGTTCAATCCCAGTAGCAAGGTGACACAGTGGGTTAGCGCTGCTGCCTCACAGGGACCCGGGTTCAATCCCAGCGGCACGGTGACACAGTGGGTTAGCGCTGCTGGATCACAGGGACCCGGGTTCAATCCCAGCGGCACAGTGACACAGTGGGTTAGCACTGCTGCCTCACAGGGACCCGGGTTCAATCCCAGTGGCACGGTGACACAGTGGGTTAGCGCTGCTGTCTCACAGGGACCCGGGATCAATCCCAGCGGCACGGTGACACAGTGGGTTAGCGCTGCTGCCTCACAGGGACCCGGGTTCAATCCCAGTGGAACGGTGACACAGTGGATTCGCACTGCTGCCTCACAGGGACCCTGGTTCAATCCCAGCGGCATGGTGACACAGTGGGTTCGCACTGCGGCTTCTCAGTGCCAGGGACCCGGGTTCGATTCCTGGCTTGGGTCACTGTATGGAGTTCACATGGGTTTCCTCCCACAGTCCAAGAGATATGCTGGTTAGGGTGCATTGGGCCGTACTAAATTCTCCTTCAGTGTTACCCGAACAGGTGCCAGAGTGTGGCAACTAGGGGATTTTCACAGTAACCCTCGTTGCAGTGTTAATGTCAGCCTATTTGTGACCCCAGTGAATAAGCTGAAACTTCTCTTGCGCCAGTGCTGGACACTGCGCCACTCCAGGTTTTTGACTCTTTGCGATGGTGCTTTTACAGACTCCAGGAGTTGGTGAGGAGAGGCAACAATCAGTATCCAGGCGCCAAGTACATCATCCGAGACAATGGTGACCGAATCGACTTGCGTTTCCATCCCAAACCCAGCGATCTGCACCTTCAAATCGGATACCGGGTCAGTCCAGCGTGTTTGTGATGTGAGGGGTGTATACAGCTTAGTCTATACCAGCCAGGAGGGATGTGTGTTACTTGATTTGTCCCTGTCGGGAGTGTGCAGTTATACTGTCACCTTGAAGCCTTGGAGCTGAATCCAGACCTGGAAGATGTTTTTTGGGTGCTGTGGTTTACGACTCCAGTCTTGTCCAGGCAGGGTTCAGTGGGAGAAAAGTGTCTCCTTTAGAATCCCTCATCACTTTATAAATTTACAGTTTAAGATTCTGACACTCCCCTGATTTTACAAATCTTCATCCTTGTTTTCAAATCCCTCTGGCCTCGGGAGGCTGTCTGTCTAACAACCTGCAGCCCTTCAACCTCCCCGAGATCTCCTCAGTTCTCCAGTACTTGTCTCTTAAACATTGTGGGCAGCACAGTGGTTAGCACTGCTGCCTCACAGCACCAGGGACCCGGGTTCAATCCCAGCGGCACAGTGACACAGTGGGTTAGCATTGCTGCCTCACAGCACCGGGGTCACGGGTTCAATCCCAGCGGCACAGTGACACAGTGGGTTAGCGCTGCTGCCTCACAGGGACCCGGGTTCAATCCCAGTGGCACAGTGACACAGTGGGTTAGCGCTGCTGCCTCACAGGGACCCGGGTTCAATCCCAGCGGCACAGTGACACAGTGGGTTAGCACTGCTGCCTCACAGCACCGGGGTCACGGGTTCAATCCCAGCGGCACAGTGACACAGTGGGTTAGCACTGCTGCCTCACAGCACCGGGGTCACGGGTTCAATCCCAGCGGCACAGTGACACAGTGGGTTAGCGCTGCTGCCTCACAGGGACCCGGGTTCAATCCCAGTGGCACAGTGACACAGTGGGTTAGCACTGCTGCCTCACAGCACCGGGGTCACGGGTTCAATCCCGGCCTCGGGATTGCCTGTCTGTGAAGTTTGCATGTTCTCTGGTCACCTCCCACAGTACAACAACGTGAGGGTTAGGTGGATTGGCCATGCTAAACTGTTGCTTATTATCCATAGATATGCAGGTTAGGTGGATTGGCCATGTTAAATTGCCCCTTAGTGTCCAAAGATGTGCAGGTTAGGTGGATTGGCCATGTTAAATTGCCCCTTAGTGTCCAAAGATGTGCAGGTTAGGTGGATTGGCCGTGCTATAAATTACAGCCAATGAGGTACATCTGAAATGTAAGGTGCTGTGGATGGGACTGGCCCATGGAAGCTGAGAGTTTGGGTGTTTGTGCTCACAGCAGGTGGGGCTTGCTGGGTGGGGGAGGAGGAAATACTGTTTTTTTAATATTTTACTTTGCTTGCAGCTAACCTTGTTGATCATTGCTGCAGCCAATCTTGATTGTCGCCTAGTGTTGTGCCTGCTCCCGCCACTGACAGTATACTTCCTGTCTGTCCATTCTAGGTGGAGCGGCACATGTGTGACGGTGACATTGTCATCTTTAACAGACAGCCCACTCTGCACAAAATGTCAATGATGGGGCACAAGGTGCGGATCCTGCCCTGGTCAACCTTTCGCCTTAATCTCAGGTCAGTGGCTGTCCCTTGTGGAAATCTCTCTCCTTCCCTCTCTCTCCCTGTCTCTCTCTCTCTCTCTGGTGCATGCGTCGCGTTCAAAAAGGGGGGGGGGGGGGGGTGGGGGTGATGGTATGAATATGACAGGTGTCCCAATTGTTTTTGGGACAGGGAGGGGGCAGTAGACTAATTTTTAATTGGTAATGGGGGGGTTGAAGGGTTATGGGGATGGAGAGCATCTCAGCCATGATCAAATGGGGGAGCAAACTCGATGGGCTGAATGGCCCGATTCTGCTCCTATATCTTATGAATTACCAGTTTCAGTAGTTCATTCAGTGGCTAAGACATCCTTGCTGACCTCTCTGCCAGGGCAGCGGACAGTGGTATCAGAATGTGATGACCCTTGTTACTGAATAGCTCATTGACACAGTTCCCCAACCCCCAGATAATCTGTTATTTTATGGTGTTGGGGTAGGAGTACAGGAATGGGTGTGGTTAACGCTGCTGACTTCCAGCGCCAGGGACCTGGGTTAGATTCCTGGCTTGGGACACTGTGTGGAGTCTCCCTGTGGCTGCTACTGTTTACTCCAGGTGCTCCAGTTTCCTCCCACAGTCCAAAGATGTGCAGGTTAGGTGGTTTGGCCGTGCTAAATTGCCCCTTTGTGCCCAAAGATGTGCAGGTTAAGGGGATTAGAGGGGTAAATACTTGGGTCTGTGAGGAACAGGTCTGGGTGGAATTGCCCCTTAGTGTCAGGGAGATTAAGTGGGTTTATGGGGATAGGGCCTGGGTGGGACTGTTGACGGTGCAGACTCAATGGGCTGAATGGCAGCCTCCTATACTGTAGGGAGTGTATGGTATGGATTGTCAGGGTGGGGGTTACCTTGCCGTTTTGGAGATAACCGCACTGTTAATGTTCTTGTTTCTCCGTGCAGTGTGACCACTCCGTACAACGCTGATTTTGACGGTGACGAGATGAATCTCCATTTACCTCAGTCCCTGGAGACACGAGCGGAGATCCAGGAGTTGGCCATGGTCCCCAGGATGATTGTCACACCTCAGTCCAACCGACCCGTCATGGGGATTGTGCAGGACACTCTGACAGCCGTGCGCAAGTTCACAAAGCGCGATGTCTTTATGGACAGAGTAAGATTTCTCGCTGAGGTCCAGACTCTGAATTATGGCTCTGATTTTAACCCCCATCCCACACCCAGTCTGTGTCATAGGATAGGAGCAGGATGAGGCCATTCGGCCCTTCGAGCCTGCTCCGCCCTTCATCACCATCATGTCTGATCATCCAACTCAATAGCCTCATCCTGCTTTCTCCCCATAACCTTCGATCCCATTCACCCCCCAAGTGCTCTATCCAGCCGCCTCTCGAATACATTCAATGTTTTGGCATCAACTACTTCCACAGGCTCACCACTCTCTGGGTGAAGAAATATCTCCTCACCTCCATCCTAAATGGCCTACCCTGAATCCTCTCTGTGACCCCCTGGTTCTGGACTCCCCCCACCACTGGGAACATCCTCCCTGCATCTACCCTGTGTAGTCCTGTTAGAATTTTAAGTGTCTCTGAGATTCCCTCCCCTCAGTGGGGGCAGATTTCTCCTCATACCCTCCTCATTGTGGTGGCACAGCGGTTGGCACTGCTGCTTCACAGTGCCAGGGATTTGGGTTTGACCCCCAGCTTGGGTTACTGTCTGTGTGGAGTTTGCGTGTGTCTGCGTGGGTTTCCTCAGGGTGCTCTGGTTTCCTCCCACACTCTGAAAAATGTGCTGGATAGGTGCTAAATTCTCCCTCAGTGTTACCTGAACAGGCGCCTGAGTGTGGCGACCAGGGGATTTTCACAGTAACTTCATTGCAGTGTTAATGTAAGCCGACTCGTGATGCTAATAAATAAACTTTTACTTTACATTCTACACCCTCTGCTTCTCTGTGGATGATGTGCTTTGTCTGCCTGTGTCGTGTGCAAGAAAAATACTTTTCACTGTATACTAATGTATGTGACAATAGTAAGTCAAAGATTGTAGTTACCCTCCATCTGACGTGTTGTTCTCTTCCTCTGGCCCAGGGTGAAGTCATGAACCTGTTGATGCATCTGTCCACCTGGGATGGGAAAGTGCCCCAGCCTTCCATCCTGAAACCTCGGCCGCTGTGGACCGGGAAGCAGATCTTCACCCTGGTCATCCCTGGACACATTAACTGCATCCGGACACACAGCACTCACCCAGACGAGGAGGACAATGGTCCTTACAAACACATCTCGCCGGGGGACACAAAGGTAACGTGCAGCACCTCCTGCTTCCTCCCCTATAGAGATTCCGTGATTTCTATTCACCGCGGCCAGTCCCACGTTCTCCCGCTCCTCTCCTTGGGAGCAAGTTCCACATTCACCCCGCCCTCCTTGAGAGGGGGAGGTGTGGGATCCCACCTTCTCCCCGCTCCTTACCCCCTGAGGGTGTGGGGTGTGAGATCCTTCCCCGGAGGGAGGGGGGGAAGGGGTGTGGGGTGGCAAGGTCCTGCTTCCTCCCCTCTGATCTGGAAGATGAGCAGTGCATCATTAGATGCTGCTGGGAGGCGTACTAAATTTTGACCGGTGGCACGGTGGTTAGCACTGCTGTCTCTCAGCGCCAGGGACCCGGGTTGGATCACTGTCTGTGTGGAGTTTGCACATTCTCTCCATGTCTGCAAGAATCTCCTCCGGGTGCCCTGGTCTCTTCCCAAAGTCGGAAAGACGTACTGGCTAGAGTGCTAAATTCTCCTTCAGTGTACCTGAGCAGGCGCCGGAGTGTGGCGACAAGGGCATTCTTACTAACTTCATTGCAGTGTTAATGTCAGCCAAATTGTGACTAATAAATAAACTAACTTATCTGAGCATCCCCAGTTTTGGTAACTTGTGGCATATCTCAATATATCCTAAACTATTAAAAGTTAAAATTTGTTTGTTAATCGCAAGTAAGCTTACGTGAGCAGCTTAAAGTTACTGTGAAAATCCCCGAGTCGCCACAGTCCGGCACCTGTTCGGGTTACACTGAGGGAGAATTTAGCACGGCCCAATGCACCCTAACCAGCATGTGGGAGGAAACCGGAGCACCAGAGGAAACCCACGCAGACGTGGGGAGAGTGTGCAGACTCCGCACAGACAGTGACCCAAGCTGGGAATTGAACCTGGGTCCCTGGCACTGAGAGGCAGCAGTGCGAACCACCCAGTACTTTGGAAACATTAACACACTGAATTACCTTGTGTTAACTCCTCCTTTCTCTGCAGAACAGAGAATCTCCTCACAGCTGAGCACAGCCTTGTGTGTAAATGTACATTGACAGAGTAGTTGATTCACTAAGTGTGCTGTGTTGGCTCTCTGTGAATGTGATTAAGAGGCTGCTTCTGGTGGTTGTTCACTCTGTCTCCCTCCTCTCCCTTGTGTAGGTGATTGTGGAGAACGGGGAGCTGATTATGGGCATCCTGTGTAAGAAGTCTCTGGGTACCTCGGCAGGCTCCTTGGTACACATCACCTTCCTGGAGATGGGTCATGATATCACCAGACTGTTCTACAGCAACATCCAGACTGTCATCAACAACTGGCTATTGATTGAAGGTAATGGCTGAAGAGGGTCCTGGAGATATTAAACCGCAACGCATCCCACGTTGGGTACGCGCTGTTTCCGTCACTCCTCTCTGCAACGGGGGGTGGGAGGGGTGTAGATTTACAAGAGATTTCTTTTTATTCATGGGTATCGCTGGCTGGGCCCACATCTATTACCCATCCCTAGTTGCCCTTAGAGGGCAGTTGAGAGTTACCCACATTGCTGTGCCTCTGGGGTCACATGTAGGCCAGACCGGGGTAAGGACGGCAGATTTCCTTCCCTAAAGGAAACCAGATGGGTTTTTCCAACAATGGGTCATCAGGAGATTCTTAATTCCAGATTTTTTTTTTTATTGAATTGAAACTCTACCATCCGCTGTGGTGGGATTCGAACCCGGGTCCCCCAGAAACATGAGCTGAGTTTCTGGATTAATTGTCTAGTGATAATCCCACGAGTCCATCACCTTCCCTTTGCATTTATACAGAACTGTCCACCTCTGGCTGTGCCTTGTTCCTGCCTGTCTGTAACCAGTCAGTCCGACTCCTGTCAATTGAAACTCAAAACAAAAAGCAAAGGATGAGGATAGGACACCGTGCTCCATCACTGGGCCGCACAGATTCCAGAATAACTTTTATACAAAATGAAAGGCATGGGGGAAAGAATTGAAAAGAGTAAGGGGCCAGGATGTGACAGCTCAGAGATATCACAGGCATGAAGGGCTAAATGGTAAAACTAATTTGTTCCAATACCTAGAACATGTAGAATCCTACAGTGCAGAGAGGCCATTCGACCCATCGAGTCTGCAACGACCACAATTCCCCCACCCAGGCCTTATTCCCATAACCCCATGCGTTTACCCTAGCTCGTCCCTCTATCACTAGGCAGCAATCTTTAGCATGGCCAATTCACCTAATCTACACATCTTTCAGACTGTGGGAAGAAACCGGAGCACCCGCAGGAAACCCATGCAGACACAAGGAGAATGTACGGAGTCAGCATAGACTGACTGAGGCCAAGACTCAAACCCCTGGCACTGTGAGGCAGCAGTGCTAACCACTGCCACCCCAAGATGCACAAGCTCTATTCACAAGATCCAGAGATGTGCGAGTTAGCCATGCTCAGTTGCCCCTGAGTGTCAGGTGGATTAGTAAGGTAAATGCGTGGGGTCACAGTGGTAGGCCCTGGGTGCAGGCTCGGTGGGTCAAGTAGCTTCTTTCTTAGGAGTGCACAAACTCCACATAGACAGTGACCCAAGCCGGGAATCGAACCCAGGTTCTTGGCACTGAGAGGCAGCAGTGCAAACCACTCTGCCATCATGCTGCCGTCTCCCAGCGGAGCCCCAGTGAGATTGTCTGTCTGGTTTGTGTTCATCCTCCTTCCCTCACATGGTTGTGCTTCTGTGGCGGCTGTGTAGATTCACACAGGAGGTACATTAATACTGGAGTAAGAGACTATGCAGCTGGGCAGGAACCCCATCTGTGAGCAGCAAGACTATTGCTCCGATAACTTTTGAAAACAATGCCCGCCTGCTATGTTGTCGGGGCCCAGGTTGGGAGAAGACCTGTCCGTTCATACAGAGAACTGACGTTGCAGCCAACTCTCTCTCCCTTCGGCCTGACGACCCCGTGCTGTAAGTTGCTGCTGCCCTCTCTCCCCACTGGGTGATGCTCTGTGCTGCAGTGTGCTCATCCCTCCACCAGAGCAGCAGTGTGACGTGCCACTCTGCCTGCCTGACTGGAACCAGTTAACCCAACAGCAAGTAAGCTCCACTCACAACAGACTGGCTTCCCTTGTGTGACTGTGTACAGTTCTGGTCACCCTATTATAGAAAGGATATTCTTAAACTAGAAAGAGTGCAGAACAGATTTACTAGGGTGCTACCGGGACTTTTGATGGTTTGAGTTATAAGGAGAGGCCGGATAGACTGGGACTTTTTTCTCTGGAGTGTAGGAGACCGTAGGGTGATCTTATAGAGAGCTATAAAATAATGAGGGGGCACAGATCAGATAGATAGTCAATATCTTTTCCCAAAGATAGGGGAGCCTAGAACTAGAGGGCATGGGTTTAAGCATAGAACCCTACCAGCATAGAACCCTACAGTGCAGAAACAGGCCCTTCGGCCCATCGAGTCTGCACCGAACACAATCCCACCCAGACCCTATCCCCATATCCCTACACATTTTACCAGCTAATCCCTCTAACCTACACGTCCCAGGACACTAAGGGGCAATTTTAGCATAACCAATGAACCTAACCCGCACATCTTTGGACTGTGGGAGGAAACCGGAGCACCCGGAGAAAACCCACGCAGACACGAGGAGAATGTGCAAACTCCACACAGAAAGGTGAGAGGGGAGAGATACAAGTGTCCAGAGGGGCAATTTTCTCAAGGTGGTGAGTGTCTGGAACAAGCTGTCGGAGGCAGTATAGAGGCGGGTGCAGTTTTGTCTTTTAAAAAGCATTTAGACAGTTACAGGGGTAAGTTGGGTTTAGAGGGATGTGTGCCAAATGCGGGCAATTGGGACTAGCTTAGTGGTAAAAAATTGGACAGCATGGACAAGTCGGGCCGAAGGGCCTGTTTCCATTCTGTAAACCTCTGACTCGACAACTGAATTTAAATTGTTTCTCACTGCAGTGTTTTGAAAGTGGTTGTTTTATATGCTGAACCTGCTTGGGGGTGGGGGCTGGGGGGCACCCGCATTTGCAGTAGGCTCTGTTAATGGAAAGCTGCAGAGACCTCTCAAAGCAACAGGAGTGGCTATTTGGGGGAGATGGTGGCATGGAGTATTGTCACTGGGCTAGTAATCATAGAATGCAGAAAAGGTCTCTTTGGCCTGTCGAGTCTGTGCCAACTACAATCCCACCCAGGCCCCATGCATTTCCCCTGCTGATGCCCCTGACACTAAGGGGCAATTTACCATGGCCAATCCACCAAACCCACACGTCTTGGGACTGCGAGGAGAAACCAGAACGCCTGGAGAAAACCCATGCAGACACAGGAAGAATATGCAGACTCTGCACAGACAGTCACCCAAAGCCAGGAATCGAACCCAGGTCCCTGGGGCAGTGTTAACCACTGTCACCATGCTGCCCATTCCATGCTGTCTTTAATTTTGTCTGCTGATTCTCAGTTTGGTAAGACGCATGCAGAAACTGAGAAGGGAGGGACTTCTACCACTTTTGCACTAAGCTAGTTAAAAATCGGGCTGTTTGTAGTGTATTATACACAACAAACACAGGGTTAGAGCAACACTCCCTCTACACTGTCCCCCATCAAACATTCCCAGGACAGGTACAGCACGGGGTTAGATACAGAGTAAAGCTCCCTCTACACTGTCCCTATCAAACACTCCCAGGACAGGTACAGCACGGGGTTAGATACAGAGTAAAGCTCCCTCTACACTGTCCCCCCCATCAAACACTCCCAGGACAGGTACAGCACGGGGTTAGATACAGAGTAAAGCTCCCTCTACACTGTCCCCCCCATCAAACACTCCCAGGACAGGTACAGCACAGGGTTAGATACAGAGTAAAGCTCCCTCTACACTGTCCCCCATCAAACACTCCCAGGACAGGTACAGCACAGGGTTAGATACAGAGAATTAACGTATTTTGCTTTGTGACAGGTCACACGATTGGTATTGGTGACTCCATTGCTGATGCTAAAACCTATCAGGACATTCAGAATACCATCAAAAAGGCTAAGCAGGATGTAATAGAGGTGAGTTTGCTGCCAGACTCTTCCAGTTAGACACACACTGTCCCTATCTGCTGTGGGGTCTCTCTGTGGCCAGGCCATGCTTGTTGCTGATGTCTTTGTCCCTGCAGGTTATCGAGAAAGCTCACAATAACGAACTGGAGCCCACTCCCGGTAACACTCTGCGCCAAACCTTTGAGAACCAGGTCAACAGGATCCTGAACGATGCCCGTGACAAAACCGGCTCCTCAGCACAGAAATCCCTGTCTGAATACAACAACTTCAAATCCATGGTGGTCGCTGGCTCCAAAGGATCCAAGATTAATATCTCTCAGGTGAGCTGCTTGCCACTTACTCCCACTCCTGCTGCTAACAGCCTTGGTAGGGCGGAAATGAGGTTCTACGCTGCCTCAAGTCTGAAGCAACACAGGATTAGAGTAAAGCTCCCCTCTACACTGTCCCCCATCAAACACTCCCAGGACAGGTACAGCACGGGGTTAGATACAGAGTAAAGCTCCCTCTACACTGTCCCCCCATCAAACATTCCCAGGACAGGTACAGCACAGGGTTAGATACAGAGTAAAGCTCCCTCTACACTGTCCCCCCATCAAACACTCCCAGGACAGGTACAGCACAGGGTTAGATACAGAGTAAAGCTCCCTCTACACTGTCCCCCCATCAAACACTCCCAGGACAGGTACAGCACGGGGTTAGATACAGAGTAAAGCTCCCTCTACACTGTCCCCCCATCAAACACTCCCAGGACAGGTACAGCACGGGGTTAGATACAGAGTAAAGCTCCCTCTACACTGTCCCCCCATCAAACACTCCCAGGACAGGTACAGCACGGGGTTAGATACAGAGTAAAGCTCCCTCTACACTGTCCCCCCCATCAAACACTCCCAGGACAGGTACAGCACGGGGTTAGATACAGAGTAAAGCTCCCTCTACACTGTCCCCCCATCAAACACTCCCAGGACAGGTACAGCATGGGGTTAGATACAGAGTAAAGCTCCCTCTACACTGTCCCCCCCATCAAACACTCCAAGGACAGGTACAGCACGGGGTTAGATACAGAGTAAAGCTCCCTCTACACTGTCCCCCCCATCAAACACTCCCAGGACAGGGACAGCACGGGGTTAGATACAGAGTAAAGCTCCCTCTACACTGTCCCCCCCATCAAACACTCCCAGGACAGGTACAGCACGGGGTTAGACACACAGTAACAGATCTCCTTCCTCCACCCAGGTTATTGCTGTGGTGGGCCAGCAGAACGTGGAGGGGAAGCGGATTCCCTTTGGCTTCAAACACCGCACACTTCCTCACTTCATCAAGGATGACTATGGTCCTGAGAGCAGAGGATTTGTGGAGAACTCTTACCTCGCCGGCCTGACCCCCACCGAGTTCTTCTTCCACGCCATGGGAGGCAGAGAGGGTCTGATTGATACCGCGGTGAAGACTGCCGAAACTGGTAATGCTTTTGATGGTCAGCACATCCTTACTGATCAGGGTGGCACAGTGGCTAGCACTGCTGCTCCACAGCTCCAAGGACCTGGGTTCAATTCCTGGCTTGGGTCACTGTGTGTCTGGAGTTTGTACATTCTCCCTGTGTCTGTGTGGGTTTCCTCCTGCAGTCCAAAGACGTGTAGGTTAGGGGGGGTTGGCCGTGCTAAATTGCCCTTTCGTGTCCAAAGATATGCAGCCATGATGTGTGTGCAGATGCCAGCATTGGACTGGGGTGGGCACAGCAAGAAGTCTCTCAACACCAGGTTAAAGTCCAACAGGTTTATTCGGAATCACGAGCTTTCGGAGCGCTGCTCCTTCATCAGGTGAGCGGAGAGAGAGGTTTCACAAACATGCCATATGTAGACAGAGACACAATTACAATCTTACAACTGTGACTTTGTCTACATGTGCTGTGTTTGTGAAACCTACCTTGCCACTCGTCTGAGGGAAAGATGTGCAAATTAGGTGGATTGGCCATGGTAAATTGCCCCTTAGGGGATTAAGGGGGTAAATACATGGGGTTACAGGGATGGGCCCTGGGTGGATTGCTGTTGGTGCCGACGCAAAGCAGAAGGAGGCCATTCGGCCCACTGTAGGGATTCTGGGCCCACGTTCTTTGGATAGTGGTACCAATAATTCTACCTTGTTGACACCCACCTGAGCGCAGACACAAACTTGGTTCACTACCTGGTATACAAGACTGCCCGGTCCCTGTGGCAGCGCGGTGAACCCTCTATATGCTGGCACAGGAGCTTCCTGTCTGCAAACTGGTTTGTCTCTCCAACGTTACTCCCAGTGGCTGTCGTTCAGGAAGCCCCACGTTGGCAGCGACACACTCTGCTGGTTCAGGGACTGTGCTGAGGTGCCGGGTAAACGCCTTCACACTGAGACGGCTTGTCTTTGTGGTGAGGGGTGGCAACAGATTGGGGGTGGGGGGCAGTGAGGTTATCTGCCAGTGTTGGGTGCAAAAGCACTCTGTGATGACGGGGAATTCTCTTCTCCTTCCAGGTTATATCCAGAGACGTTTGATCAAGTCTATGGAGTCTGTGATGGTGAAATACGACGCTACGGTTCGTAACTCCATCAACCAGGTGATTCAGCTGCGGTACGGAGAGGACGGCCTGGCAGGAGAAAGTGTCGAATTTCAGAACCTGGCATCGGTGAAACCCTCCCACAAGAACTTTGAGAAGAAGTGAGTGAAAAGCCAATTTTACTGCAGAGGCTGGAATCTGCAGAGAGAGAATGTTGGAAAATCTCAGCAGGTCTGGCAGCATTGGTAAGGAGAGAAAGGAGCTGATGTTTCGTGTCTAGGCCACCCTTTATCAAAGGACTCAGCGTCAGCTCCTTTCTGTCCTTACAGAGGCTGCCAAACCTGCTGAGATCTTCCAGCATTCCCTTCTGGTGGGAGAAGTGTGTTGCGTTTAAACAATAGACACTAGGCTGCTCAGGTTAGAATGTCACCTGTAACATTAAACCCCTGCTCAGGTTAAATGTCAATAAATCAATTTGATTTGTTATTGTCACATGTATTGGAAGACAGTGAGAAGTGATGTTTCTTGCACGCTATACAGACAAACATACCATTCATAAAGTTTGTTTATTCGTCACAAGTAAGGTTTACATTAACACTGTGTTGAAGTTACTGTGAAATTCCTCTAGTTGCCACACTCCAGCACCTGCTCGGGTAACAGAGGGAGAATTTAGCACGGCCAATGCACCCTAACCAGCACGTATTTCGGACTGTGGGAGGAAACTGGAACATCCGGAGGAAACCCACGCAGATACAGGGAGAATGCACAGGCTCCGCACAGACAGTGACCCAGGCTGGGAATCGAACCCGGGCCCCTGTCACTGTGAGGTAGCAGTGCTAATCACTGTGCCCCAGTGCTGCCCTGTGTAAGGAAGAAGGGAAAGGATTTGATTTATTGTCACATGTATTAATATACAGTGAAAAGTATTGTTTCTTGCGCGCGATACAGATAAAGCATACCGTTCATTGAGAAGGGAAGGAGAGAGTGCAGAATGTCGTGTTACAGTCATAGCTAAGGTGTAGAGAAAAATCAGCTTAATATAAGGTAGGCTCATCCAAAAGTCTGACAGCAGCAGGGAAGATGCTGTTCTTGAGTCGGTCGGTACGCGACCTCAGACTTTTGTATCTTTTTGCTGACGGAAGAAGGTGGAAGAGAGAATGTCCGGGGTGCGTGGGGTCCTCAATTATGCTGGCTGCTTTTCCCCGAGACAGCGGGAAGTGTAGACAGAGTCAGTGGATGGGAGGCTGGTTTATGTGATGGGATTGGGCTACAGTCACGACCTTTTGTAGTTCCTTGCAGTCTTGGGCAGAGCAGGAGCCCAGACCAAACTGTGATACAATCAGAAAGAATGCTTTCTATGGGGCATTTCTATGAGGAAATTTGATATGTCCGCTATGATTCTCACAAGTCTTCTGAGAAAGTAGAGACGTTGGTGTAAATCTCTATCTCTTGCCGTTAAATAGAATATGAGGACATTCTGAAGCAGCAAAAACCCACAGTGATGGACTGACCAATCCCTGTGATTAGTTTCTCTTTGCTCGGTCCCATCCTGAAACATTTATTCTTCAGATAGTTCTTCTCCCTGGCAGTGTCACCCTGCTGGATAGTTTACATTCCTGATCCACACTGCAATTTGCTGGTTGTTGGTCAGTGGTGTGAATGTTTTCTCTGAGGAGATGTTTATTCTTCCACCTCCAGTTTCTGGGCTGTGGGGAAGCTGTGAGCCTTCCTGAGACTGGGCCAGACTCTGCAGAGGCTGCTGCCAGACTAGCACTATTCAATTCGAACCCTGCGCTGGAGCTGAAACTATCTCAGGTTTCCTCAGTTGACTCATGAGATTTGGGTGGAGAGAGGGTGGGAATGGATTTGGCAATATTGGGGGCGGGGGTTCCAGCACCTCGAGTTTGCACAGCAGTTAGCGCTGTGGCCTCACAGCGCCACGGACCTGGGTTCGAATCCGGCCTCGGGGTAACTGACTGTGTGGAGTTTGCATGTTCTCCCCGTGTCTGCATGGGTTTCTTCCCTCAGTCTGAAAGACATGCTGGTTAAGTGGATTGGCCGTGCTAAATTGTCCCTTAGTGTCAGGGGATTAGCAGGTCGGGTACAGGGATAGGGCTTGGGTGGATTTTTTGGTGGTGGTGTGCGCCCAATGGCCTCCTGTTGTGTAGGGATCCAGGGTTGATGGGCCGAATGGCCTCCTGCTCTGGAGGGATGGGCCAAATGACCTGGTGCACTGCAGGCATACTGGCTTGTTGGGTTGAATGGCCTCCTGCTCATAGGGATCCCTGGCTCGATGGGCTGAATAGCCTCCTGCTGTGTAGGGAATCCACTCTGACCTTTTGGGCCTTCTGCTTCCCAACAGGTTCAAGCTGGAGTACACAAATGAGCGAAACTTGCGCAGAACCCTGCAGGAAGACATTGTGAAGGAAATTCTCAGCAACGCTGCCATTCAGAACGAGCTGGAGGTGGAGTTTGAAAAGATGAGAGATGACCGTGAGGTTCTTCGAGCCGTTTTCCCCACCGGAGACAGCAAGGTAAAATAGTCAACTGGTGTACCATCTCGACCAGCTGGCAATTTAACCTCCACACCTTCCCCCCCCTTCCTCCTTTGGCAGCCTCCAGCCCTTAACGTTCCAACACATGAGATATTCTTAGCGTCATAAAGGTTTACAGCATGGAAATAGGCCCTTCAGCCCAACTTGTCCATGCTGCCCCTTTTCTTTAACCCTGAGCTAGTCCCAATTGTCTACGTTAGGCCCATATCCCTCTATACCCATCTTACCCATGTAACTGTCTGAATGCTTTTCAAAAGACAAAACTGTACCCACCTCTGCTACCACCTCTGGCAGCTCGTTCCAGACACTCACCACCCTCTGGGTGAAAAAATTGCCCCTCTGGACCCTTTTGTATCTCTCCCCTCTCACCTTAAACCTGTGCCCTCTAGTTTTAGACTCCCCTACCTTTGGGAAAAGATATCGACTATCTCGCTGATCCGTGCCCCTCATTATTTTATAGACCTCTATAAGATCACCTTCTTGAATCCCATTCGAACAGCTGTGACTTGTTGTAAATGGGATGTGAACCCAGTTAGTGCGTTGCTGCCTCTCTTTTCCCTCTCGGAGTGCCCTCCGCTCCCTCATCCCTCGGCCCCAATTGGCAGCAAGCTGCCCTCTGTCCCCAGGAGGCTGTGGGTTCAACCTTAATCCTCCCCACAATCGTGTAGTGCTGGAGGGTGTGCTGCACAATCAAAGGTGCCATCCTGCAGTCTGGGCTGAGCTGCCAGTCTGAAGTGGTGTCAATGAATGCCAGTCTGTCTGACTGGAGAAATTCTGGTACTTGGTTTGCGAGCAGGACCCCCACCACCCCCTTCATCAGTCATTCAACTCACCATCGAAACTAATTACAAACCCTCAGTAATCAGTTTGAAATGGGTAGGGTGTTTCACAAAGAGGCAAGCTGTGGTGTAAATTTTAACATTTATAAGAATAGAATCCCTAGCACCCAGGAGGCCATTCGGCCCATCGAGTCTGTACTGACCACAATCCCACCCAGTCCCTATTCCCTCCCATAAGCCGCCCTCATTTTATCCTGGGGTAATTCAGCATGTAACCAGCACATAATCGGAGCGTGGAAGGAAACCGGAACACCTGGAGGAAACCCACACAGAGAGGGGGAGAACGTGCAGATTCCACGCAGACAGTGACCCAAGGCCAGGAATCGAACCTGGGCCCCCTGGCGTTGAGGCAGCGGTGCTAACCAACTGTGCCACCCAAGGAAATGTTGTTGCAGTTTTTCTACCTAGCAATTACACAGCACAACGCTGGGTGAGGAGATCATAGGATATAGCAGTAGAATTAGGCCATTCGGCCCATCGATCATGGCAGACAAGCTCCTCATCCCCATTTTCCTGCCACTGACAGATGATTTGACCCAGGATTTCTTGTGTTTCCTTGCCTGCAGGTGGTGCTGCCCTGTAACCTGCTCCGTATGATTTGGAACGCTCAGAAAATCTTCCACATCAACACACGCACAGTGACTGATCTCCATCCGATTCGTGTGATCGAAGGTCAGTGAGTGAAACCGAGCCCAGTGGGGCTGGGGGTTGGGGCTTCTCTCCCCGACAGGCTCGACGATTCGAATATTCCCTCGCTGCCAAGGGCTGTCTGGCTCTGTCGGGTCTGCTGCTGTTACTGAGAACGTTCCTCTTCCCTCCCCTCACTCTTGTTACCTTTCGATGGAAAGGTGGTAGGACTGGAGGGTCTTAATGACATTACTGTTACTAGAGAGGCGGTGCTCGACAGACTGGAGGGGCTGATTGTGGACAAGTCCCCAGGACCGGGTGGAATGCATCCGAGGGTCCTGAAAGAAATGGCGGAGGTGATAGTGGATGCCTTGGTGGTTATTTTCCAGACGTCGCTGGATTCCGGGGAAGTGCCGGATGATTGGAAAACGGCTAATGTTACGCCGTTGTTTAAGAAGGGTGCCAGGCAAAAGGTGGGGAATTATAGGCCGGTTAGTTTAACGTCTGTGGTGAGTAAAGTGTTAGAATCTGTCATTAAGGAGGAAATTGCGAGGCATCTTGAAGGGAATTGCTTGATAGAGCAGACGCAGCACGGTTTCATTAAAGGGAAGTCGTGTCTGACAAATTTACTGGAATTCTATGAGGATGTGTCTAGGGCGGTGGATAGAGGAGAGCCGGTGGATGTGGTCTTTCTAGATTTTCAGAAGGCGTTTGACAAAGTACCTTACAAGAGGTTATTGCAGAAGGTCGAGGGACATGGAGTTGGGGGTAGGGTGTTAGCGTGGATAGAGGATTGGATGTCAAATAGGAGGCAGAGAGTGGGGGTCAACGGGTGCTATTCGGATTGGCGGATGGTGACTAGTGGAGTGCCCCAGGGGTCGGTGCTGGGGCCTCAGCTTTTTACCATTTATATAGATGATCTGGAGGAGGGAACCGAGTGTATGGTGTCGAAATTTGCTGATGACACCAAGATTGGGGGAACGGCAAATTGTGCAGAGGGTGTAGAGAGTCTGCAGAAGGATCTAGATAGGCTGGACGAATGGGCCAGGAAATGGCAAATGGATTTTAATGTTGGCAAGTGTGAGGTGGTCCACTTTGGTAGGAAGAATGATAGGAAGGACTATTACTTACGGGGTGAAAAACTGCAGCAGGCGACGATGCAGAGGGACCTCGGGGTCCTTGTGCGAGAGTCGCAAAAACCCAGCTTGCAGGTGCAGCAGGTGGTCAGGAAGGAGAATGGGATGCTGGTCTTCATAGCGAGGGGGATTGAATATAAAAGTAGGGAGGTCTTGCTGCAGCTGTATAGGGCATTGGTGAGGCCGCAGCTGGAGTACTGTGTGCAGTTTTGGGCGCCGCAAAGATATTTTGGCCTTGGAGGGAGTGCAGAGGAGGTTTACTAGGCTGATACCAGAGTTGAGGGGGTTGAGCTATGAGGAGAGACTGAATAAACTGGGCTTGTACTTGTTAGAGTTTAGAAGAATGAGGGGAGATCTCATTGAGACGTATAAGATGATGAATGGGATGGATAGGATAGAGGTGGAGAGACTCTTCCCGCTCAAAAAAGACAGTAGGACTAGGGGGCACAGCCTCAAGATAAAGGGGAGGCGGTTTAGAACGGAGTTGAGGAGGAACTTCTTCACTCAAAGGGTGGTGAATCTCTGGAATTCTCTGCCCGTTGAAGTGGTGGAGGCTGCCTCGCTAAATATTTTTAAGAAACGGGTTGATGGGTTTTTGATGAGAGGGGATTAAGGGTTATGGGGAGAGGGCGGGAATGTGGAACTGAGCCACGACAGATCAGCCATGATATTATTGAATGGCGGGGCAGGCTCGAAGGGCCAGATGGCCTACTCCTGCTCCTATTTCTTATGTTCAAACAAACCTAACTCGCATGTGTTAATGAGGTTGGTCTCGCAGGCGTCACTCAGTTCCACATTCTGACCACCAGCACGGTAACACTCTTAGAATCAGAGAATCTCTACAGTGCAGAAGGGGGCCGTTCAGCCCATCAAACCTGTACCACCCAGGCCATCTTTCCATGGCCTCACTGTTTTTCCTAGTGGATGAAGAGAGTTTGGAGTTAGACCAATGGGACATGTTAGTTTTTAAATGGAGCACTGTAGCTGATGTTTTTTTCCAGTCTATTTCTCTCCAGTCTAGCGTGTAGACCTGGGCCTGTTTTCCTGCAGTCTAGAGTCCTAAGAACTAGGAGCAGGACTAGACCATTTGCCCCCTCGAGCCTCTCCACCATTCAGTAAGATCATGGCTGATCTTTTCATGGGCTCAGCTCCACTTACCCCCCACCCCGTTCAGCCTTAATTCTTTTACTGTTCAAAAATCTATCTATCCTTGCCTTAAAAACATTCAGTGAGGTAGCCTCAATTGCTTCACTGGGCCGGGAACTCCACAGATTCACAACCCTTTGTGTGAAGTTCCTCCTCAACTCAGTCCTAAATCTGCTCCCCCTTATTTTGAGGCCAGGCCCCCTAGTTCTAGTTTCACCCGCCAATGGAAACAACTTCCCTGCTTCTATCTTATCTATTCCCTTCATAATCTTATATGTTTCTATAAGATCTCCCCTTATTCTTCTGAATTCCAAGGAGTATAGCCCCAGTCTACTCAGTCTCTCCTCATAAGCCAACCCTCTCAACTCCGGAATCAACCGAGTGGATCTCCTCTGCTCCCCCTCCAGTGCCAGGATATCCTTTCTCAAGTAAGAGACCCCAGTTCTACTGGCATGCTGTAAATTCCTGGGTCGATATGAGGTGGGTCTGAGTGAGAAGAATGGAGTAAAAAGTTTTAACGTGCATTTTTAACACAGGAAAGGATGCTGGGATATTTTGCAAGGGAATGTTTTGACAGTGTAGTGGTGGGGAGGTTGGTCACAACTTAGTCAGAGAGATCACTTTTTGAAGAGGAAGTGAAACACTGATAGGGGAAGATTAGCAGGGGCTATTGGGAAAGGAGATAGTGGTTGGAGGGGGTGCTGCTAAATGGCTTGCTCTTTCAGAGGGGCTATCACAGGTGTGCTGGGCTGAATGACCTCTCTCTGGGCTGATTCTCAGAGCTGTGTTCCTGTTGCAGGCGTGAAGGAGCTGAGCAAGAAGCTGATTATTGTGAATGGTGATGACCCACTCAGCCGACAGGCCCAGGAGAACGCCACGCTGCTCTTCAACATCCACCTGCGTTCCACTCTGTGCAGTCGCCGCATGACCGAGGAATTCCGGCTCAGCGGAGAGGCCTTCGAGTGGCTGCTGGGAGAGATCGAGGCCAAGTTTAACCAGTCAATAGTGAGTGAGCAAGTCCTCGCCCCTTTCCTGGGCCCCGTTCCGGTGAGCTGGGGTGACGTTTTTACCCCTGCTGGGTCTGTCCAGTGGTGCGAACGCAGAGTTTCTGTTACCCCCTTCAGGCACCATTCGCCCATGTGTGTGAGAGACGTGCGCAGGGATATACGTTCACCGTGAGGTGTATGAGGGAATGTGCAGGGATATATGTTCACCGTGAGGTGTGTGTGTGAGAGTGCACAGGGATATACATTCACCGTGAGGTGTGTGTGTGAGAGTGCACAGGGATATATATTCACTGAGGTGTGTGAGAGAGTGCACAGGGATATACATTAATTGTGAGGTGTGTGTGAGAGTGCACAGGGATATATATTCACTGTGAGGTGTGTGAGAGAGTGCACAGGGATATATATTCACTGAGGTGTATGAGGGAATGTGCAGGGATATACGTTCACCATGAGATGTGTGTGTGAGAGTGCACAGGGATATACATTCACCGTGAGGTGTGTGAGAGAGTGCACAGGGATATATATTCACTGTGAGGTGTGTGAGAGAGTGCACAGGGATATACATTCACCATGAGATGTGTGTGTGAGAGTGCACAGGGATATACATTCACCGTGAGGTGTGTGAGAGAGTGCACAGGGATATATATTCACTGTGAGGTGTGTGAGAGAGTGCACAGGGATATACATTCACTGAGATTTGTGAGGAGGAGTGCACAGGGATATACATTCATTGTGAGGTGTGTGAGAGTGCACAGGGATATACATTCACTGTGAGGTGTGTGAGAGAGTGCACAGGGATATACATTCACCGTGAGGTGTGTGAGAGAGTGCACAGGGATATACATTCACTGAGGTGTGTGAGAGAGTGCACAGGGATGTACATTCACTGTGAGGTGTGTGAGAGAGTGCACAGGGATATATATTCACTGTGAGGTGTGTGAGAGAGTGCACAGGGATATACATTAATTGTGAGGTGTGTGTGAGAGTGCACAGGGATATATATTCACTGTGAGGTGTGTGAGAGAGTGCACAGGGATATACATTAATTGTGAGGTGTGTGTGAGAGTGCACAGGGATATATATTCACTGTGAGGTGTGTGAGAGAGTGCACAGGGATATATATTCACTGAGGTGTATGAGGGAATGTGCAGGGATATACGTTCACCATGAGATGTGTGTGTGAGAGTGCACAGGGATATACATTCACCGTGAGGTGTGTGAGAGAGTGCACAGGGATATACATTCACTGAGATTTGTGAGGAGGAGTGCACAGGGATATACATTCATTGTGAGGTGTGTGAGAGTGCACAGGGATATACATTCACTGTGAGGTGTGTGAGAGAGTGCACAGGGATATACATTCACCGTGAGGTGTGTGAGAGAGTGCACAGGGATATACATTCACTGAGGTGTGTGAGAGAGTGCACAGGGATGTACATTCACTGTGAGGTGTGTGAGAGAGTGCACAGGGATATATATTCACTGTGAGGTGTGTGAGAGAGTGCACAGGGATATACATTCACTGTGAGGTGTGTGAGAGAGTGCACAGGGATATACATTCACTGTGAGGTGTGTGAGAGAGTGCACAGGGATATACATTCACTGTGAGGTGTGTGAGAGAGTGCACAGGGATATACATTCACTGTGAGGTGTGTGAGAGAGTGCACAGGGATGTACATTCACTGTGAGGTGTGTGAGAGAGTGCACAGGGATATACATTCACTGTGAGGTGTGTGAGAGAGTGCACAGGGATATACATTCACTGTGAGGTGTGTGAGAGAGTGCACAGGAATATACATTCATTGTGAGGTGTGTGTGAGAGTGCACAAGGATATATATTCACTGAGGTGTGTGAGAGAGTGCACAGAGATATATATTCACTGTGAGGTGTGTGAGAGAGTGCACAGGGATATACATTCCCCGTGAGGTGTGTGAGAGAATGCACAGGGATATATATTCACTGAGGTGTGTGAGAGAGTGCACAGGGATATACATTCACCGTGAGGTGTGTGTGAGAGTGCACAGGGATATACATTCACCGTGAAGTGTGTGAGAGAGTGCACAGGGATATACATTCACCGTGAGGTGTGTGTGAGAGTGCACAGGGATATACATTCACCGTGAGGTGTGTGTGAGAGTGCACAGGGATATACATTCACCGTGAAGTGTGTGAGAGAGTGCACAGGGATATACATTCACTGAGGTGTGTGAGAGAGTGCACAGGGATATATATTCACTGTGAGGTGTGTGAGAGAGTGCACAGGGATATACATTCACCGTGAGGTGTGTGTGAGAGAGTGCACAGGGATATATATTCACTGTGAGGTGTGTGAGAGAGTGCACAGGGATATATATTCACTGTGAGGTGTGTGAGAGAGTGCACAGGGATATACATTCACTGTGAGGTGTGTGAGAGAGTGCACAGGGATATATATTCACTGTGAGGTGTGTGAGAGAGTGCACAGGGATATACATTCACCGTGAGGTGTGTGTGAGAGTGCACAGGGATATACATTCACCGTGAAGTGTGTGAGAGAGTGCACAGGGATATACATTCACCGTGAGGTGTGTGAGAGAGTGCACAGGGATATATATTCACCGTGAGGTGTGTGAGAGAGTGCACAGGGATATATATTCACTGTGAGGTGTGTGAGAGAGTGCACAGGGATATACATTCACCGTGAGGTGTGTGAGAGAGTGCACAGGGATATATATTCACCGTGAGGTGTGTGTGTGAGAGTGCACAGGGATATACATTCACCGTGAGGTGTGTGTGTGAGAGTGCACAGGGATATACATTCACCGTGAGCTGTGTGAGAGAATGCACAGGGATATACATTCACCGTGAGGTGTGTGAGAGAGTGCACAGGGATATACATTCACCGTGAGCTGTGTGAGAGAATGCACAAGGATGCTGAAGTGTTTGAACAGTTGGAACTTTGCTAACTCTCTCTCGCTCTCTCTCCCCTGCTATAGGCGCACCCTGGGGAGATGGTGGGTGCTCTGGCTGCCCAGTCACTGGGTGAGCCCGCCACACAGATGACCCTGAACACCTTCCACTACGCCGGAGTGTCGGCCAAAAACGTCACCCTGGGTGTCCCCCGTCTGAAGGAGTTGATTAACATCTCCAAAAAGCCCAAGACCCCCTCACTGACTGTCTTCCTGCTGGGTCAGTCCGCCAGGGACGCGGAACGTGCCAAGGTAGGTGATGGAGCAGTGAAGGATAAGGCTGCAGCAGAGATTTTGTCACAGGGGAGGGTTGTGAACCTTTGGCAATTCTCCTTTGAGTATGTTCCGATATCCCAGCGTGGCAAGGTGGAGTTGAGTTCCCTCAGCTGTGATCACGCAGCAGGCTCGAGGGGCCGAATGGCCAACTCCTCGAGTTTTTTGTTTTGAGCGGGAAAAGGAGGGTTGAAGAAGACTAATGTGAACCTCCCATCACACGTGAACACGTTCCCCAAGCAGGGACGCGCTGGGGCTGGCTCACAACTTATCTCTCCAAGCAGAGTGTTTCTGATCCAGAAATCACCATCTCAAAATGAAGGAGAGTTTTTTTTCACCTGTCTAAAGATGTGTAGGTTAGGGTGGATTGGGGTCAGTCATGACTGACCGCAAACTGACCATGGAGCAAATCGCTAAATTGTCCCTTAGTGTCCAAAGATCTGCAGGTTAGGGAGGATTGGCCATGATAAATTGTCCCTTAGTATCCAAAGATGTGTAGGTTAGGGGGATTGGCCATGCTAAATTGTCCCTTAGTGTCCTTCACTCAAAGGGTGGTGAATCTCTGGAATTCTCTGCCTGTTGAAGTGGTGGAGGCTGCCTCGCTAAATATTTTTAAGAAACGGGTTGATGGGTTTTTGATAAGAGAAGGGATTAAGGGTTATGGGGAGAGGGCGGGAAGGTGGAGCTGAGTCACGACAGATCAGCCATGATCTTATTGAATGGCGGGGCAGGCTCGAAGGGCTAGATGGCCTACTCCTGCTCCTATTTCTTATGTTCTTATGATTGGCCATGATAAATTGCCCCTTAGTATCCAAAGATGTGTAGGTTAGGGGGGATTGGCCATGCTAAATTGTCCCTTAGTGTCCAAAGATCTGCAGGTTAGGGGGATCAGTGGGGTACATGTGTGCTGTGACAGATATAGGCCGGGGAGGGGTTAGGCCTGGGTGCTCTGTTGGAGAGTCAGTGCAAGCCTGAATGGGCTCCTTCTGCACTGGAGGGATTTTTTTTATCTGGGGCATTGCTGTAGGTGTGTGGGGAAAGCGGGGTGGGTGTACCCGAGTCTACACTGGGGTGGGGGGGGGAGGATGTGAACCCTGAGTGGGGGGGGGTTATTACCGCCAGGGGATTGGCTTCACGCTGACAACCTCTGCTTCTGTATCCTTACAGGACATTCTCTGCCGGTTAGAACACACCACTCTGAGGAAGGTAACGGCCAACACTGCCATCTATTACGACCCCGACCCCCAGAACACGGTGGTGTCTGAGGACCAGGAGTGGGTGAATGTTTACTACGAGATGCCGGACTTTGACGTGACGCGGATCTCTCCCTGGCTGCTGCGAATTGAGCTGGACCGCAAGCACATGACTGACCGCAAACTGACCATGGAGCAAATCGCTGAGAAAATCAATGCGGGTGAGAGACTGTTAGCTCCTCATCACTTTCCCGGGGTGTGGCACCGATGGCGAGTGTGGAATTCCTGCTGTAACATGAAGGTGTTGGTCCCCTCAGGACTAAGAGGAGTGTGTGCTAACTCAGAGGTTTACAGCATGGAAACAGGCCCTTTCGGCCCAGCTTGTCCATGCTGCCCTTTTTTTAAACCACTAAGCTAGTCCCAATTGCCTGCATTTGGCCCATATCCCTCTATACCCATCATACCCATGTAACCGCCCAAATGCTTTTTAAAAGACAAAATTGTACCCGCCGCTACAACTGCCTGTAGCAGCTCGTTCCAGACACACTCCACTCTGAGAGAAAATTGCCTCTCTGGGTCCTTTTGTATCTCTCCCCTCTCGCCTTAAACCGATGCCTTCTAGCTTTAAACTCCCCTACCTGTGGGAAAATATATTGACTATGTAGCTGCTGTGTGCCCTTCCCCTGTTTAAACTCAGTGATGTAATTGTAACGTCAATCTCTAAATCACCATCTATTTGGAATACTGTGTCCAATTCTGGTCACCACACCACCAGAAGGAAGTGGAGGCTTTGGAGAGAGTACAGAAAAGGTTCAAGCAGGGTGTGTTGCCCTGGTATGGAGGGTATTAGCTGTGAGGAGAGCTTGAATAAACTGGGATTGTTCTCCCTGAAAGACAGAGGCTGAGGGGTGACCTGATAGAAGTTTATGAAATTGAGGGGTGTGGATTGGGTGAACAGTTGGAAGCTTTTTCCCAGGGGCAGAAATGACAATCACAAGAGGGCACAAGTTCAAGATAAGGGGGGGAGGTTCAGTGGAGATGTGTGTCCGGGGGGGGTAGTTTTTGAGTGGGGGCCTGGAATCCACTGCCAAGTGAGAAAGTTGAAGCAGACGTGTTAGTGACATTTAAGACTTATCTGGATAAACACATGAACAATTAGGGAATAGCGATACAGGCGGTTGATCGAGATAGGACAACGTGATTGAGGCAGGAGGGCCGAAGGGCCTGTTCCTGCGCTGTATTATTCTCTGTTCTAACATCCAGTGGTGTTCTGTACCCAACAGGTTTTGGTGATGATTTGAACTGCATATTTAATGATGACAACGCAGAGAAATTGGTTCTGAGAATCCGCATCATGAACAGTGATGAAAATAAATTTCAGGAGGTGAGATTACTGAGAGTGCGGAGCGCCAGTAATGAGGTCTGAGAAAGCGTGTGGAATGTAATTACTCTGTATCTAACCCTGTGCTGTACCTGTCCTGGGAGTGTTTGATGGGGGGACAGTGTAGAGAGAGCTTTACTCTGTATCTAACCCCGTGCTGTACCTGTCCTGGGAGTGTTTGATGGGGGGACAGTGTAGAGGGAGCTTTACTCTGTATCTAACCCCGTGCTGTACCTGTCCTGGGAGTGTTTGATGGGGGGACAGTGTAGAGGGAGCTTTACTCAGTATCTAACCCCGTGCTGTACCTGTCCTGGGAGTGTTTGATGGGGACAGTGTAGAGGGAGCTTTACTCTGTATCTAACCCCGTGCTGTACCTGTCCTGGGAGTGTTTGATGGGGGGGACAGTGTAGAGGGAGCTTTACTCTGTATCTAACCCCGTGCTGTATCTGTCCTGGGAGTGTTTGATGGGGGGAACAGTGTAGAGGGAGCTTTACTCTGTATCTAACCCCGTGCTGTACCTGTCCTGGGAGTGTTTGATGGGGGACAGTGTAGAGGGAGCTGTAATTATTGAATGTTGTACAATGCTAGTCACCAGCTCCAACATTTGTCGATTCTATCCTCTTGCAGCAGGAGGAGGAGGTGGTAGACAAGATGGACGATGATGTATTCCTTCGGTGTATCGAGTCTAACATGCTGACAGACATGACGTTGCAGGGGATCGAGCAGATCAGTAAGGTAAGGACTTGCTGGGAAAGTAAAACCAGAGGAGGGGGTTTAGAGGCAACTGGGGAAAATCACAATAAAGTACAGCACAGGAACAGGCCCTTCAGCCCTCCAAGCCTGTGGCTGTAATGAAACTTTAAAAAAAGGCCTTCTGCCTTTACTGGATCCGTATCCCCCTCTTCCCTCCCTATTCATGTACCCATCTAGGTGCCTCTTAAATGTGGCTAATGTTGCCTGCTTCCACCACCATCTCTGGCAGCTCGTTCCAGACACTCCCCACCCTCTGTGAAAAAATTGCCCCTCTGGACCCTTTTGTATCTCCCCCCTCTCACCTTAAACCTCTGCCCTCTAGTTTTAGTCTCCCCTACCTTTGGGAAAAGATATTGACTATCTAGCTGATCTATGGCCCTCATTATTTTATAGACCTCTATAAGATCACCCCTCAGCCTCCTACGCTCCAGAGAAAAAAGTCCCAGTCTATCCAGCCTCTCCTTTTAACTCAATCCATCAAGTCCCGATCGCATCCTAGTAAATTTATTTTGCAGTCTTTCTAGTTTAATAATATCCTTTCTATAACAGGGTGACCAGAACTGTACACAGTATTCCAAGTGTGGCCTTACCAATGTCTTGTACAACTTCAACAAGACGTCCCAACTCCTGTATTCAATGTTCTGACCGATGTTTAACTTGTTGCTGAATCTGACCCCACCTGGATTGTAGCTGATCTTTAACCGTCTCTCCCCCTCTCCCTTCCTCCCCCTCTCAGGTGTACATGCATCTTCCTCAGACAGACAACAAGAAGAAGATTATCATTACAGAGGATGGGGAGTTCAAAGCCCTTCAGGAGTGGATTCTGGAGACAGACGGAGTCAGTCTGATGAGGGTTCTGAGTGAGAAAGATGTGGACCCTGTGCGGACCACATCCAACGACATTGTGGAGATCTTTACGGTAACTCTCTCTCTCCTGGAGTCTGATTTTCCACCCAGGGTCTCGGCCATCCTGGGGCGGTGGGGAGGCTGCCGGGCTTTAAGCAAGTTTAAAGTTCATTTATCAGGGTCACGAGTGGGTTCACATTTACACTGCAATGAAGTTACTGTGAAAATCCCCTAGTCCCCTGGCGCCTGTTCGGGTAACAATGAGGGAGAATTTAGCACGGCCAATCCACCCTAACCAGCACGTCTTTCTGACTGGGAGAAATCTGGAGCACCCAGAGGAAACCCATGCAGACATGGGGAGAATGTGCAAATGCCATACACAGTGTCCCAAGCTGGGAATCAGACCCAGGTCCCTGGTGCTAAGGCAGCAGTGCTAACCCACTGACACCCACGTAGTTCAGAATATGTTAATCTCGAGTACAAGACACAAATTTTAGGGAAGGCGGTGGTCTCGTGGTGTTATCGCTATACTATTAATCCAGAAACTCAGCTAATGTTCTGCGGATCCGAGTTCGAATCCCACCACAGCAGATGGTGGAATTTGAATTCACTAAAAAAAAACTGGGAAATATTCCTTTTACGGGTGGCACGGTGACACAGTGGGTTAGCGCTGCTGCCTCACAGCGCCAGGGACCCGGGTTCAATCCCAGCGGCACGGTGACACAGTGGGTTAGTGCTGCTGCCTCACAACGCCAGGGACCCGGATTCAATCCCAGCGGCACAGTGACACAGTGGGTTAGCGCTGCTGCCTCACAGCGCCAGGGACCCGGGTTCAATCCCAGCGGCATGGTGACACAGTGGGTTAGCGCTGCTGCCTCACAGCGCCAGGGACCCGGGTTCAATCCCAGCGGCACGGTGACACAGTGGGTTAGCACTGCTGTCTCACAGGGACCCGGGTTCAATCCCAGCGGCACGGTGACACAGTGGGTTAGCGCTGCTGCTTCACAGCGCCAGGGACCCGGGTTCAATCCCAGCGGCACGGTGACACAGTGGGTTAGTGCTGCTGCCTCACAGAGCCAAGGACCCGGGTTCAATCCCAGCGGCACGGTGACAGTGGGTTAGCACTGCTGTCTCACAGGGACCCGGGTTCAAACCTAGCGACACAGTGGGTTAGTGCTGCTGCCTCACAGCGCCAGGGACCCGGGTTCAATCCCAGCGGCACGGTGACACAGTGGGTTAGTGCTGCTGCCTCACAGCGCCAGGGACCCGGGTTCAATCCCAGCGGCACGGTGACACAGTGGGTTAGTGCTGCTGCCTCACAGCGCCAGGGACCCGGGTTCAATCCCAGCGGCACGGTGACACAGTGGGTTAGCACTGCTGCCTCACAGGGACCCGGGTTCAATCCCAGCGGCACGGTGACACAGTGGGTTAGCGCTGCTGCCTCACAGCGCCAGGGACCCGGGTTCAATCCCTGGCTTGGGTCACTGTTGGCACGCAGTCTGCATGTTCACCCCGTGTTTGCGTGGGTTTTCTCCGGGTGCTCCGGTTTCCCCCCACAGTCCCGCAAAAATGAATGGATTAGGTGGATTGGCAGTGCTAAATTGTCCCTTAGTGTCGGGGGGATTAGCAGGGTAAATATTATGGGGGTAAGGGCCTCGGTGGGATTGTGGTTGGCGTAGACACGATGGGCTGAATGGCCTCCTCCTGCGCTGCAGGGTTCCACGATCCTCGAAGGAGGCCAGTGTTAGTGAGGTGATACACAGCACTCTCTGTGGGGTTAGACTGGAGATTTACTGAAACTGTCTCCTGCAGGTTCTGGGTATCGAAGCTGTTCGGAAAGCCTTGGAGCGAGAGTTGTATCACGTCATCTCCTTCGACGGTTCCTACGTCAACTACCGCCACTTGTCGCTGCTGTGTGACACCATGACCTGCCGAGGTCACCTGATGGCCATTACCCGACACGGCGTCAACAGGCAGGACACTGGGCCGCTGATGAAGTGCTCCTTCGAGGAGACGGTAAGGGCCCTGTGTGGAAAGCTCTGCACCTAACACCGAGCTCGAGTGGTCAGGGACCGTTCAGACGCTGGGGGGGGAGGGTGGGGGGGGGGGGGGAGAGGAGCGGGCGGATGTCAGCTGAGGACAGTGATCGGGGGGGGGGCATCACGGGGCTTGGGTGGGGTAGAGTGCCGTGGAACCTGTGGGGGAGGGTGGGCAGGAGGTTAGCGTCGCAGGAGCAGGGATGGTGGGAGAATGTTGTGAGCTGTGGGGTTAGGGAAAGGGTTGTAGGGCACCGGAGGGGTGCAGGGATTGGGAGGGGTGTGGGGGAGTTGTAGGGCATGGGGGTTGGGGAAGGGTTGTAGGGCACTGGGGTGGGGGGTGGGGGGGGGGAGTGGTGAGAGCGTTGTCGGGCACAGCAGGTGGTGGAGGAAGAAGAAAGGGTTGTAGGGCACTGGAGTAGGGTGGGGGAGAGGGAAGCATCACAGAATGGATGGGGGGGGGGTAGGGCGAGTCTCCAGTGAGGGAGGGTTGGGGGGAGAGGAGCGTTGCTGGGGGTGGGGAGCACTGTGAGGCTTGGGGCAGAGAAAATGTCACGGAGCTGGGTGATATCCTCCTGGCCTGTTTAACACAGTCTCACCGTGACGATGGATCCCCCACTCCGCTCCTTGCAGCAGCTCTCTCTCTCTCTCTCTCTCCCTCTCCGTCCTGTCCCCCCCCCACCTCTCGGCTAACCCTGCCGCCTCTGGGTGTGTTTGTAGGTGGACGTTCTGATGGAGGCTTCTGCGCACGGTGAAATGGACCCAATGAAAGGGGTTTCGGAGAACATCATGCTGGGGCAGCTGGCCCCTGCCGGAACGGGATCCTTCGACCTCCTGCTGGATGCTGAAAAATGCAAATATGGCATGGAGATCCCAACCAACATCGGAGGCCTCGGAGTCGGAGGGCGTAAGTTCCCCGAAATTAATCGAATCCAGGCTCGTGTCAAATCGAGCTTCTTGGTCAGAGGGACAGGCCAATGAGAGAGTCGGTTCAAAGTTTGTTTTTCAGTGTCACAAATAGTCCCCCACACTCCAGCGCCTGTTCGGGTAACACCGAGGGAGAATTTAGCACGGCCCAGTGCACCCTAACCAGCGGGTCTTTCAGACTGTGGGAGGGAAATCCACGCAGATACAAGGAGAATGTGCAAACCCCACGCAGACAGTGACCCACGGCTGGGACTCGAACCTGTGTCCCTTGTGCTGTGAGGCAGCCGTGCTAACCCAGTGTGCCAGCATGCTGCACACTGGGTTAGTCACTTGTGTAGGGAGCGAGAGAAGATGTGGGAAAGTGATTCGGGAGAAATTCTTATCTCCGGTTCTTAGTGAAATCCCTGTGGTACGAAAGGAGGCCATTCGGCCCCGGGCCCTATTCCTGTAACCCCACACATTTACCCTGCTAATTCCATTAAGGGGCAATTTAGCATGACCAATCCACTTAACCTGCGCATCTTTCGGACTGTGGGAGGAAACCCACGCAGACACGGGGAGAACGTGCAGACTCCACACACAGTGACACAAGCTGGGAATCGAACCTGGTCCCTGGTGATGTGAGGCAGCAGTGATATCCACCATGCCAGCCCCCCTCCCTGGGTAAGTTGATCCAGACCCGTGTGAGCCAGTGTAGGTCAATGAGGGCAGATTTCAGCCTGAATAACCTTTATTTTCTTTTAATTTACAGCTACCGGAATGTTCTTCGGCTCTGCCCCCAGCCCAATGGGAGGGATGTCTCCAGCGATGACTCCATGGAACCAGGGTGCGACTCCTGCCTATGGGGCCTGGTCTCCCAGTGTGGGTGAGTGTGGATGTCCTAACTATGTCGTGTTGTTCCAGAGATGCACCAATGTGGCAAGTGTTATTTAATTGCGGTGTTTGCGATGGGGAAAGGATTGACTTCTCCTGTTCCGTTTGTGTTACAGGCAGTGGAATGACCCCTGGGGCTGCCGGCTTCTCTCCAAGTGCCGCGTCTGATGCCAGCGGTTTCAGTCCTGGCTACTCTCCAGCCTGGTCGCCAACCCCTGGCTCTCCCGGATCCCCTGGTCCATCCAGTCCCTACATTCCATCTCCAGGTCAGTATGAGATCCATTAATAATCCGTTCAGTCGGGAATAGTGTGTTTTACCAGCAAGACAGGGTTAAATCGTGGAGTATTTACAGCATAAACTAGCAATGTAGGATCGGTGCTAGTGTTTACAATGAGTAGTGTCTCAACACCAGGTTAAAGTTTAACAGGTTTATTTGGGATCACAAGCTTTCAGAGCGCTGCTCCCTCACTTGCCTGATAAAGGGGCAGTGCTCCAAAAGGTTGTGCTACCAAATAAACATGTTGTGCTTTAACCTGGTGTTGAGACTCCTTGTGCCCACCCCAGTCCAACGCTGGCATTTCCACTTCATGATGTTTATAATCTACCACCTCTCACATGCTTCAGCCCCTTCACCTGTCTTCTATCCCCCTTCTTCTCTCGTACACTTCATGGGAATTGGGAGCGAGAGTAAGCAGTCCAGTCCTTCGAGTCTCTCCGCCAATATGTATGATTGTAGCTCATCTCCGTCTCATCCCAACTTCGGAAAAGTCAATTACTGCGGATGCTGGAATCTGAAACCAAAAGCAAAATCGCTGGAAAATCTCAGCAGGTCTGGCAGCCTCTAAGGAGAGAAAAGAGCTGACGTTTCGAGAGACAGGGTCATCTGGACTTGAAACATCAGCTCTTTTCTCTCCTTAACAGGCACTGTCAGCCCTGCTGAGGTTTTCCAGCATTTGTCTGCTTTTGCTGTGACTGTTTTGCAGCCTGCAGTGTCCTTGTCTTGTAATGTTTGTGTGTAATTGGGAGTCTGTGCCAGTCTGTTTGTACAGGAACTTTGCTGACCTTGGACTAGAACTTGCCCACATTCAGCAGTTCTGAGTAAGGCCCACACAAAACAACTTTATAAATCTGTGTTTAGCTAAAAACGTCTGGCCTTTCGATCCACAATAGCGTGTCAAGGATCTGTGTAAGCTCTTGCTCGCTAATAGAAAATAAAACAATTATAAAGGACTCCCCCCTCGCCCCCTGAATGGTTAACATTCAGGTTGGAACTCCACTGTACTCATTACTGCCTGAGAGTTCCTGTCATTCTGTTAGACTGAGATCTCCTGGTGGTTCAATGTCCTTCATTGCGAGAGGGATGGAGTTTAAAAACAGCGAGGTTATGTTGCTGCTGTATAAGGTGCTGATGAGGCCACACCTGGAGTTACTGTGTACAGTTTTGGTCTCCTTACTTGAGAAAGGATATACCGGCACTGGAGGGGGTACAGAGGAGATTCCGGAGTTGAGAGGGTTGGCTTATGAGGAGAGACTGAGCAGGCTGGGGCTATACTCATTGGAATTTAGAAGAATGAGGGGAGATCTTATAGAAACATACAAGATTATGAAGGGAATAGATAAGATAGAAGCAGGGAAGTTGTTTCCACTGGAGGGTGAAACTAGAACAAGAGAGCACGGCCTCAAAATATGGGGAAGCAGATTTAGGACTGAGTTGAGGAGGAACTTCTTTACACAAAGGGTTGTGAATCTGTGGAATTCCCTGCCCAGTTGAGGCTCCCTCATTGAATGTTTTTAAGGCAAGAGTAGATAAGAGTTTTGAACAGTAAAGGAATTAAGGGTTATGGTGAGCGGGCGGGTGAGTGGAGCTGAGTCCACAAAAAGATCAGCCGTGGTTTTATTGAATGACGGAGCAGGCTCGAGGGGCCAGGAAGCCGACTCCTGCTCCTAGTTCTGATGTAGGTGTCCCAGTTACAGCCGCACCATTCTCGATCTTTCCTCATGGTTGTGATGTCTCCATTCTGGGGCCATTTACTGTTCATTTTTTTTGTCTGCTGAGCAGTAATGACCTTTTTTTTGTTTCCCCTCCAGGTGGAGTGATGTCTCCAAGTTATTCGCCAACCTCTCCTGCCTACGAGCCGCGATCTCCTGGTGGTTACACGCCCCAGAGTCCCAGCTACTCCCCCACATCCCCCTCGTACAGTCCCACCTCGCCCTCGTACTCCCCCACCAGCCCAAACTACAGCCCCACTTCCCCCAGCTACAGCCCCACTTCCCCCAGCTACAGCCCCACATCTCCCTCCTACTCCCCCACCAGCCCCTCCTACTCGCCCACCTCTCCCTCCTACTCCCCCACCAGTCCCAGTTATTCCCCGACCTCTCCCTCCTACTCACCGACCAGTCCCAGTTACTCCCCGACCTCTCCCTCCTACTCACCGACCAGCCCCTCCTACTCCCCCACCTCTCCCTCCTACTCACCTACCTCTCCCTCCTACTCCCCCACCTCCCCTTCTTACTCACCAACCAGCCCCAGCTACTCTCCCACCTCCCCTAACTACACCCCCACCTCTCCGAACTACAGTCCCACCTCACCCAGTTACAGCCCCACCTCCCCCAGTTACACGCCCACCTCTCCGAATTACAGCCCCACTTCCCCCAGTTACAGTCCCACCTCGCCCAGTTACAGCCCCACTTCCCCTAGCTACTCGCCCTCCAGCCCCCGCTACACCCCCCAGTCTCCGACCTACACCCCCAGTTCCCCCAGCTACAGCCCCAGCAGTCCCAGTTACTCCCCCACCAGCCCCAAATACTCCCCCACCAGCCCTTCCTACAGCCCCAGCTCCCCAGAGTACACACCCACCTCCCCCAAGTACTCGCCCACCTCCCCCAAGTACTCGCCCACCTCCCCCAAGTACTCGCCCACCTCCCCCACCTATTCTCCCACCACGCCCAAGTACTCGCCCACCAGCCCCACCTACTCACCCACCTCTCCCGTCTACACTCCCACCTCCCCCAAGTACTCGCCCACCAGCCCCACCTACTCGCCCACCTCCCCCAAGTACTCCCCTACCTCGCCCACCTACTCGCCCACCTCCCCCAAGGGCTCCACCTACTCGCCCACCTCGCCGGGTTACTCCCCCACCTCCCCCACCTACAGCCTCACCAGCCCAGCTATCAGTCCAGAAGACAGCGACGAGGAGAACTGAGGGAGGAGCAAGGCGAGAGAGAGAGAGAGAGGGGAGGAGGGGGAGGGGGGGGGAGAAACCGAGCAAGGGCCTTCTTCCCTGTCCCACTCCTCAAAGGTGCGCACACCCACCCCACCTGCGTACCCCACACCTGACTGCGCTTTCTTTGGGTTTTATTTCTTACTTCCAGAGCGCGCTCCCTGGTTGGAACTGGACTCGAGCCTGCTGACTTTCTGTCGTGATGTGGAGAAACACTGAACGTTTTTTTAAGGATAAATAAATCCAAGATGCGCAAGAAAGAAAAATCTAAACTGTATAATTTGAATATATATTTTGCTTTGGATGCTTTCAATTCTGGAATCCATATTGGGGTGTGCAGTGAGGGATCTGAAACTACTTCTCTCTACCCCGCTGCACCTGGACCAGTGTGAATTTTGATTTATTTCTCCTTTTATTTTTGTTTCTTGCTCTGCGAATAATGCTACTTGAACCAAGTCTTCGTATTTCTCCCCCCCCCCACCCCCTTCCTTCCCCTCCCCCGGTGACCCAGAGGCAATATGGCAGGCCTGGTTCTTGTCTGTCCATCCCTGCGGGATTCTTTATATTGTGAATTGTGACTTTGTGCTTTTAAAAGTTTTTTTTTGGAGGGGGGGGGGGGGGGGGGGGGCGGGGGGGGGGAGTGGGAGGGTGGTTAACCGTGGATTGAAAGAAATAACAATTTATTCCGTCTGCCGTGGAAACGGGAGGTGATGAGGGAGGGGGGGGTGGGGAGCGAGATGGGGTCAGTGATTGCGAGGGGTGGGGGATTGCTGTGTGTGACACAGGACTATCCCCTGCTCTCTTTCCCCACCCCCCACACACACACACACACACATTCAGCAGAGAGTGAACCCTTTATATTTTAGAGGGGGAGGTGGGGGAAGCAGACGTTTCTTAAATCACCTAATTCCGCTGTAATTCTTCAGACGAAACTGTGTAAAAAAAAGAATTTAAAGCCGGGATCTGAGCGATGTTTAAAAATGAGGCGATATTAGGTCGTCTGATTAATGTACAGAACATTTCCTACTCTCTTCCTGTTTTTTCCTTTGGAAATGTTGCAAATATACTTAAATAAAGTTTTACTAATTTTTGTGGAGTTTTGTGCATCCGTTCATTGATTCGTTTGTTCATTTTTTTTCTGTGGGGGGGGGGGTTTTCTTGCGAGCAAATGACTTGTCCCCGTTTCCTCATGGTAAGCTGATGCAGATGCCTGGGGTTGAAGGTGATTTAGCAGTTTGGATCAGGAATTGGCTCGCTGATAGAAGACAGAGGGTGGTGGTTGATGGGAAATGTTCAACCTGGAGTTCAGTTAACAGTGGTGTACCTCAAGGATCTGTTTAGGAGCCACTGCTGTTTGTCATTTTTATAAATGACCTAGATGAGGGTGTAGAAGGATGGGTTAGTAAATTTGCTGACGAAGTCGGGGGAGTTGTAGACAGTGAGGATGGATGTTACAGTTTGCAGAGGGACATAGTTAAGCTGCAGAGCCGGGCTGAGAGGTGGCAAATGGAGTTTAATACAGAAAAGTGTGAGGTGATTCACTTTGGTAAGAGTAATAAGAGTACAGAATATCGGGCTAATGGAAGGACTCTTAGTAGTGTGGATGAGCAGAGAGATCTTGAGGTACATGTGCATAGCTCCCTGAAAGTTGGCACCCAGGTTGATAAGGTTGTTAAGGCGTATGGTGTGTTAGCTTTTATTGGTAGAGGGATTGAATTCCGGAGTCATGAGATGTTGCAACTGTACAAAACTCTGGTGCGGCCGCACTTGGAGTATTGTGTACAGTTCTGGTCACCGCATTATAGGAAGGATGTGGAGACATTGGAAAGGGTGCAGATGGTTTACCAGGATGTTGCCTGGTATGGTGGGAAGGTCTTAAGAGGAAAGGTAAAGGGACTTGAGGTTATTTTTTCTTAGAAAGAAGAAGGTTAAGAGGTGACCTAATTGAGGTATACAAGATGATCAGAGGGTTAGATAGGGTGGACAGTGAGAGCCTTTTTCTTAGGATGGTGATGGCTAACACTAGGGGACATAATTTTAAATTAAGGGGTGGTAATTATAGGACGGATGTCAGAGGTAGGTTCTTTACTCAGAGGGTAGTCAGGGTGTGGAATGCCCTGCCTGCAGCAGTTGTGGACTAGCCAAGGGCGTTCATATGGATAATATTAGAATAGTTTAGGTTAGAGGGCCATTAGATTGGTTCCACTGGTTGGTGCAACATTGAAGGCTGAAGGGCCTGTACTGCACCATTCCATGTACAAGGTTGATGCTGATGTTGAGATTTGCACTTTCTGCCTCAGACTGTGTGGCTGTACGTGTGAGTTAGTGGCTGTTTGCCCTGTTGATTATATTCTGTTCTGCAGTTCACTGTGTTCCTGGCCAATTCCAACATCTCTACATCACTCCTGATAGATTTGCAGTCTTTCTGGGTGGAAGGGTGGGGTGGAATCTGAATTTATCTGGAGACACTGAAATTATCCACAAGAGACTGCAGATCAGAGTGCAGAGAGATACCTCAAGGTTCACCTCTGCATAGTGACGAGGAGGATGTTGCATCCCATTGTTCTAGCCATTGAATTTGCCAAGGTACAGGAAAGGCCTTTGAGTCTGCACCAACTCTCCAACAGAGCATCTTACCCAGGCAATCTTATCCCATCATATAACCCCACACATTTCCCATGGCTAATCCCCTTAACCTGCACATCTTTGGACACTAAGGGGCAAATTTAGCACAGCAAATCCCTCTAACCTACACATCTTTTGACACTTAAGGGGTGGTTCTGTCTACACTTCCCACTGCCTTGGCAAAGCAGCCAGCATAATTAAGGACCCTCACGCACCCTGGACATTCTCCCTTCCCTCGGTGGGGAGGGTGGATACAAAAATCTGACGTCTGACTCAAGAACAGCTTCTTCCCTGCTGCTGTCAGACTTTTGAATGGACCTACCTTGCATTAAGTTGATCTTTCTCTACACGCGAGCTATGACTGTAACACTACATTCTGCACTCTCCCCTCGGAACAGCATGCTTTGTACAGTGTGCAAGAAACAATACTTTTCACTGTATCCCAGTGTGTGGTAAATCCAACTAAGGGTCAATTTAAGATGGCCAATCTCCTTAACCTGCTCATCTTTGGCATGCTGTAGAAAACCAGAGGAAACCCACACATACTGCTCATTATATATCTTGCCAGTCAGAAAAATACCAATTTATGCCAACTGTTTGAGCTAGCCAATCTTCTATCCATGCTAATAAGAACATAAGAAATAGGAGCAGGAGTAGGCCATCCGGCCCTTCGAGCCTGCCCCGCCATTCAATAAGATCATGGCTGATCTGTCGTGACTCAGCTCCACCTTCCCGCCCTCTCCCCATAACCCTTAATCCCCTCACTTATCAAAAACCCATCAACCCGTTTCTTAAAAATATTTAGCGAGGCAGCCTCCACCACTTCAACGGGCAGAGAATTCCAGAGATTCACCACCCTTTGAGTGAAGAACATAAGAACATAAGAAATAGGAGCAGGAGTAGGCCATTTGGCCCTTCGAGCCTGCCCCGCCATTCAATAAGATCATGGCTGATCTGTCGTGACTCAGCTCCACCTTCCCGCCCTCTCCCCATAACCCTTAATCCCTTCTCTTATCAAAAACCCATCAACCCGTTTCTTAAAAATATTTAGCGAGGCAGCCTCCACCACTTCAACGGGCAGAGAATTCCAGAGATTCACCACCCTTTGAGTGAAGAAGTTCCTCCTCAACTCTGTTCTAAACCGCCCCCCCCTTTATCTTGAGGCTGTGCCCCCTAGTCCTACTGTCTTTTTTGAGCGGGAACAGTCTCTCCACCTCTATCCTATCCATCCCATTCATCATCTTATACGTCTCAATGAGATCTCCCCTCATTCTTCTAAACTCTAACGAGTACAAGCCTAGTTTATTCAGCCTCTCCTCATAGCTCAATCCCCTCAACTCCGGTATCAGCCGAGTAAACCTCCTCTGCACTCCCTCCAGGGCCAAAACATCCTTGCGCAGGTGCGGCGCCCAAAACTGCACACAGTACTCCAGCTGCGGCCTCACCAATGCCCTATACAGCTGCAGCAAGACCTCCCTACTTTTATATTCAATCCCCTTCGCTATGAAGGCCAGCATCCCATTCGCCTTCCTGACCACCTGCTGCACCTGCAAGCTGGGTTTTTGCGACTCATGCACAAGGACCCCGAGGTCCCTCTGCACCGTCGCCTGCTGCAGTTTTTCGCCCCGTAAGTAATAGTCCTTCCTACCATTCCTCCTACCAAAGTGGACCACCTCACACTTGCCAACATTAAATTCCATTTGCCATTTCCTGGCCCATTCGCCCAGCCTATCTAGATCCTTCTGCAGACTCTCCACACCCTCCGCACAATTTGCCTTTCCCCCAATCTTGGTGTCATCAGCAAATTTCGACACCCTGCACTCGGTTCCCTCCTCCAGATCATCTATATAAATGGTAAATAGCTGAGGCCCCAGCACCGACCCCTGGGGCACCCCACTAGTCACCAACCGCCAATCCGAATAGCATCCATTGACCCCCACTCTCTGCCTCCTATTTGACAACCAATCCTCTATCCACGCTAACACCCTACCCCCAACTCCATGTCCCCTGACCTTCTGCAATAACCTCTTGTGAGGTACCTTGTCAAACGCCTTCTGAAAATCCAGAAAGACCACATCCACCGGCTCTCCTCCATCCACTGCCCTAGACACATCCTCATAGAACTCCAGTAAATTTGTCAGACACGACTTCCCTTTAATGAAACCGTGTTGCGTCCGCCCTATCAAGCAATTCCCCTCAAGATGCCTCGCTATTTCCTCCTTAATGACGGTTTCTAACATTTTACCTACCACAGACGTTAAACTAACCGGCCTATAATTCCCCGCCTTTTGCCTGGCACCCTTCTTAAACAACGGCGTAACATTAGCCGTTTTCCAATCTTCCGGCACTTCCCCGGAATCCAGCGACGTCTGGAAAATAACCACCAAGGCATCCACTATCACCTCCGCCATTTCTTTCAGAACCCTCGGATGCATTCCGTCCGGTCCTGGGGACTTGTCCACAATCAGCCCCTCCAGTCTGTCGAGCACCACCTCTCTAGTAACAGTAATGTCATTAAGACCCTCCATTCCTACCACCTTTCCATCGCTAACACCCGGCAAATTATTCACGTCCTCCTCCGTGAAGACAGAAACAAAGAAGTTATTCAAGACCTTAGCCATATCCCTATCCCCTACCACTAGCTCCCCTTTCTCATCCTCTAAAGGACCAACGTTTATCCTAGCCAGCCTCTTCCTTTTTATATATTTATAAAAACTCTTGCTATCCTTTTTTATATTAAGTGCTAGCCCAGCCTCATAGCTTCTCCTACCCTCCTTTATCAATTTCTTTGTCAATCTTTGTTGACATTTAAACCTTTCCCAATCCTCTTCTCGCCCACTGCTCTTAGCTACTCTAAACTCCTCCGCTTTTAATTTAACACTTTCCTTCACCTCCTTCGTTATCCACGGCTTATTACCTCTCCTCCTACTGTCCTTTTTAGCCATCGGAATAAATTTCTGCTGAGCACCAAGAAAGATCTCCTTAAAGATCCTCCACTGCTCCTCAGCAGACCTTCCTTCCAACGCGTTCCCCCAGTCCACATTCGCCAATTCTTCTCTCATCCTACCATACTCCCCTCTATTCAAACAAAGGACGCGTGTCTGGGAACCCACTTTCTCCTCCTCCATCTGCACCAGAAACTCCACCATACAATGATCACTCTCTCCAAGAGGATCCTTCACCGCAAGGTCCCTAATTCTACCCGCCTCATTACATAGCACCAGATCCAAGATAGCTCGCTCCCTCGTCGGCTCCAACACACACTGTTCAAGGAAATTATCCCGGCAGCATTCCAAGAACTCCTCCTCGAGCCCACCTCGTCCAACATGGGTCGACCAATCAATATGCAGATTGAAATCTCCCATAACTACTGCCGTCCCATTCCTGCACGCTGCACTTATTTGCGCGTTAACAGCCCGCCCCACCTCCAGATCATTATTCGGGGGCCTATAGACGACACCCACTAGCGTCTTCCTCCCTTTTCTGTTCCTAATCTCCACCCACAACGATTCCACTTTCTGCTCCTTGGCTCCGATATCATCCCTTGCTACCACCTTGATACTATCCTTAATCAGCAGAGCTACTCCTCCCCCTCTTTCCTCCTGCCTATCCTTCCTGAACACTTGATAACCCTGCACATTCATCTCCCAGTCCCTGTCACCTTGCAGCCACGTCTCTGTAATGGCCACCAGATCGTATCCATTTGTGTCGATCTGCGCCATCAGCTCATCCACTTTATTCCGAATGCTTCGTGCATTCAGATAAAGCGCTTTCATCCCAGCCTTCACCTGGACCCTACTTGCCGTAACGCCACCAATTGGGACATCCTTTGCCTCTTCCCTTACCTGTACCCTATCCTTAACTTTAGACCTCATAGCGTCCTCCTCAACTCCGTTCTAAACCGCCCCCCCTTTATCTTGAGGTGCCCTATTGGTTCTTCTTCACACTAACCGATGGGGCATCTTATCAAATACTTCCTGGAAATATGAGTGAGTACATCCGCTGATTCTCCTTTATCCACAGCACAGATTATTTAAAGCTTCAATAAATTGGTTTAACATGATTTCCCTTTCACAAAACCATGTTGATTACCTCTCCAGGTGCTCTGCTATAACATCTTTAATAATAACTTCTCACATTTTCCCCATGACAGGTGTCAGGCTAACTAGGCTTTACTCTTCTGCTTTCTGTCTCCCTCTCTCCACTCACCGGATGAGGGAGCAGGGTTCCGAAAGCTCGTGATTCCAAATAACCTGCTGCTGTGAGACTTCTTTCTGTGCCTGCCCAGTCCAACACTGGCCTCTCAAGTTTATTTATTAGTGTCACAAGTAGGCTTACATTAATACTGCAATGAAATTACTGTGAAAATTCCCTCGTTGCTACAACACTCCGGCGCCTGTTCAGGTTACGCTGAGGGAGAATTTAGCACAGCCAATGCATCCTAACCAACATATCTTTCAGACTGTGGGAGGAAATCGGAGCACCCGGAGGAAACCCACGCAGACACAGAGTGCAAACTCTGCAGACAGCTAATCAGCAACTGTCTGTGCTTTATATGCTCTGTCTGTCTGAGGCCAGAACTCTCCATTCACCTGACGAAGAGGCTGCCCCCTCGAAAGCTTGCTTACTTGTGAGAATATTATCAAATAAATCGGTTGGACTAAAACCTGGTGTTGTCAGACTTTTTACAGTGACCCAAGCCAGGAATCAAAGCTGAGTCCCTGGTGCTGTGAGGTAGCAGCGCTAACCCTCTGTGCCACCCACATTATTTTTGAATAATGGAGTTACATTCACGACCATCCAATTTGACAGAACCTTCCCTGATTCTAGGGTGACCACAAACATATCATCGATAAAAGCACATCCACTTCACTAATGGGAAGGCGATGACTAAGCTGTTAACCAGAAACTCAGCTAATGTTTCTGGGGGACCCGGGTTCAAATCCCACCACGGCAGATGGTGGAATTTGAATTCAGTAGATTCTTAATTCCAGATATTTTTTATTGATGACCCATTGTCGGAAAAACCCATCTGGTTCCTTTAGGGAAGGAAATCTGCCGTCCTTACCCAGTCTGGCCTACACTGACTCCAGAGCCACAGCCAATGTGATTGACTCTCAACTGCCCTCCAAGGGCAACTAGGGAGGGGTAATAAATGATGGCTGGTCAGCCATACCCATGTGCCATGAATGAATGTTAAAAGTGTCACTTTAGGGAAGGAAATCTGCCATCCTTACCCAGTCTGGCTTACATGATACTCCAGACATAGAGTAAATCCCCTGCTAAAATGGCCACGTGAGACACTCTGTTCAAGGGGCAGTTAAGGATGAGTGAAAAATGCTGGGTCTGGCCAATGACATTCACACCCCTTGGGAAAATACATTTTGCAGAATAGAATATCGAATTGTCCTGCAATAGATGGGCTGAAGAACATCATATCTACCCTGGAAGCATTCCCCTCTTTCCTTGTTAGATGTGTTAGGGTCCAGATCAGAAACTCCAAGGTGTATTATGAAGTTAGCTTAGACCCCCACAGTTTTTGATACTGTTTATTCATTAGTGTCATAAGTAAGGCTTACATTAACACTGCAATGAAGTTTCTGTGAAAATCCCCTTGTCGCCACACTTCGGCACCTGTTCAGGTAACACTGAAGGAAAATTTAGCAGGGCCCAATGCACCCTAACCAGCATGTCTTTCAGACTGTGGGAGGAAACCGGAGCACTCAGGGGGGAAACTCATGCAGACACGGGGAGAATGTGCAGACTCTACACAGACAGTGACCGAAGCAGGGAATCAAACCCGGGTCCCTGGTGCTGTGAGGCAGCAGCGCTAACCCACTGTGTCACCGTGCCGCTGGGATTGAACCCGGGTCCCTGTGAGACAGCAGCACTAACCCACTGTGTCACCGTGCCGCTGGGATTGAACCCGGGTCCCTGTGAGGCAGCAGCGCTAACCCACTGTGTCACCGTGCCGCTGGGATTGAACCCGGGTCCCTGTGAGACAGCAGCGCTAACCCACTGTGTCACCGTGCCGCTGGGATTGAACCCGGGTCCCTGTGAGGCAGCAGTGCTAACCCACTGTGTCACCGTGCCGCTGGGATTGAACCCGCTCAAAAAAAGACAGTAGGACTAGGGGGCACAGCCTCAAGGTAAAGGGGGGGCGGTTTAGAACAGAGTTGAGGAGGAACTTCTTCACTCAAAGGGTGGTGAATCTCTGGAATTCTCTACCCGTTGAAGTGGTGGAGGCTGCCTCGCTAAATATATTTAAGACGCGGGTTGATAGGTTTTTGATAGGCAAGGGGGTTAAGGGGAGAGGGCGGGAAGGTGGAGCTGAGCCACGACAGATCAGCCATGATCTTATTGAATGGCGGGGCAGGCTCGAAGGGCCAGATGGCCTACTCCTGCTCCTATGTCTTATGTTCTTATGGGTCCCTGGTGCTGTGAGGCAGCAGCGCTAACCCACTGTGTCACCGTGCCATCCCATATGTATTGTGTGTTTTACCTGGCTTGCTGTACTTTGTGAACCGGTCACTTTGAGATCACAGGATCGATGTTGCTGCAGCAATAAGGGGCAAAGAACAAAGAAAATTACAGCCCAGGAACTGGCCCTTCGGCCCTCCAAGCCTGCACTGACCATGCTGCCCCCAACTGAACTAAAAGCCCCTACCCTTCCGGGGACCACATCCCTCCATTCCCATCCTGTTATGTACTTCCTCTATTGGCCACTCCTTGACCATCCCCCCAGTGGCCACTCCTTGACCATCCCCCCATTGGCCACTCATTGACCATCCCCCTATTGGCCACTCCTTGACCATACCCCCCCCCATTGGCCACTCCTTGACCATCCCCCCAGTGGCCACTGCTTGACCATTCCCCCTATTGGCCACTCCTTGACCATACCCCCCCTTGGCCACTCATTGACCATCCCCCCGTTGGCCACTCCTTGACCATACCCCCCCCCTTGGCCACTCATTGACCATCCCCCTATTGGCCACTCCTTGACCATACCCCCCCCCGTTGGCCACTCATTGACATCCCCCCGTTGGCCACTCCTTGACCATACCCCCCCATTGGCCACTCCTTGACCATTCCCCCATTGGCCACTCCTTGACCGTTCCCCCATTGGCCACTCCTTGACCGTTCCCCCATTGGCTACTCCTTGACCATTCGCCCATTGGCCACTCCTTGACCATTCCCTGCAGCATTTGCTTCCTTGGGGGGAGGGGGGAGGGGGAGGGGAGGGGGAGGGGGGGGTCGTCGGGTCACGTGAACAGGGGGTGGCGCTGTCGCTCGCGTCTGCGCGGAACAGTGTGAGGCCATCGCCCGGGTCAAGTCCCTGGGCGCAGTGATGTAAAGGCGTAAGGTGTGGGCGGGCTGACGTAAAGACGCAAGGCGCTGGGCTCGATGGCGTAAGGTCGCAAGGCGTGGTCGCGGTGACGTAAATGGCAAAGCGCTGGGCGCGGTGATGTAAGGTCGCAAGGCATGGTCGCGGTGACGTAAATCACAAAGCGCTGGGCGCGATGACATAAATGCGTAAGGCGTTGGGTGATGTGACGTAGGCGCGTTCAACGCTTGGACGCTGCGTGATGATGTCAGAGGGTGTGCGTCGATCACCGTGATGACGTAAATCAAGCGCGACGGGGAGAAAAATCCCAGAGAGAGAGAATGGTGAGAGAAATGTAGAGATAGAGTTAATGTAGAGATTTATTATTCATATATAAATATACAGAGTGTTTATATATATAGTGTTAATATAGAAAGAGAGATATAGAGATAGTATAGATAGAATTAATACAGAGATTTATAATTCATATATAAATATACAGAGTGTTCATATCTCTATATTAACACTATATATATAGTATAGATAGAGTTAATATAGAGATTTATAATTCATGTATAAGTATACCGTGTTTTTATATATATATATATATAAATATAGTGTTAATATAGAGTTAATATAGAGATTTATAATTCATATATAAGTATACAGTGTGTTTATATATAAATATAGTGTTAATATAGAGAGATATAGGGATTTATAATTCATATATAAATATGCGGTGTGTTTATATATATATATTATATATATATAAATATAGTGTTAATATAGAGACAGATATGGAGAGAGTTAATATAGAGATTTATAATTCATATATAAATATACAGTGTGTTTATAAAAATAGTGTTAATATAGACAGATATAGAGAGAGTTAATGTAGATAAATATAATTTATATATAATATATAAATATACAGAGTGTTTTTATATATATAGTGTTAATATAGAGAGAGATGTTAGATAGTATGGAGAGAGTTAATATAGAGATTTATAATTCATATATAAATATACAGTGTGTTTTTATATATATAATGTTAATATAGAGAGAGAGATATATAGATGTAGTACAGATAGTGTTATTATGGGGATTTGTAATTCATATATAAATGTACAGAATTTATATATAAGTATAGTGTTAATCTGGAGAGAGAATATCATAGAGATAGTGTCAATGTGTGGAGAATTAGCACAGATATAGGGAGAATGTAAATAGCATATAATACACAGAATATCAAAGTGTTAATGTACAGAGAAGATTAACACGGAGATATAGGGTGACTATGTAATATATATAATGCACAGAATATATCAGAGATAAGTGTTAATGTACTGAGAATTACAACAGGTTTAGGGGGAATGTATATAATATATACAATACACAGAATATTATACAGATTGTGTTCATGTGCAGAGAGAATTAGCACAGATATAGAAAGAATGTACATAATATATATAAGACACAGAGAATATCATAGTGTTGATGTGCAGAGAATTAACACAGGTATAGGGGGAACGTATATAATATAACACGCAGAGAATATCATAGAGATTTACCGGATTTCGGTAAAGTGTTTGATAAGATTCCCCACGGTAAGCTATTGCATAAGATAGCAATATGGGATTGAGGGTGATTTAGTGGTTTGGATCAGAAATTGGCTAGTTGTGAGAAGCCAGAGGGTGATGGTTGATGGGAAATTGTTCATCCTGGAGTTCAGTTACTTGTTCAGTTACCGCAAGGATCTGTTTTGGGGCCACTGCTGTTTGTCATTTTTATAAATGACCTGGATGAGGGTGTAGAAGGATGGGTTAGTAAATTGCAGATGACACTAAAGTCAGTGGAGTTGTGGACAGTGCAGAAGGATGTTGCAGGGTACACAGGGACATAGATAGGCTGCAGAATGGGCTGAGAGGTGGCAAATGGAGTTTAATGTGGAAAAGTATGAAGTGATTCACTTTGGAAAGAGAACAGGAATACAGAGTACTGGGCTAATGATAAAATAGTTGGTAGTGTGGATGAGCAGAGAGATCTCGGTGTCCGTGCATAGATCCCTGAAAGTTGGCACCCAGGTTGATAAGGTTGTTAAGAAGGCATACAGTGTGTTAGCTTTTATTGGTAGAGGGATTGAGTTTGGGAGCCATGAGGTCATGTTGCAGCTGTACAAAACTCTGGTGCGGCTGCACTTGGAGTATTGTGTACAGTTCTGGTCACCGCATTATAGGAAGGATGTGGAAGCGTTGGAAAGGGTGCAGAGGAGATTTACCAGGATGTTGCCTGGGAAGGCCTTATGATGAAAGGCTGAGGGACTTGAGGTTGTTTTCGTTAGAGAGAAGGTGAAGAGGTGACTTAATTGAGGCATACAAGATGATCAGAGGATTAGATAGGGTGGACAGTGAGAGCCTTTATTCTCAGATGGAGATGGCTACCATGAGGGGACGTAGCTTTAAATTGAGGAGTGATAGATACAGGACAGATGTCAGAGGTAGGTTCTTTACTCAGGGAGTAGTAAGGACATGGAATGCCCTGCTTGAAACAGCAGTGGACTTGCCAGCATTAACGGCATTTAAATAGTCATTGGATAAACATATGGATGATATTGGAATAGTTTGGGTTAGATGGGCTTTAGAATGGTTTCACAGGTCGGTGCAACATTGAGGGCCGAAGGCCTGTACTGCGCTGTAATGTTTGATTTTCTAGATAGTGTTAATGTACAGAGAATTAACAGATACAGGGCGAATGTCTTTAATATGTATAACACACAGAATATCATTGAGATAGCATTAATGTACAGAAAATTAACACAGATATAGGGAAAATGTATATTATATATATAAAACAGAGATTATCATAGTGTGAATGTACAGAGAAAATTAACACAGATGTAGGGAGAATGTATATACTATAAATAAAACACAGAATATCATAGTGTGAATGTACAGACAGAATTAACACAGATGTAGGGAGAATATGTGTGTATATGGATATATTACATAGAGAGTGAGACACAAGAATGGTGAGAGGAAAATATTGAGATTACATAATATAGTGTTATCATAACGTGAATATATTTATATATCATATATTCCACCAGAATAATGGTGAGTGAGACAGTATCAGAGTTAGTCCAGATATATAACTAATATATACAGTGACAGAGTTAATATATAGAGAGTGAGTTAGAGTGAGTATTGAGATATATAAACGTGTATATATACACAGAGAGAAACCCAGAATAACAATGAGAGTAAAGATAATCTCGTAATGTTTCTAGTTATTATAGAGAGGCAATATAGAAGGGGGGGAGAGTAAGTGAATATATTAGGGAGAAGCTGTAATGGTGAGAGAGTGAGATAATAGAGTTAATATATAAATATAGAGAGAGAGACCCATAATGTGAGTGAAAAAATAGAAATATTTTTGTAAATGCAGGGTTATTTAGATATAGGAAGTATTAATATATAGAGTTATCATAGAGATATAGAATTGATATAGTGAGAGTTAGTGAATCTAGTGATATAGAGAGAGAGAGCTCGTATATGGAGAGAGGGTGAATATAGAGTGAGACAGAGAATGTAGAGATAGTAGGGAGTGATTGTTAACATATAGATAGCAAGTGAATATGTATAGTGAGAATTAATATAGAGAGGTGGGTCTGAAAGGGTGAGGGGTGTGGGCGGGGGAGTGGGCGAGCGAGCAGAAGTAGGGAAGAGAATGAGGTGGGATGAGGGGTGTGGGAGAGAAGAGGGTGAGAGGGTTGGGGAGCCCTTGGCGGGAGAGGCAGTTCTGAGACTGGTGACTCAGCCCCCCAGTATTCACCAACCACCAGTTGCAGCATGTTTCTTTGGCTCAACAGTTTGGGGGAAATGGAAGCAGAGTGTGTCACTAATGGAGTGAGAGTTTAGATTTTGCTGGATTTCCAGCACTAACTAGAAAGTTACTGAGTATCCTCCGCTCAGGGTCTCTGATATTTTTGGTTTGATGATTTAAATGCAGTGTAACCTGTTAATGTGAAGTGAGTTTCCTGTGGTTTTGCCACTTTATGGGATCCCTTGAGGTTGTGCGTTAACTGTTTGAGAAGCGACACTCACAGTAACTGGTGTGGGAAACTAACCTGCACCATTGCAATGAGGCCGGTAAGTCAGCAAAGTTAGAGATTGGATTGCTGGCGGCTTTCACTCGGGATGGCAAAGAGGCTGAGTTGGAGAGCGTTCTGTCACACTTGTGTCCCTGTAGAGGCAGCACTGCTGTCTCTCAGCACCAGGGACCCGGGTTCAATTCCTGGCTTAGGTCACTGTCTGTGCAGAGTCTGCACATTCTCCCCATGTCTGCATGGGTTTCCTCCGGGTGCTCCAGTTTCCTCCCACAGTCTGAAAGATGTGCTGGTTAGGATGGATTGGCCGTGCTAAATTCTCCCTCAGTGTAACTCGAACAGGCACCAGAGGGTGGCGACTAGGGGATTTTCACAGTGACTTCATTGCAGTGTTAATGTAAGTCTACTTGTGAATAATAAATAAAACTTTAACTTTAAGATGGTGCACTAGATTTTTTGGGGTGGAGGGGAAGGAGCGAAGTCAGGAGGTGAGTTGATCACTGCAGGATTCCCAGTCTCTGCCGCGTTGTCATTGCAGTATTTATGTGGGTGGTTAAGATTGATTTGATTTATTATTGTCACGTGTATTGGCATATATTGAAAAATATTGTTTCTTGCACACTCTGTAGATAAGACATACCATTCATAGAGAAGGAAAGGAGAGAGTGCAGAATGTAGTGTTACAGTCATAGCTAGGGTGTAGAGAAAGATCAGCTTAATGCGAGGTAGGTCCATTCAAAAGTCTGACAGCAGCAGGGAAGAAGCTGTTCTTGAGTCGGTCGGTACGGGACCTCAGACTTTTGTATCATTTTCCTGACAGAACAAGGTGGAAGAGAGAATATCCGGGGTAGGGTCGTTGATTATACTGGCTGCTTTTCCTAAGACAGTGGGAAGTGTAGACAGAGTCAGTGGATAGGAAGCTGGTTTGTGTGATAGATTGGGCTACATTCATGCCCCTTTTTAGTTCCTTGCGGTCTTGGGCAGAGCAGGAGCCATACCAAGCTGTGATACAATCAGCACAGAAAGCATTCTTTCTGGAAATGTAAAAGTTGGTGAGAGTCATAGCTGACGTGCCAAATTTCTTTAGTCTTCTGAGAAAGAAGAGGCTTTCTTAACTGGGGGAGACCAGGAAGGTTGTTGGTGATCTGGACACCTAAAAACTTGAAGCTCTCGACCCTTTCAACTTCATCCCTGTTGATGTAGACAGGGGCATGTTCTCCTTGACACTTCCTGTAGTCAATGACAATCTCCTTCGTTTGTTGACATTGAGGGAGAGATTATTGGCCCAGTTCTTTCTCTGTTTCTTTTGCTCCTTTATGGGGGTTTAGGGACGATATTCCAGAGCTCAGGACCTCGGCTGATGAAGGCACAGCAACCAGCAGTAAAGCGATAAAGATCGGGCATGTATACAGTGTTCAAGTTTGAGGAGAGCTAGGCTGTCAGAGGGAGCAGGTGGGTATAGGAGGGGAACGCCAGTTCCTTTAGAATTGTACCCAATAGTTTGTCAACACTTTGAGAAAAGGAATGAGGGGTGGGAGGGAGTTTCAATTGTCATAACAAGAACAGTTGAGGACTCCAGGTCTGTACTTGTTGGAATTTAGAAGGATTGGGGGGCGGTTCTTATTGAAACTTACAGAATTCTGCAAGGCCTGGATAGAATGGATGTGGAGAGGATGTTTCCACTAGTAGGAAAAACTAGAACCAAAGGGCACAACCTCAGGCTAAAGAGATGATCCTTTAAAACAGAGATGAGAGGAATTTCTTCAACCAGAGAGTGGGGAATGTGTGGAACTCTTTGCTGCAGAAAGCTGTGAAGGCCGGGTCATTGAGTATCTTTAAGACAGAGATAGACAGGTTCTTGATTAATAAGGGGATCAGGGGTTATGGGGAAAAGGTGGGACAATGGGGATGAGAAAAATATCAGCCATGATTGAACAAGACTTGATGGGCCAAGTGGCCTAATTCTGCTCCTATGTCTTGTGGAATGAAATCCATACTAAAACCCACCGTTTCTCACCTTCAGGTAGCTCAGAAGTATGCGAGATAACAGCCAAGGAAGGAAAGACTGTGGGCAGACTGGTCTCCATCCTGACATCCCATCACCCCTAAAGCAAGAACGACTGTGTCCTGGTGGGAAAATGGATTTCACGGCGAGAAGGGAGAAGTCTATATCAGCTGAGGGCTGGTTCCAGGAACACCAGCTTTACAAAGGCGCCTCCAACTCGATGGAAGGACGGCTGCAGAAAGATGGAAGCCGTGCCTTGGCGAATCACTCCCCCTGGAACAATCTGCTGAGGAAAAGGAAACCCGACTTTGGGGGGTTGTCCGAAGGGGCCACAAGCGACTGGGGATTGGCGACGGACTGGGAGACACAGGAGTGCAGCGTTCCCTGTGACAACATCCCAGACTCTGGGGTCAGTGCCAAGCGGGCAGAGAGAAATTGTAACATGACCAATAGCCATGTTGGGTGCAGTCCCTACGTCCTGGGTGGGGACACTGAGCACCGAGGGAGGAATGCCAGTGGGTGCAAGGTAACGTTGGCTGCCAGACCTTGTCGAAGGCGGAGGCGGTTTAGGAAGCGGTGGAAGCTGATGCAAACCTTCCACATGCTCCTGTACCGCCGCATCTCCCCCTTGACCTTCCACTGGCGGGTCTGGAACTTGTTCAGGAAGCGACGAGTGCCCCAGCTGCCTGGGGCCAAGGCTGCCACCCCGACTCGCCAGTCGCTGGAGGAAGGAGCCAAAAGTGCAGGGAACAGTGGGCCGTGGGACTGCCCAAAGCGTCAGGAGGGAGGAGAGATGTTCCGGGCAGGGATGGCTCCTGCCTTTGGCCCAGGTGCCACCAGCCCGTGCCAGGAGATGCACAAAGCCGCCCGCTCGCTGGAAGGAAGCAATAATCCCTGGCTGAAGGCTGAGGGCAGGAGCCTCAACATGAGGCTGCCAGGCCTGTCTGTCCCCAATTGCCAGACACTGCCCAAGGACTCCAGGCTCTCGAACCAAGGGAGTCCCTTCGAGAACGCCAGCAACGTCTCGTTCAGGGGGAGCACCCCAACTGATTTTTCGGAGAAGCCAAAGGAGGGCCTGCGTGCGTTCGGGCAGACCAACAGCCACGGTCTCTGTGGGCCCGGCCGAACGTTGGATGGCGAAACGGCCGAGCAGCTTCAAGGCACCAGGCTGCTGGGCAGGCTGCCCGTGGACCGGGAACATCCTCTCTTTTCCCACTACGGGGCACAGCAGAAGGACCCGCCGCCGCAGGTTTGCCGGGATGAAGCTGGCGGTGACACCTCCACCCATAGCGCCGTTCACCTCGATGCGCTGGAACAGGCGAGAGGACCTCTGTCCGGTCGGATGAAACCAGTGGAGACCGGCATCGCGGTTGGCCAAGGGCCATTCAGTGGTGTTGGAGGTAACTACTGAGTTCAGTGTGTTTGTCCGGGAAGCAATTCCGAGCCATTTGTTTACCTCTTTCCCCTGTTGACAGAGAGAGAGAGAGAGAAATGCATGGTGCGGTATTGAGGTGTCTGCAGTAAAGTTTATTAATCAGTTTCACAAGTAGGCTTGCATTAACACGGCAATGAAGTTACTGTGAAAATCTCCCAGTCTCCACACTCTGGCACCTCTTCGGGGACACTGAGGGAGAACTTAGCATGGCCGACGCGCCTGAGATTTCATCCCACACTCCAAAGATATGCAGGTTAGGTGGATTGGCCATGCTAAATTGTTCCTTTATGTGTTATATATGCACTCTTTAATCTTTGTGTCGTCGATTTAGGCGGAGTTGGTGTTTTGGTGACCGCCTTGGTGTCCTTGGAGACGGCGTGATTGGCCCGTAGTATTAGGTAGGCTGCGCTCTCTGGCTCTCTCATGCCGAGATGATTTACCGCTTGTTGTACTGGATGAGGTGCGATGCCTCAGAGACGACGCGCTCGAAGATGTCGATCACAAAAGAGTTCGTGATGTTCATGGCCTTGGACGAGATGCGGGTGGAGGGGTAGACCTGGGTCAGCAGCCGCGACATGTAAGTGGAGTAGCTCTGCTTGCGGCCTTTCCTCGCTTCTTGGTGACCTTGGTCAGTGACTGATTGGACGCCTTGCGGGACACGCTGCCCTTAGCCACAAGCTCAGGCATTCCAACTCCACTTTGTCTGAATCAGGAGGAGATGTACAGGTGAGGTGGATTGGCCATGTTAAACTGCCCCGTAGTGTCAGGGGGATCAGCAGGGTAAATGCATGGGGATTGGGGCTGGGTGGGATTGTAGTCAGTGCAGACATGATGGGCTGAATGGCCTCCCTCTGCACTGTCGGATTCTGTGCCTGTGTGTAATCAGCATATCTTTCAGACTATGGGAGGAAACCCATGCAGACACGGGGAGAATGTGCAGGCTCCACACAGACAGTGACCCAAATCCGGGAATGGAACCCGGATCCCTGGCTCTGTGAGGCAGCAGGGCTAACCAGCCAGCTGGGAATGGAACCCGGATCCCTGGCGCTGTGAGGCAGCAGGGCTAACCAGCCAGCTGGGAATGGAACCCGGATCCCTGGCACTGTGAGGCAGCAGGGCTAACCAGCCAGCTGGGAATGGAACCCGGATTCCTGGCGCTGTGAGGCAGCAGGGCTAACCAGCCAGCTGGGAATGGAACCCGGATCCCTGGCGCTGTGAGGCAGCAGGGCTAACCACTGTGCCACCATACATGAGGATATAGTATTTGAGGATTTAGCACAGTAAATCCAGCCACCCAGTCCAGCTAGATAATCAACAAAAGGTCCTTTATCCCTGGGACTGTTCTCGTGAACCTGCACCTCCTTTAGACTGTACAAGTGTTTTATAAAAACCTCACGATGGTCTCTGCCCCTCTGTTGTATTCCTTATCAGTTGTTTTCTTAACCTATGCCACCTTCATAACCATAAAATACAGAAGCAGAATTAGGCCACTCGGCCCATCAAGTCTGCTCCGCCATTCACTCATGGCTGATATTTTTCTCATCCCCCATTCGCCTGCCTTTTCCCCATAATCCCTGATCCCCTTATTAATCAACAACCTATCTATCTCTGTCTTAAAGACACTCAATGACCTGACCTCCTCTGCGGCAATAAATTCTCAGGCTGAAGAAGTTCTCCCTCATCTCGGTTCTGTGTTGTCCCTTCACTCTGAGGCTGTACCCTCCAATCCCAGTCTCTCCGACTAATGGAAACATCTTCCCCACATCCACTCTATCCGGGCCTTTCCGTATTCTGCAAGTTTCATTTAGATTTCCGCCCCACCCCCACCCCCACCCCTCCTTCTAGACTCCATCGAGACCCAGAGTCCTCAAAAGCTCCTCACAACACACGGCTTTCAGAATCCTTGCCACAATCCCATCAAAGCTCCCACTATTTATACCATTCATAAAACCAAACACTTAGAGTTTTACAGATTTACCTGTAATGTACAGATACCAAAAACGCTATTTTAAAATTCAGTGCAGTTCCTGCGATTTGCAGTGAGTATAAGCCCTGGCCCCGCCATGGGCAGGTGGACAGTGCGCAGGTCCGTTGTGCATTAGTTTGATACCTGAGGAACCAGGGGGCCAGCGAGTTTGACAGTAGGATTGCACGGTGAGCTTCAGTCTCTCTTGTCAGCCTCAAACGTCTGAGATGGAATGAGCTCTGAAAGCACTGGTACCTCGTGCATGGTCACAGCTTCATGATCAGGTTACTGACTGCTGTAGGTTCCCTGAGCGGGAGTGTGGAGGCTTGTTCCTGGGATTGGGCAGTAAGTGTGGAGTAGATCGGTTCTGCATCCAATGTTGTGATAAATAGTAAGTGGGTAATCTACTCTGATGTTTTACTGTGTCATACAGGGTTATAAAAGTTTATAGCATGGAAACAGGCCCTACAGCCCAACTTATCCATGCCACCCATTTTTTATTTAACCCCTAAGCTAGTCCCAATTGCCTGCGTTTGGCCCATATCCCTGTATACCCATCGTACCCATAGAACTGTCTAAATGCTTTTTAAAAGACAAAATTGTACCGACTTCTGCTACTAGACTTCTACTACTATCTCTGGCAGCTCATTCCAGACACTCATCACCCTCTGTGTGGAAAAAAATTGCCCCTCTGGGCCCTTTTGTATCTCTCCCCTCTCGCCTTAAACCTGTGCCCTCTAGTTTTTGACTCCCCTACCTTTGGAAAAAGATATTGACTATCTAGCTGATCTGTGCCCCTCATTATTTTATAGACTTCTATAAGATCATCCCTCAGCCTCCTATGCTCCAGAGGAAAAAGTCTCAGTCTATCTGGTTTTTCCTTTATAATGATGCCTGAAGGAGATGAGGGTTGACATAGGGGCAATGGAAAATCTCTCCTGTCTGCCACGGGATGGCACGGTGTTAGCACTGCAGTCTGATAACGCCAGAGACCTGGATTTAATTCCCAGCATGGGTCACTGTGTGGAGTTCTCCCCATGTCTGTATGGGTTTCCTCCCATGGTCCAAAGGTGTGCAGGATTAACTGCTAAATTGCCTCTTACTGTCAGGGGATTAGCAGGATAAATGCATGGGTTTACGGAAATAGGGCCTGGGTGGGATTGTGGTCGGTGTAGACGCGATGGGCCGAATGGCCTCCTTTTGCAATGTAGGGATTCTGTGATTCAGCTCCAGGGACGAGAGATTGCAGATTCAACCCAAGCAGAAACAGGACTTGGAGTGAGGACACCAGGATTCTGTCAGGTCTTCAGGACATGGAGTAGGTGGGGGGAGGAGAGAGAAGTGAGGAAGTTGAGATTGGGGAACTGAGAGTGTGGTAAGCGGGTGGTAAGCGGGCTGGATTTTAGATGTAGGACAGGCCAGCACAGCAGAGGGAGCTGGCTAGTTAATGACAGTGGACGGCCTGACTGAGTGTTGACGGTGTGCAGATGCCGGCGTTGGATTGGGGTAAAGTCCAACCATCAGGGTTGAACTTTAACCTGGTGTTGTGAGACTTCTTACTGAGTGTTCACCAACATCACAATGTAGTGGAGTAAAATTAGACCGAGCGTAAAGCCCTCCGTTAGGTCTGGTTAGATTGAGCATTGGAGAAAGCATTCCCTAATGAGGAAAAGGCAGAATGGCTTTATGCAGGGCAGGTCGTGACTAACTAACTTCGTAGAATACTGTAGTAAAAGAGGCCCTTCAGCCCATCAGTCCTGCATGATGCTCATCTAACCCCACTTGCCAGCCTTGGTCCATCGCCCTGAATGTTGTGATGTGCCAAGTGCTCATCCATATACTTGTTAAAGGATGTGAGACATCCCACCTCCGCCACCCTCCCAGGCTGCGCATTCCAGACCCTCACCACCCTCTGGGTAAAAATGTTTTTCCTCAAATCTGCCCCCCTAACCTACCACCCCTCACTTTGAACTTGTGTCCCCTGGTGACTGACCCATCAACTAAGGGGAACAGCTGCTGCCTATCCACTCTGTCCATGTCCCTCATAATCTTGAACACCTCAATCAGGTCACCCCTCGGTCTTCTCTCTGCTCCAGAGAAAACAACCCAAGCCTATCCAACCTCTCTTCATAACTTCAGTGTTCCCTCCCAGGTAGCATCCCTGCTGAATCTTCTCTGCGCCCCCTCCAGTGCGTTCACGTCCTTCAGTGATGTGGCGACCAGAACTGCGCACAGTACTCCAGTTGTGGCCTCACCAAAGTTCTAGACACCTCCATCATGACCTCTCTGCTTCTGTAATCGAAATCCCAAAATGATTTTTTTCTTGAGGAGGTGATGGTGATCCATGAGGGTAGAGCAGTGGATGTTGTGTACGTGGATTTTAGTAAGGCTTTCGACAAGTCCCTTTATGGAAGGCTGGCCCTGAAGATTAACGTGCATGGGATTTGGCCACTTGGCTTCAGAATTGGCTTGCCCGTAGAAGTCAGAGAGTTGTGATGGAGGTGTGCTTCCCTGCCTGGAGGTCTGTGACTCGAGGTCCCTGTTTGTGAGATATATAAATGACGTAGATGGGTGGGTTAGTAAGTTTGCAGACGACACAAAGATAGTTGAAGTTGTAGATTATGTAGAAGATTGTCAAACGATACAGCAGAATAGAGATTAGTTGCAGATATGGGCAGAGAAATGGTAGATGGAGTTTAATCTGGACAAGTGTGAGGTGCTGCACTTTGGGAGATCAAATGTTAAGGGTAAGTATACAGTTAATGACAGGACCCTGAACAGCATTGATGTACAGAGGGATCTTGGGGTTCATGTCCATAGTGCCCTGAAAGTGGTAGATAGGGTGGTGAAGAAGGCATGACATGCTTTATTGATTGGGGCATTGAGTACAAGATCAGGATGTCATGTTGCAGCTTTATAAAACTTTGGTTAGGCCACACTGCGAGTATTGCATTCAGTTCTGGTTGCCACACTATAGGAAGGATGCGGAGGCTTTGGAGAGGATACAGAAGAGGTTTACCAGGATGCTGCCTGGATTAGAGGGTAGTCTCACAACACCAGGTTAAAGTCCAACAGGTTCATTTGGTAGCACGAGCTTTCAGAGTGCTGCTCCTTCATCAGGTGAGTGAAGTGTTGTGTTCACAAACAGGGCATATATAGACACAAACTCAATTACACGATAAGGGTTGGAATGCAAGTCTCTACAGGAAATCAAGTCTTTACAGGTACAGACAATGTGAGTGGAGAGAGGGTTACGCACAGGTTAGAGGGATGTGTACTGTCTCCAGACAGGACAGTTAGTGAGGATTTTACAAGCCCAGGCAAGATGTAGGATTTACAGATAGTGTGACATGAACCCAAGATCCCGGTTGAGCTGTCCTCGTGTGCAGAACGTGGCATTAGTTTGTGTTCAGCGATTCTGTGTTGTCGAGTATCTTGAAGGCAGCTTTGGAGACCGCTTACCTGAAGATCAATGACTGAATGCCCTTGACTGCTGAAGTGTTCCCCAACAGCCTGCTGATTGTCAAGTGGTGCCCATTCATTCGTTGCTGTAGCATCTGCATGGTCTCCCCAGTGTACCATGCCTCGGGACATCCTTTCCTGCAGCGTATCAGGTAGACAACTTTGGCTGAGTCGTAAGAGTATGTACTGTGTACTTGGTGGATGATCTCACGTGAGATGATGGCGTCCGTGTCGATGATTAGGACTATAAGGAGAGGCTGGACAAACTATGGTAGTTTTCTCTGGAGTGGCAAAGGCTGAGGGGAGACCGGATAGAAGAATATAAAATGATGAGAGGCATAGATAGGGTTGACTGAGTCGGAATCTTTTCCCCCTGAGTTGAAATGCCCAATACTAGGGGGGCGCATTTAAGGTGAGATCGAGAAAGTTCAAAGGAGGTGTGCAGACAAAGTTTTTTTACACAGAGTGGTAGGATTCTGGAATGCGCTGTCAGGGGTGGCAGTGGAGGCAGCTATGAAAGGGGTGTCAAAGGGGCTTTTCGATAAGCACATGAATATCCAAGGAATAGAGGGCTGTAGAGCAAGGGAAGGAAGAATGTGTCAGGTTCAGCACAACATAATGGGCCACAAGGCCTGTTCCTGAACTGCACTGTTCCCTGTTCAGGTTAATACAGTTAGGTTCTGAGTAAAGCTCTCCATCTGGCAGATATACATCAGTTGTTTAACCCACTGTGTTCCTAATCTGTATGTGTGCTTTGTTTTATTCCCACTGATCTTGTTTTGGAATGGTGTTACAGATATGCTGGGAGTGAACGGGCACCCCCTCAGTGACCCAGATGATGTCCCACCCTTGGATGCCAGCACTCCTTGCCAGCGCAGCATTGGAGACGACAATGGGATTGTGATCAGTCATGTATGCAGCATTGGCTCCCAGATGGTGGAGCAGCTGTTTGGGGATGAGGACAGCGGAGAAGGTAGTTCAGCAAGCATTAGCAAGCACAAGCACGAGTCCAATAGCCCAGCCACTGGTGCAGGACAGCTGGAGACTGAAGGAGGTACTACAGCGCAGTCAAAGAGCGGTGATCGACCTGGCTCAGCCCACGTGTCAGCGATGAGCAACGAGCATATAGCCTGCATTCATGGTAAGGACCTTGCTGTCATCTGCTAACGTCATTGCACACTCCCTGGGCATTTTGGCCATTATATTTTTGTGATGTGCAGCACAGACACAATGGCTAATATTGCTGCCTCTCAGCGCCAGGGACCCAGGTTCAATTCCAGCCTTGGGTGACTGTCTTTGTGGACTTTGCACGTCTCCAAAGATGCATAGGTTAGGTGGATTGACCATGCTAAATTGCCCCTTAGTGTCCAAAGTTGTGTAGTTAGATGGATTGACCATGCTAAATTGTCCCTTAGTGTACCAAGATGTGCCTCTGTGATCTATAAAGCATTTAAACATGGGTACGATGGGTATAGAGGGATAAGGGCCAAATGCAGGCAACTGGGACTAGCTTAGGGGTTAGAAAAAGGGACTGCGTGGATAAGCCAGGCCAAAGGATCCATTTCCATGCTGTAAAGCTCTGTGACTCTGGGTTAGATGGATTGGCCGTGCTAAATTGCCCACTAGTGTCAGGAGAAACTAGCTAGTGTAAATGCATGGGGTTATGGGGATAGGGCCTGAGTGGGATTGTAGTCAGCGTGGACTCGATGGGCTGAATAGCCTCCTGCTGCACTGTAGGATTCTAATGGTGACCTTCCTTTTCAGGCCTTCTGGATGAGTATATCCAGACCTATGGCAGCTTAATACCCCTCAACACAGATGAAGTAATTGAGAAACTGCAGGATGTGTTTGAGGAAGATTTCTCCACCTCACACAGGTACACATTGTGTCATGTATGTTGCTTCCACATCTGGTTGGAGCTCTCTGGTATCATGTGGTGTCAAGTTTAACTTCTATCCACAATATGGAAATTTACACTAATGTACCAACCTTGTCATCCCTCCCTCTCTCTGTTCTTCGGAGCCCTCTCTCTTACCATGTCTGCTTTACCTTTCAATACCCTTCACTCCAGGCTCACTGTTTCTCTGTTGCTTTCTCTCCCCTACTCATCTTTTGCCCACTCTTCGCTTCCCTCCCACCCTGTGGACTGAGTCATTGCAGACTTTTCCCTGTGGGTTAAAAAAGGGGATCTTTACTTTCTTTGATAGGGTGGCACAGTGGTTAGCACTACTGCCTCACAGCACCAGGGATCCAGGTTTGATTTCCGGTTTGTGTCTCTGTCTGTGTAGAGTCTGCAAGTTCTCCTCTGGTTTCTTCCCACAATCCAAAGATGTGCAGGTTAGGGGGATTGTCCATGCTTAATTGCCCCTTAGTGTCCAAAGATGTTTTAGTAAGGCATTTGATCAGGTTCCCCATGGTAGTCTCGTGAAGAAAGTAAGGAGGTGTTGGATGAAAGCAAATTTGGCCGATTGGATAAGTAACCCTAACCCTAACCCTAACCCTAGGTTAGGGCTTCAAACTAATGGGGGGAGACGGTGAGCAGGGTGCAGTGGGGGGAGGGGGGGGGAGCGGCAAGCAGGGTGCAGGGGTGGGAGAAATTACAATATCCAAAGTACAAGAGAGGGTACGGGCATGGGAAAATGTTGAGATATCCCAATAATAAAGGGAGTAGGGGGCATGAGAAAGGTTGGTAGCTTTCCTTTAAATAAGGTCCAGGTAAAGGCTGGTATAAAGACACTTTACCTGAATGCACGAAGCATTCAGAACAAAGTGAATGAGCTGGTGGCGCAGATCAGCACAAATGGATATGATCTGGTGGCCATTACGGAAATGTGGTTGCAGGGTGACAGGGACTGGGAGCTGAATGTCCGGGGGTATCAAGTGTTTAGGAAGGATAGACGGAAGGAAAAAGGGGGTGGGGTAGCTCTGCTGATTAGGGATAATATCAGGGCCATAGTAGGGGAAGATATAGGCTCCAAAGAGCAAAACATGGAATCGTTGTGGGTGGAGATAAGGAACAGTAAGGGGAGGAAGACGCTGGTGGGTATGGTCTATAGGCCCCCAAATAATAACTTAGGTGGGGTGGGCTATAAATAAGCAAATAAATGATGCGTGCAGAAATGGAGCGGCCATAATTGTGGGGGATTCAATCTGCATATTGATTGGTTGACCCAAGTCGGACGCGGTGGGCTTGAGGAAGAGTTCTTGGAATGTTGTCGGGATAGTTTCCTTGAACAGTGTGTGATGGAACCAACGAGGGAGCGAGCTATCTTAGATCTGGTGTTGTGTAACGAGGCAGGAAGAATTAGGGATCTTATTGTGAGGGATCCTCTTGGGACGAGCGATCATTGTATGGTTGAGTTTTTGATGCAGATGGAGGATGAGAAAGTAGGGTCCGAACCTGTGTCCTCTGAACAGAGGGGAGTACGATAGGATGAGAGAGGAATTGGCATATGTAGATTGGGGGCGCAGATTGGTTGGTAGGACGGCTGAGGAACAGTGGAGGATCTTTAAGGAGATCTTTTTCGGTGCTCAGCAGAAATATATTCCGATGGTAAAGAAGGAATGTAGGAGAAGGGATAACCAGCCGTGGTTATCGAAGGAAATAAAGGAGAGTATTAAGTTAAAAGCTGATGCGTTCAGAGTGGCTTAACGTAGTGGGCGATTAGAAGATTGGGAAAGGTTTAAAAATCAGCAAAGAATGACTAAGAAGTTGATAAAGGAAGGATAGACTATGAAGCTAAATGTATAAGATGATGAATGGGATGGATAGGATAGAGGTGGAGAGACTCTTCCCACTCAAAAAAGACAGTTGGACTAGGGGGCACAGCCTCAAGATAAAAGGGGGGCGGTTTAGAACGGAGTTGAGGAGGAACTTCTTCACTCAAAGGATGGTGAATCTCTGGAATTCTCTGCCTGTTGAAGTGGCAGAGGCTACGTCGCTAAATATATTTAAGTCACAGGTAGATAGGTTTTTGACAGACAAGGGAATTAAGGGTTATGGGGAGAGAGTGGGAAAGTGGAACTGATCCACTTTAGATCAGCCATGATCTTATTGAATAGCGGGGCAGGCTCGAAGGGCTAAATGGCCTACGCCTGCTCCTATTTCTTATGTTCTTATTGGTGCAGGCTAAATGGCGTCTAATGCACTGTAGGGATTCTATGATATTCTGTGATTCCCTAAAGGGTAAACAGGCTGCCCAGTGAGGCTGAGAGATCCAGAAGGTGATGGGCATGATTCCCTCTCTATCGAGTTTGCTGATCTCAGGCAGTCAGTGGAATTGTCCATGTTGTCCCTGGGTGCTGGGGGCTAAGAAAATTATCTCTTAGCTTGGAACTCTGCAACGAGTAATGGGAAAAGCTTTATAAGCAGGCATGGTGGCACAGTGATTAGCACTGCTGCCTCACAGTGGTAGGGACCCCAGATTGTTTCCCGGCTTATGTCACTGTCTGTGTGGAGTATGCACGTTCTCCCTGTGTCTGCATGGGTTTCCCCCGGGTGTTCCGGCTTCCTTCCACACTCGAGACGTACTGGATAGGGTGCCTTGACCAGAACAGGTGGCGGAGTGTGGCGACCAGGGGATTTTCACATAGGGGACCAGGGGATTTTCTTTGCAGTGTTAATGTAAGCCTATTTGTGACAAAGGCTAAATTCTCTCTCCTACTGAGTATAAATAAACTTTTCTTTGGTGCGGACAGGATAAGGCTGTGTGGGATTGGGTCAGACAGGAATCTCATTGCTCCTCGCTCTTCTCGTGAGCGAATCATTCAGTCTTTGAGTGATTCTGAGGAGGAGTGGGGGGTGGGGGTGGTAGTAGGGGGACATGTTGCGAAGAGTGGGAACTGTTTAAACTTGGGGCTGGAGTTTTCACAGTGATTTCCTCTGGCTTTGTACACAGGAAGAACATGATTCAGCATGTGATGCAATCATACCACCGGATGATTGGGAATAATGCAGTCCGGAACTTCCGGGTCACATACAAGAGGCACGTGCTGACCATGGACGACCTCTCCACTTTGTATGGACAAAACTGGCTTAATGACCAGGTTATATTCCTTCTTTTGACTATTTTGGATTGGCGAGGGACGATTGTTCTTGTACGGGGGGGAATGCAATGGATGTGTAACCAAGTGGCCCGCACTAGTGTCATAGAGGTTTACACAGTAAAAAGTCTGACAACACCAGGTTTTAGTCCAACCGATTTAGTCCAACGCCGGCATACCCACATCATAGAGGTTTACAGCAGGGAAACAGGCCCTTTAGCCTAACTTGTCCGTGCTGCCCCTTTTTTTTTATAAACCCCTAAGCTAATCCCAATTGCCTGCATTTGCTCATATCCCTCTATACCCATTGTACCCATGTAACTATCTAAACGCTTTTTAAAAGACAAAATTGTACCCGTCTCTGTTACTGCCTCTGGCAGCTCATTCCAGACACTCACCACCCTGTGTGGGGAAAAAAAAAGTTGCTCCTCTGGACATTTTTGTATCTTAAACCTATGCCCTCTGGTTTTAGACTCCCCTACCTTTGGGAAAAGGTGTTGACTATCTAGCAGATAGTTTATTATATAGACTTCTACAAGGTGGCACGGCACCAGAGGTCCAGGTTCGATTCCCAGCTTGGGTCACTGTCTGTGTTGAATTTGCATGTTCTGCCCATGTCTGCGTGGGTTTCCTCCGGGTGCTTCGGTTTCCTCCCACAGTCCAAAGATGTTTAGGTTAGGTGGATTGGCTATGGCTAAATTGTCCTTTGGTGTCCAAAGATGTGTGGGTTATGGAGATTGGTCATATTAAATTGCCCCTTAGTGTCCAAAGATGTGCAGGTTAGGGGGGATTGGCCATGCTAAATTGTCCCTTAGTGTCCAAAGATGTGCAGGTTAGGGTGGATTGGCCATGCTAAATTGTCCCTTAGTGTCCAAAGATGTGTAGGTTAGGTGGATTGGCCATGCTAAATTGCCCCTCAGTGTCAGGGGTACTAGCTAGGGTAAATGCATGGGTTTATGGGGATAGGGCCTAGGCAAGATTTTGGTTGGTGGAGACTCGATGGGCCGAATGGCGGCCTTCTGCACTGAAGGGATTCTAAAGATCGCTCCTCAGCCTCCTATGCTCCAGAGAAAAAAGTCCCAGTCTCTCCAGCCTCTCCTTATAACTCAAACCATCAAGTCCTGGTAGCATCCAAGTAAATCTTTTCTGTACTCTGAAGAACATAATAGGAGCAGGAGTAAGCCATCTGGCCCTTCGAGCCTGCCCCGCCATTCAATAAGATCATGGCTGATCTGTCGTGGCTCAGTTCCACATTCCGGCCCTCCCCCATAACCCTTAATCCCCTCTCTTATCAAAAAACCCATCAACCCGCTTCTTGAAAATATTTAGCGAGGCAGCCTCCACCACTTCAACGGGTAGAGAATTCCAGAGATTCACCACCCTTTGAGTGAAGAAGTTCCTCCTCAACTCCGTTCTAAAACGCCCCCCCTTTATCTTGAGGCTGTGCCCCCTAGTCCTACTGTCTTTTTTGAGCGGGAAGAGTCTCTCCACCTCTATCCTATCCATCCCATACATCATCTTATACGTCTCAATGAGATCTCCCCTCATTCTTCTAAACTCCAACGAGTACAAGCGTAGTTCATTCAGCCTCTCCTCATAGCTCAATCCCCTCAACTCCGGTATCAGCCTAGTAAACCTCCTCTGCACTCCCTCCAAGGCCAAAATATCTTTGCGCAGGTGCGGCACCCAAAACTGCACACAGTACTCCAGCTGCGGCCTCACCAATGCCCTATACAGCTGCAGCAAGACCTCCCTACTTTTATATTTAATCCCCTTTGCTATGAAGGCCAGCATCCCATTCGCCTTCCTGACCACCTGCTGCACCTGCAAGCTGGGTTTTTGCGACTCATGCACAAGGACCCCGAGGTCCCTCTGCACCGTCGCCTGCTGCAGTTTTTCTCCACGTAAGTAATAGTCCTTCCTACCATTCTTCCTTCCAAAGTGGACCACCTCACACTTGCCAACATTAAATTCCATTTGCCATTTCCTGGCCCATTCGCCCAGCCTATCTAGATCCTTCTGCAGACTCTCCATACCCTCGGCACAATATGCCGTTCCCCCAATCTTGGTGTCATCCGCAAATTTCGACACCCTACACTCGGTTCCCTCCTCCAGATCATCTATATAAATGGTAAAAAGCTGAGGCCCCAGCACCGACCCCTGGGGCACTCCACTAGTCACCATCCGCCAATCCGAATAGCACCCGTTGACCCCCACTCTGCTCCTATTTGACAACCAATCCTCTATCCACGCTAACACCCTACCCCCAACTCCAAGTCCCCTGACCTTCTGCAATAACCTCTTATGAGGTATTTTGTCAAACGCCTTCTGAAAATCCAGAAAGACCACATCCACCGGCTCTCCTCTATCCACCGCCCTAGACACATCCTCATAGAACTCCAGTAAATTTGTCAGACACGACTTCCCTTTAATGAAACCATGCTGCGTCTGCTCTATCAAGCAATTCCCTTCAAGATGCCTCGCAATTTCCTCTTTAATGACGGATTCTATCATTTTACCTACCACAGATGTTAAACTAACCGGCCTATAATTCCCTGCCTTTTGCCTGGCACCCTTCTTAAACAACGGCGTAACATTAGCCGTTTTCCAATCTTCCGGCACTTCCCTGGAATCCCGCAACGTCTGGAAAATAACCACCAATGCATCCACTATAACCTCCGCCATTTCTTTCAGAACCCTCGGATACATTCCATCCGGTCCTGGGGACTTGTCCACAATCAGTCCCTCCAGTTTGTTGAGCACCACCTCTCTAGTAACAGTAATGTCATTAAGACCCTCAAGTCCTACCACCTTTCCATCGCTAACACCCGGCAAATTATTCATGTCCTCCTCCGTGAAGACGGAAACAAAAAAGTTATTCAATACCTGAGCCATATCCCCATCCCCTACCACTAGGTCCCCTTTCTCATCCTCTAAAGGACCAATGTTCACCCTAGCCAGCCTCTTCCTTTTTATATATTTATAAAAACTCTTTCTGGTTTAATAATGTCCTTTCTATAATAGGGTGACCAGAGCTGTACAGTAGCAATTCTGAGACATGAGTTCTGTTGCACCACCACATTCGGGGATTCTAAATTAAAATAATTAAATAAAACCTGGGAAAGAGAGGCGGAAATGAAAGCTGACCATGTAAGAATTGGATTGTCATCAAAACCCATCTGTTTCTCTTGTGCCCTTTGGGGAGCAGAATCTGCTGTCCACATCCCTGCCTACAGCCAGGGGGTTGATTTTTAACTTGCCCTCTTCACTGGCCTAGCTAACCACTCTGTTGTATTCACCACCAGGGTAATTAGGAGTGGATAATAAGTCCAGCCTTAATGGCCATGCTCACATCCCAGGATTGAATTAAAACACATACCATTCACATTATTTTCCCCTCCCTGATCACTGTCCGACTGCTGGTTAGTTTTGTGGTCTTGCCAACAGCTCCTGTTTCCCTTTACAGTGCTGGGCACTGAAGCCACAGCTTGGACCGTTTCACTGCTCAGCTGGCATCGCTGCCAGGCTCCCTTGCCACCGAGCTGTCCTGAACCTCAAGCAGTTGGCTTCAGCCCCTTCCTGCTCAGCCGGGGGGAGGTGTGGTGGGGGGTTGCTTTGCTGATCACGAGGGAAGTGCCATCCCTCCCAGAAAGATCTAAACTTTGCTTTTTATATACACTGTGAACCATTCTCGTATCTGTAAGAAGTCTCATAACACCAGGTTAAAGTCCAACAGGTTTATTTGGAATCATGATCTTTTGGAGTGCTGCTCCTTCATCAGGTGACAAGACAACACAGAATCGCTGAGCAGAGACTGATCGCCAAGTTCCACACACATGAGGATGGCCTCAAGCGGGATCTTGGGTCCATGTCTCACACTTCATGTAAACCCCCCATCATTTGGCCTGGGCTTGCAAAATTTCAGTAACTATCCTGGTTTGAGGCAATTCACACCTCTTTAATCTGTGATTATCCAACTCCACTCACACCGTCTGCACCTACAAAGACTTGATTACCTATAAAGACTTGCATTCTGACCATTATCTTGCAGTGCAGTTTCTGTCGATATATGGCTGTGTTTGTGAAACCCACCTCTCTACTCACCTGAGGAAGAAGCGACTCTCCGAAAGCTTGTGATTCCAAATAAACCTGTTGGACTTTGACCTGGTGTCGTGAGACTTCTTACTTCGCCCACCCTCATCCAACGCCGTCATCTCCACATCAGTTTGTGTGTGTTAGTTGCAAGTAATGTGCTGGTTGTCTGGTCTGTCCTTGAATTTGGGACTGTGCTGTACAATATGAGACATTTAATATTGTTTTGCTCCCTTTAAGTGGTTTCCCATTCAGATTCTCAGATGTAAGGCAGTGAAGATGCTTGACAGGCCTAGGGCAGTACCTGTGGAATGAGAGAAAGAATTAATGTTCTAGCTCGCTGACTTTTCTTCAGAACCGGGAGAAGTTTGAGGCTTTTAACAGTTATAAGCAGCTATGGAGTCAAGTATTAAAGTAACATTGTACAATGTGTACTGAGACTCAATGCGATCTTAACAGCCATTCACACCATGCTCCTGCTGCAGTGGGATCAGAGAATCTGGTGCCCAGCCAAATCTCCGTTCACTGCAGCGAGTTTGGAAAATCCACCAGGTGAACAGATGCAATGTTCCGCCTGGAGCTTTTTCTGAGCTCTTCCAGCAGGCTGTATCCCTGGGGGAAGCTACGGTTTCAGACAGCAAAGGATGAGGAATGACATACATTGCTATGGGGGGTCTAAGGGAACACTAACAGTTTGTGTTATCAGAGCACTGTGTATAGTTTGCACCGAGGAGGATTTGGGCAGTGGAAGTGTGCCGGAGTAGAGGCACAATGAAATGAAACCATTCTGAGTGGGCTTTGAAGGTGGGAGTTGACAGTGACCGCAACTGGAACGGTAGCATAGTGGTTAGCACTGCTGCCTCACAGCACCAGGGACCCAGGTCAATTCTCGGCTTGGGTCACTGTCTGTAGGGAGTCTGCACGTTCTCCCTGTGTCTGCGTGGGTTTCCCCCAGGTGCTCTGGTTTCCTGTCACATTCAAAAGATGTGTAGGTTAAGTGGATTTGATGTCCAAAGATGTGCAGGTTCGGTGGATTGGCCATGCTAAATTGCCCCTTTTAGTATTCAAAGATGTGCGGCTTGGCCATGCTGGATTAGCCCTTAGTGTTCGAACATGTTTAGGTTGGGTGGATTGGCCATGCTAAATTGCTCCTTCGTGTCAGGGCGACTAGCATGAGGATACAGGGATAGAACCTGGGTGGAACTGTGGTTGATGCAGACTCAATAGATTGAATGGCCTCCTTCTGCACTGTAGGATTCTATGATTCTATAAGTGGGCAGGTTGTTCTAGAGGATGGGAATACAGGGAAAGGAAGGATGGCCACAAATGGGAAAGCAGAGAGATTTGAAAGACAGGCTTTGAAGCAAACTCACATTCTCCCCGTGTCTGCGTGCGTTTCCTCTGGGTGCTCCAGTTTTCTCCCACACTCCAAAGATGTGCAGATTAGGCGCATATGTGGGTTAAGTACATGGAGTTACGGGAATAGGATAGGGATAGGTCTGGGTGAGGTGCTGAGTCAATTACAGGCTCTATAGGCCAAATGGCGGCCTCCTGCACCGTGGTGATTCTGTGATTCTAAAGCCAGCATTAGGTGAGTTCCAAAAGGGGGGCATTTAGTTTTGTCAAGGTGAGTATCGTGCATCCTTATCTTATGACATTAGTTGGAAAGTATGGCATTGGCCTCTGAAAGAATTGTTAAGTCAGTAACATACAGGGAATTAATCTTTGCGATTAGGGGGTTGGGTGTTGGTGCAGGGAGTGGGACAGTAGTAAAGCAGTAGATATTGGAGACAGCTGGACTGATGGATTAGCTCACTGCACAGCCTGCACACCTCAGACACGACCAGGTGACGTCCATTTGGATCTTTGGCAGAGCCTGACTGGGAGGCACTCCCATTCAGACTCCCTCAGTCCAACAACCGACGAAACAGAATTAGCTGTGGCTTTGGAAGTGGGAACGCTGCAGTAAATGGGACTGGGAGCTGCTTTGGGCTGGGGAGGGGGCTTGAACTGATCAAATAGATGCTAAGATCAGATCAGCCATGATCTTATTGAATGGCGGGGCAGGCTCGAAGGGCTAGATGGCCTACTCCTGCTCCTATTTCTTATGTTCTTATGAGGTTGTCCTTGGTGTCAGATGAAGTCCTTTTTCTTCTGCAGGTCATGAACATGTACGGAGATCTGGTCATGGACACAGTTCCTGACAAGGTATGTCCACTCATTGGCGTCTGTGTACCCATATGCTGCTAATGTGCTAAAGTTCTCCCTCCTCTTTACTCTGGTGGAGGCGAGGAAAGCATGGGGGAATGGCAGGGTAACTCAGTCTCGTCGCTCGATCAGGATTGGTACAAACTCGAAAATGCAGCTGCCTTGCTCAACCGATTGAAGCGAATGGGTTTTGAACCAGAAAGCATGAATTTCAATATCCCTTGCGTGACTTCTGAGACACATTCAGCTGTGCTTGTCTCTGAACCGTGATGTTCACTTGTTCTGCCTGCTGCCTTTGCCTGGTGCCCACTGTTTAATGACCCTCTCTCCAGCCTAAGAATAAGGAGTAAGCCATTCAGGACTGAGCTGAGGGAGAACTTCTTCACTCAGAGTTGTGAACCTGTGAAATTCTCTACCGTAGAAAGCTGGTGGGGCCAGTTTGTTAGATATGTTCAAGAGGGAGCTGGATGTGGCACTTGTGGCTAAAGGGATTGGCGGGGGGTATGGAGAGAAAGTGGGAATGGGAAACTGAAAGCGCATGAACATCCATGGTCATATTGAATGGTGGAGCAGACTCAGTGGGCCAAATGGCCTACTCTTGCACCTATTTTCTCTGCTTTCTGTGGAAACAGTTCTTCCTTTTCCTGGTTTATCAAAGCCCCCGTGATTAAAAGCCACTTGAGAATCTTCCTCAAGTTACCCAAGAAGAACATTGTAGCTTCTCCAATCTCTTCAGGTAACAGAATCCCTCATCCCTGGTCCCATTCTGGTTAAACTCCCCTGCATCTTGAGTCTAAATGTCACGCCAGAATTGTCCGTTCAGGAAGAGTGTAGATGCCTCGGAGGAGAGGAGTCAAAGATTCAGTGTTTGGCCGAGAGATTGTATGGATTGGTGTTGTTTAGAGGTACTGCCAGGGAAATGTTAGATGGATTATCCCTGGTAAATGTGTGGGGTTACAGGGATAGGGTGGGGGGAGCTGGGTAAAGTATTCTGTCAGTGGTGAGGGTGGGTTTGCACTATAGCGTGATATCGCTGTGTAAGAATTTCACGTCTGTTTCCCTCATTCAGGTTCACTTCTTCAACAGCTTTTTTTATGACAAGCTGAGAACCAAGGGCTACGATGGAGTCAAACGATGGACTAAAAATGTAAGATTTCCAACTGAATACGAACCTCGGGTGTGGCGCAGATTGAATGTGGAGCGAAGCTTTCCCGGACCGGTCCCTGAACTGCCGTCCTGGAATGCCCACAGCCCCCCGCCCTGTTCCCCAGTCCTGACTAGTCATTCTCTCCCCCCCCTCCCCTGCCGTCCCAAGTCCTGGCTCCCCCTCCCATTGCCAGCTGGTCTCCCAGTCCAGCTTCTGCAGTCCCAGCTGGCCCACCAGCTGGATAAAGCTCCTTTTATAAGCTGTGGCAGTACTCCCAGTTACAGTGTCTGCATGGAATGGATGGAGTGTTTAGAACCTGCCCCACTCTCCCAAAGTGTCTCCCGCTGTGCCAATGTGAGACTCCTCAGTCCTGTAAGGGGGTGATGTTCTCTCCCCACCCCTTGGGCCTTTGTTGTTCTCCTTTCCACCCTTTCACATTTTCTCTGAGAACTATCCAAAAGCATTGGCTCGCTGTGGGTCGTGTTGCAATGGTTCTGACCCCCCCCCCCCCATGTGACTTGGTCACTACTTTTAAGCAGGAGCAGTTTTTGGGACTCGGAAATGGGAGGGTGAAGTGGAATATTCCTCTATTATCCACATTCACTCAGTGTCACGGGTGGGGCAATGGTTAGGTGATTGTTGACCTGTCAACCTTTGCTTGAGGGCAGTGGGTCTGCTCATTATGCAGTTTATTCAGCTGTTTGTTCTACCTCTCTTCTTGCAGGTTGACATTTTTAACAAAGATCTGCTCTTGATTCCCATTCACCTGGAAGTTCACTGGTCTCTGGTCTCCGTCGATGTCCGAGAAAAAACCATAACGTACTTCGACTCCCAGCGTACCCTGAACAGGAGGTGCCCCAAGGTATTGGCACAGGGATCTGGTTCAAAGGACAGGACAGCACAGGGACAGGCCCTTTGGCCCTCCAAGCCTGCACCGGTCATGATGCCTGCCTAAACTAAAACGGTACACACTTCGAGTCAGTATCCTACCATTCCTATCTATTCATGCATTCGTCTAGATGCCCCCTAAATGCTGCTATTGTACCTGCTCTCACCATCTCTCCAGGCAGCACGTTCCAGACATTCACCATCCTCTGTTAAAAAAGAACTTGCCATGTACATCTCCTCTAAACTATTCCCCATGCATCTTAAACGCGCTGCCGGGGAGGTGGTGGGAGCAGGTATGATAGCGGCATTTAAGGGGCAGCTAGAGGAATACTTGAATAGGATGGGAACAGAAGGATTCGGACTCTGTAAGCACGTACGGTTTTAGTTTAGGCAGGCATCATGACATCTCCTCTAAACTTTTCCCCATGCATCTTAAACCTATGTCCCCAAGTACTTGAGTCTTCTACCCTAGGAAAGAGCAACTGACTATCCACTCTGTCCACGCTGCTTATAACCTTGTAAACCTCTATCAGGTCGCCCCTCAACTTCCATTGTCCCAGTGAGCCAGGTCAGAAAAGCAGTCAGATGAATATTTTTCTAATTCTTTCTGCTTGCTGTGTAACAGCAACCCCAGCATTTTGATCTCCTCCTCATCACAGAGGGAATGTTGAAATGTTTTACGTAGCGAGGAGTTCCCAATGAATATACACGTTGTTATTTTCCCCCATTGACTGCTCTCTGTCTACCCAAGCCTGAGCTAAAAGTTCCAAGCTGTTTCCATTTGCTGCTGCAATACACAGCCAGAAAGGAGAAAGGTGATTGACCAGAACTCTCAGGTACAGTTTCACCCCAGCCACATTTAGAAATCAGTGATCACTGGGGCAGGAACTAAATACAGCGACACACCCGTCCCCACCACTGTTATACAGCGAGAGACCTGTCCCCACCAGTACTGTACCACAGTGGTACACAGTGACAGACCCGTTTTCCCCCCCCCCCCGATACTGTACTCCAGTATTACACGGTGACAGACCTGTCCCCACCAGTACTGTACCTCAGTGTTATACAGTGACACACCGTCCCCACCAGTACTGTACCCCAGTGTTATACAGTGACAGACCCGTCCCCACCAGTACTGTACCCCAGTGTTATACAGTGACAGACCCGTCCCCACCAGTACTGTACCCCAGTGTTATACAGTGACAGACCCGTCCCCACCAGTACTGTACCCCAGTGTTATACAGTGACAGACCCGTCCCCACCAGTACTGTACCACAGTGGTACACAGTGACAGACCCGTTTTCCCCCCCCCCCCGGTACTGTACTCCAGTATTACACGGTGACAGACCTGTCCCCACCAGTACTGTACCTCAGTGTTATACAGTGACACACCGTCCCCACCAGTACTGTACCCCAGTGTTATACAGTGACAGACCCATCCCCACCAGTACTGTACCCCAGTGTTATACAGTGACAGACCCGTCCCCACCAGTACTGTACCCCAGTGTTATACAGCGACAGACCTGTCCCCACCAGTACTGTACCCCAGTGTTATACAGTGACAGACCCGTCCCCACCAGTACTGTACCCCAGTGTTATACAGTGACAGACCCGTCCCCACCAGTACTGTACCCCAGTGTTATACAATGACAGACCCGTCCCCACCAGTACTGTACCTCAGTGTTATACAGTGACACACCCGTCCCCACCAGTACTGTACCCCAGTGTTATACAGTGACAGACCCATCCCAACCAGTACTATACCCCAGTATTATACAGCGACAGACCCGTCCCCACCAGTACTGTACCCCAGTGTTATACAGCGACAGACCTGTCCCCATCAGTACTGTACCCCAGTGTTATACAGTGACAGACCCATCCCAACCAGTACTGTACCCCAGTGTTATACAGTGACAGAGGTAAGAACATAACAATTAGGAGCAGGAGTAGACCATCTGGCCCCTCGAGCCTCCTTTGCCATTCAGTAAGATCATGGCTGATCTTTTTGTGGACTCAGCTCCACTTACCCGCCTGCTCACCATAACCCTTAATTCTTTTTGAACATAGAACCCTACAATGCAGAAACAGGCCCTTCGGTCCATCGAGTCTGCACCGAACACAATCCCACCCAGAACCTATCCCCATATCCCTACACATTTACCTGCTAATCCCTCTAACCTACACATCTCAGGACACTAAGGGGCAATTTTAGCATAGCCAATGAACCTAACCCGCACATCTTTGGACTGTTTTTTACTATTCAAAAATTTATCTATCCTTGCCTTAAAAACATTCAATGAGGCAGCCTCAACTGCTTCACTGAGCAGGGAGTTCCACAGATTTTAGGGGCGGCACGGTAGCACAGTGGTTAGCGCTGCTCCTTCACAGCTCCAGGGACCTGGGTTCGATTCCCGGCTCGGGTCACTGTCTGTGTGGAGTTTGCACGTTCTCCCCGTGTCTGTGTGGGTTTCCTTCGGGTGCTCCGGTTTCCTCCCACAGTCCAAAGATGTGTGGGTTAGGTTGATTGGCCATGCTAAAATTGCCCGTTACTGTCCTAGGATGCTTAGGTTAGAGGGATTAGCTGATAAAATATGTAGGGATATCCCCTGGGTGGGATTGTAGTCAGTGCAGACTCATTGGTCCGAAGGGCCTCTTTCTGCACTGTAGGGTTCTATGACTCTAGATTCATAACACTTTTGTGTAAAGAAGTTCCTCGTCAAGTCAGTCCTAAATCTTCTCCCCCTTATTTTGAGGCCATGCCCCCCAGTTCTAGTTCTACCTGCCAGTGGAAACTACCTCCCTGCTTCTAGCTTTTCTATTCCCTTCATAACCTTGTATGTTTCTATAAGATCTCCCCTCATTCTTCTGAATTCCAATGAGTATAGCCCCAGTCTACTCAGTCTCTCTTCATAAGCCAACCCTCTCAATTCCGGAATCAACCTAGTGAATCTCCTCTGCACCCCCTCCAGTGCCAGTGTATCCTTCCTCAAGTGAGGAGACCAAAACTGTACACAGTACTCCAGGTGTGGCCTCACCAGCACCTTAATACAGCTGCAACATAATCTCACTGTTTTTAAACTCCATCCCTCTCGTAACGAAGGACAAAATTCCATTTGCCTTCTTAATTACTTGCAAACCAACTCCTTGTGATTCCTGAATAAGGACATCCAGATCCCTCTGCACAGCAGCATGCTGCAATTTTTTTACCGTTTAAATAATAGTCCATTTTGCTGTTATTCCAACCAAAATGGATGACCTCACCTTTACCAACACTATATTCAATCTCCCAGACCCTCGCCTATTCACTTAGACTATCTATATCCATTTGTTCTTTGTGTCCTCTGCACACTTTGCTCTGCCACTCATCTTGGTGTCATCTGTGAGTTTTGACACACTACATTTGGTCCCGAGCTCCAGAAAATTGTAAACGATTGTGATCCCAACACCGATCCCTGAGGCACTGATCTCCAACCAGAAAAACGCCCATTTACCTCGACTGTTTGCTTTCTGTTAGTTATCCAATCCTCTATCCATGTTAATACATTACCCATGCACCTTTATCTTATGCAGCAGCCTTTTGTGCGGCACCTTGTCAAATGCCTTCTGGAAATCCAGATACATCACATCCACAGGCTCTCCATTGTCCATTGCACATGTAATGTTCCCAAAGAATTACACTATATTAGTCAAAAATGATCTGTCCTTCCCTATTTCTTCCTTGATAGATTCAAGCATTTTCCCTACTACAAAGTTAAGTTAACCGGCCTATAGTTACCTGCCCTTTGCCTCCTTTTTTTTTGAAAATGGCGTCATGTTTGCTATTTTCCAGTCTGTGGGAACCACCCCAGAATCCAGTGAATTTTGGTAAATTACCACTAGTGCATTTGCTATTTCCACCACCATCTCCTTTAGTACCCTGGGATGCATTCCATCAGGATCAGGAGACTTATCTAACTACTTGTCCCCACCAGTACTGTACCCCAGTGTTATACAGTGACAGACCCTTCCCCACCAGTACTGTACCCAGTGTTACACGGTGACAGACCCGTCCCCACCAGTACTGTACCCCAGTGTTATACACTGACAGACCCGTCCCCGCCAGTACTGTACCCCAGTGTTACACAGTGACAGACCCGTCCCCACCAGTACTGTACCCCAGTGTTACACGGTGACAGACCCGTCCCCACCAGTACTGTACCCCAGTGTTATACAGTGACGGACCTGTCCCTACCAATACTCTACCCCAGTGTTATATAGTAACAGATCTGTCCCCACCTGTACTTTACGGTACTAGGGAAGTGGTGGTGCAGTGTTATTGTCGTAGGGCCAGTAATCCAGAGACCCAGAGTGATGCTGTGTGGAGCCTGGTTCAATTCCGCAATGGCAAATAGTGCAATTTGAATTCCATGAAAGCCTGGATTGAGTGACAGATTGCACAGTTCAAACAGTATATAAATGACAAGTGGCTCAATGAACAGAGGAGAGAGAAAATATAGAAAGGGAAGCTTTTACTTTAAAGCAGTCTGAATATCTGTTTGCCTTTCAGCATATCGGCAAGTACCTGCAGGCAGAGGCCATCAAGAAGAACCGTCATGACTTCTACAATGACTGGAAGGGATATTTCAAAATGGTGGGTAGTCTGGAAACTCTGTTCTTGCATTGTGAACGAACCTTCTGGATAAGTTAGGGAAGACTTAGAGGGACAGCACAGGGTTAGATACAGAGTAAAGCTCCCTCTACACTGTCCCCCATCAAACACTCCCAGGACAGGTACAGCACGGGGTTAGATACAGAGTTAAAGCTCCCTCTACACTGTCCCCCATCAAACACTCCCAGGACAGGTACAGCGCAGCATTAGATACAGAGTAAAACTCCCTCTACACTAAGCCCCCATCAAACACTCCCAGGACAGGTACAGCACGGGGTTAGATACAGAGTTAAAGCTCCCTCTACTCTGTCCCCCATCAAACACTCCCAGGACAGGTACAGCGCAGCATTAGATACAGAGTAAAACTCCCTCAACCATTCCTTTAATGTTTCTTTATCCTAATCTTTCGAGTGTACTTTTCTGCATCTTTCTGTCTCCCAGCGACTCTGATCCCAGAGAATGATTGCTGATTTACTGGGCAGTTTGCAGCATTGCTGTGTAGTGGATTCTTTTTGATTTGATTTATTATTGTCACGTATTAATTCACAGTGAAAAGTATTGTTTCTTGCATGCTATACAAAGAATACCGTTCATAGAGAAGGAAAGGAGAGAGTGCAGAATGTAGTGTTACAGTCATAGCTAGGGTGTAGACAAAGATCAACTTAATGTGGGTTAGGTCCATTAAAAAGTCTGAGCAGCAGCAGGGAAGAAGCTGTTCTTGAGTCGGTTGATACGTGACCTCAGACGCTTGTATCTTTTTCCCTGACGGAAGAAGGTGGAAGAGAGAATGTCCGGGTGCATGGGGTTTCTTGACAATGCTGGCTGCTTTGCCAAGGCAGCGGGAAGTGTAGACAGAGTCAGTGGATGGGATGCTAGCAGGCCGAGGACTCCTTCACTGGTCAGAAACTTGGGGATGGGGTGCAGGAGAGGCCCAGTTTGCATCACTTTGCAACTTGATCTGTCTGAAAAACAGAAGCTTCTGGTTCTCTGCAAAGTGCTGGCGGGCAGTTTAAGAAACACTTAATGAATATCTAGTCCTTTTGCACCTTCTGATGTAGTGCTGTATCAGAGTAAAAAGGTGATCTGCTTGGGGCTGTGACTAAAGAGAGAAGATGGAAATTAAATTTTAGACTATATGAAATGTTCTAACTGTTTTAACATACTGATTGGATGATGTGGCCTAATTCTGTCTCGTATTTAGTTCACTGTGCAGTGGGTATTCGAATTCTGTATATCAGAATTTAAGTGCCTGCAAATTGCTTGTTGCCATGTTACAGCAATTCAATTTTATTCATTTGTTATGTGTATCAGTGGCCAGGCAACATTTATTGCCCGTCCCTAATTGCCCCTTGAGAGTGTGGTGGTGAGCTGCCTTCTTGAGTTGCTGCAATCCTGTGTTTTGTAGATGCATCCACAGCACTGTTAGCAAGGGAGTTCCAGGGATTTTGACTCGGCGACAGTGAAGGAATGGCCGTTATGTTTCTAAATCAGGATGTTTAACACCGCAGTCTGCAGATGATTCAACTTAATTTGGGACACAATGCCCTGCATCATAAAACCATGATTTAACATCATTGTAGAAGGAGTAGATGCTATATGATTAAAGACTTCCTTCTGCAGAAAGTTGTGATCTGGGAGGCACTGCCTGAAAGGGTGATGGAGGCTGATTCAGTGGGAACTTTGAAAAGGGAATTGGATAAATACTTGAAGGGAAGCGAAGTTACAGGGCTATGAGAGGACCGATTGGTCTGTTCTTTCATCGACCCAGCACAGATATAATAGGCCAGATGAGAACCTCCATCTATGGTTAATAAAATACTGTTTGAAATTTATTTATTAGTGTCACAAGTCGGCTTACAGTCACACTGCAATGAAGTTACTGTGAAATTCCCCTGGTCGCATCCAGCACCTGTTTGGATACACTGAGGGAGAACTTGGCATGGCTAATTCACCCCAACCAGCACATCTTTCAGTCTGTGGGAGGAATCCAGAACACCCAAAGGAAATCCACACAGAATTTGATGATCAGTAATGCTCAAAATGAAAGTCAGAACAGGCTTGAATGGCCTCCTCTTGCTTCTAGTTTCTATGTTTCTAAGCAGTTCTAGATGTACTCACCCATCACAGATTCTGCAATGATTCCTAGTCCCAACACCTTGCTGAGGAGAATTTTCAGACAAGGAACTAAATAGGAATGGAGACGGGAAAAGGGTTAGTGTTTATCTGCACAGAAGGATTGCTCCCCAAGCCGCCACTGAAACAGCTATCATGCGCAAAGAGTAATTCTCACTGGCTAAGTTTTAAAGTTTGTATTCGTGTCACAAGTAGGCTGACATTAATACTGCATTGAAGTTACTGTGAAATTCCCCTAGTCACCATACTCTGGCGCCTGTTTGAGGGAGAATTTATATGGCCAACACATCTTTTGGTCTGTGAGAGGAATCCAGAGCACCTGGAGGAAACCTGCACATGGGAAGAACATGCAGACTCCACACAGACAGTGACCCAAGGCCAGAACGGAACTGGGCCCCTGACACTGTGAGGCAGCAGTGTTAACCACTCTGTCACCCAGACCAGTTGGACTGTGATATGGGGCGAGTCTTGCATTAAATCATTTCAAAAGTTATTTACCCAAAATGAAAATAATTGAAATTACTATCTTATTGTGCTTAGCTATGGGAAGTGCTATTAATTTTAGACCAGGTGTGAGAGTATGAATCTGGGATCACCTCCAAATGTTTTAAAGAACAGTGTGGACTCTGCTGTATATTATCTGAATGTGCTGGAAATCTGAGCAGCCAGTAATGGTCTTAAATAAAGCAGTATTTTCCCCAAGTTATACATTGTGATAAACTTGTTCTGCTGAGAGTACAGTGGCTGTTGCCTTTATTTCTCTCCTCCACATCCTCTTGGGTAAAAGGAGTAATTTGTCACAAGCGGTCACCTTTAAGGGAGCTGCATATTTCTGATGCCGATATTGATAAATTGGTGTGGGTGTCAGGATGGTCACATTGTGTATGTAGAAGTGGTCAGGGTGCAGTGCATTGCAAACCTTCTTTCAAGTCTTGTGTTCCCGAACGAGCAGCGCTCATGCCGCACCCCAGGGCTCCCTTTGCTGATTCATCCCATCACTTTATCATCCTTTTACACCATTGAAATACAACTGGTGGCACTGCTGCCTCACAGCGCCAGGGACCCAGGTTCAATTCTTGGTTTGGTTCACTGTCTGTGTGGAGTCTGCATGTTCTCCCCGTGTCTGCTAGGGTTTCCTCCCAGAGTCCGAAAGATGTGCTGGTTAGGGTGCATTGGCCATGCTAAATTCTCACTCGGTGTACCCGAACAGGTATTGGAGTGTGGCGACTAGAGGATTTTCACAGTCACTTTGTTGCAGTGTTAATGTAAGTCTACTTGTGACAATAATAAGTAAAGGTTAAACTCTCTTTCCTACCACCACCTTCAGAGTTTGCAGTTCCAACTACCCTTGCTTAGCTCTCTCTTACTGCAGGCTATCCTCTCTCTGTAAGGGAAATCTGAAGGGTATCTGTTCAGTGAGTAACAGACACTCCTCGTTGAAATAACTCTTGGTCTGTAGGCGTTTTCTCTCTGTTTCATTTGGCATCTGTTCACCGTGACCTGAGTGAGATCAGGGAGCTCACAATGTGGAAATTGGCAGCTACAAACTCATGTTCTGTCCCTCTGAGCAGTGCCCGAGAATTCTTTGTGAGACAAAGTTGGGTTGTATTTTGGCCAATACCAAAGTTGCCGATGTTTGTGTAACCGAGCAAATATTCTTTTCAAATATTGCTGGTGAATCTGTTTTGTTCAGTTTCTGTAATTTGCGATCTCCACGTGTCCAGTGTGCACGGTAAAGTTACCTTGGACTTTGAGATTGGAACTGTGAGTTCATTTTACTCATTTCCCTTTGCAGAATGTGGCAAGACAAAACAATGACAGTGACTGCGGAGCCTTCGTACTGCAGGTATGTGATTGTGGAGGTAACTCTGAACTGTTGGCCTAGTCTCTCCTCACGTATTTTCACCCTCTGTAGTATATCCTCTCCACTCCTACTGGCTCCGCTCCCCAGCTGCGGAATATTATTGTCAGACATACAAAAACAGATACACAGGAGCAGGAGGAGGCCATTCAGCCCCTCAGCCTGTTTATAGAGCTCTTCTGTATCTTGACTCTGGTAAAACTACCTTAGTTCCATGTTTGCCTGTGCCCAGTAAAAATCTCGAGGTTGATTTTTGGAATTTCTGTTTGGCTCCCAGCTTTTGTAGCAGAGAGTTCCACATTTCCATTGCCCTTGTGTCAATAGGTGCTTCCTGACATCATCTCCTGAACAGGCTGCCTCAGATTATAAGGTTAGGTCCTCTTTTTCAATCATGGAGCCCTATTATGTAGGAGGCCATTCGACCCAGCAAGTCGGAACTGACCTTCCAACAAATCGTACCACCCAGGTTCTATCCCTGTAACCACACGTATTTACCCCACTAATCTGCCAACCTACACAGCTTTGGACACTAAGGGGTAATTTAGCATAGCCAATCCACCTAACCTCCACGTCTTTGGAGTGTGGGAGGAAACCGGAGCATCCGGAAGAAACCCACACAGACACAGGGAGAATGTGCAAACTCCACACGGGCAGTGACCCAAGGCCAGAATTGAACCCAAGACCCTGATGTTGAGGCAGCAGCACTAACCCACTGTGCTACTGTGCTCCCTCTTCTATCAAATAGCCTCGACCCTATCAAATCCTTTAATCATTTTAAACACCTTAACCCTTAACTTTTTGTATTAAAGGAATACAAATCTGGTCTATTCAACCTGTCCTTGTAATATATAATCCTTTCAGGTGAAGACCAGTTTTCCATATATTGTCACGGTGCAACTTTTGCACAGCATTGCACTCCCATCTGGTGCTTTTCCCCCTCAGCCAGTCACACTCAGCCTAATCTCTTAAAGTCCAGGAAATCACTCTTTGATCCCTGAAGTGAAATCCAGGTGACCAGTGAATTGGTGAAGTGGATGGCTTGGCCAATCTCAGGAACCATCCAGCTCTCAGCCATTGAATCCATACAGTTAATTCAATTAGCTCCTGAAGTCAGTGTCTTTGACAAGATGAACTTCCCATGGTCGCACAATGGCACAGTGGGTTAGCGCTGCTGCCTCACAACGCCAGGGACCTGGGTTCGATCCCCAGCTTGGGTTGTTGTCTGTGTGGAGACTCCACATTCTCCCTGTGTCCGCGTGGGCTTCCTGCGAACGCTCCGGTTTCCTCCCAAAGTCTGAAAGAGGTGCAGATTAGGTGGCTTGGCCATACTGAGTTGTCCCTTCGTGTCAGGAGGACTAGCTGAGTAAATAAGTAAGGCTGTGGGGATAGGGCCTGGGTGGGATTCTGGTTAGTGCAGACTTGATGTGCCAGATGGCCTCTTTCTGCACTGTTCGATTCTGATATCTAGCTTTGAATACAACAAATAGGCAAGAGTAGCCCATCCTGGCCCTTCGAGCCTGCCCAGCTATTCGGTATGATAATGGCTGCTCTATGCGGGCCTGAATTCCTCAATTCAAGCAGGGCGAACGTGGGGCTCACTCCCACGGGGAATGGGGGAGAATGTGCGACTCGCTCCCCACGGGGAATGGGGGAGAATGTGGGACTCGTGGTTTATGGTGAATAGTATAAATGATTTAAAATATGAGGGAAAGGTTTATGATGAATTTCAATCGGACAGGATGGGAGGATGCTCAAATGGATCAACAGTACTGGATGGGCCGAATGGCCTTGTTTCTATGTAGTATATCCTACATAATGTAATCAGTCCCCATAATGAATAATGGGTACTTGGAGCAGAGTACGTTGGGTCGGTGGAGAGGGAGAACACTAAGCTATTTAAAAAGAGCAGATTTCAAATCGTGCATGTGAAGTTTCTCAGGTGGTTGTGTGTGTGTATGTGTGTCGTTTCAGTTCTGTAAATGTCTGGCTCTGGGACAACCGTTCAGCTTCACCCAGCAGGATATGCCCAAACTCCGGCGCCAGATTTACAAGGAACTCTGCAACTGCAAGCTCACTGTGTGAGAACGGCCAACAGAAACCTAGCATCGGGCGATCGAATAGACTGACGCACCTTTCTGTGAACGTTACAAAAGATGGTGCGAGTTCAGAGAAGGCTGGATTCAACAATCCACATCTTCAAATGTGTTGAAATAAGAAACTTTTTTTCCTTTTTTTTAAAGAAAGCCACAAACCTTTTTTTTCTATGCCATATTTTTTCAGTTATTTAAGTGTTGTTCAATTTTGAAATTCTGGTTAGCTGTATTGTATTATCACACCAGAATTACAAGACTAAATGACAACGATGGATGCATGTGGAGGCATTGGTTATTTAGCGTCTTTCGAGGCTGTCCAGTGGCTGGGTTGCAAACTGGCAGAAGAGGTGATTATGCAGGATCGGTGACTCTCGGATTATTTTCCACCAGATCTTGGTCAGCCCCGCACATGGGATAGAGTAAGGGAGCAAGAACAATGCTTGCCCGTCTTGTGTGGCATCCAAGTTGACATTGGTCATGGAGAGGCTGCGGCCTGGTGGGGGGGGAGAGAGAGAAGGAAAGGTTCTCTCTGAGTCCCGATGGGATTTGAAGTAAAGGAAAGTTGCATCCGTTGACATTCGGTCAAATTGGAAGTGGTGGTTAGTCACTTTGCAAAACCCTCTTCAAAGATGTTGTTCGGTGTTTCGTTCTCTTTGGTGTCTTTTTTCGGTTTATATGTTTGAGAATAAAAAAAAAAGCTGGGACTGAATATTGTGACCAAAAGTGGATTTGCAAAGCCGTAAGGTTTGTTTTTGAATGGAGAAGGAAAGGGCAGTAGCCTTCACCATAAACCTCATGTACCTCACCGATGCAGTCCGTGCGGTACTGTCTCTCGACAGTACGGCACACCCATCGTAAATGTTTGATCAGTTATGTTATTCTTGTAGCACTAGCCAGGCATCTCTCTGTGTCCACACGGTTTGATAGTACCGTGTGAATAAGTGTTTGTGTATGAAGAATATGGGGCTTTGAGGGGTGGGGGGAATGGGGGTTTAAAAAAAAACTAAGGGATATCAGTTTTGTGAAATTCTGTTATCATAAATTTCAACACCAGTAGCATTAAATGAACTATCTTCTGCATGCACAGATTAGTATGGGTTTAAAGTATTGGATAGCATAAAGTTCCTTGTGGGAATTCAAAATGAAACTTGCTCGGAGTATCCCTGAGACACTCAGTAACACTTAGCTGAAAGGTACTTTCCAAAACACATTTCTTTAGCTTTGGTTGATGTGTTTTGCTGGTGTCTGCTTCGCTTAACCCAACACCAGCAGTCCTTTGCAGGTAGCAGCTGCTCCCCTCACTCCCGAAGGTGAAAGCATTGGGTGCCGAGGTGGCTTTACCCACTTCACCTTTTTCATCACCAGCACTCGGGTTCAGGCCGAGAGCATGAAGGACTCTTCTGTCTGCTGCCTGTAAAAGATCCAGCCTTAAAGCAAAGCAGGGTTTAATTAGTATGAACCCACACCTCAACCTGTATGCTGTGGAAGTGAAGGCCTCACTCAAATAGGAAATGGAATTGTCACTAAGGACTGTTGTTACAAGTTTGGTGTGAAGGGACTTTTGTTGGGACGTTGAGGGAGCTTTACTTGGTGTCAGTCTAATTTGACAGTGGGAAAGTGTTCCACCTCTGTGCTGATCAGTTCTGTCCGCCCTGTTAAAAAGCTGCAGAGGCAGGGCCTATTGTACTTGGGCCATGTTCAATATGTGTGTTTAAAATTCTGTGGTTGTAACTCTATATGCCCCCTCTGTGTAATGAGATTTAACAGACTAAAGTATGAAACCCTGTGTGAACTTCAGTTGATCGTGAAACCCTGTTTCGTATAGAGTTGCAAAGATTAATAAGTCAGATTGTTGGAAATATTCAAAAACATAATGAGATTTTGTTTTGTGTTTTTTTTTTGCTCTGCCCTGGAAAGGGAAAGCAACCACTGAAACCCTTTGCCCACATTAAAACCCTCCAATACTCTGCAACCTATTGACCTATTGGTTTTTACTTGAAGGAGGAATCCATTGGGGTGGCATGTTAACACTGCTGCCTCAGCTCCAGGGGCCCGGCTTTGATTCACTGCAGTCTGCATGTTCTCCCCATGTCTGTGTGGGATTCCTCCGGATGCTCCAGTTTCTCCCACAGTCCAAAGATGTGCGGGTTAGGTGGATTGGTCATGCTAAATTAACCCTAGGGGGATTAGTAGGGTAAATATGAGGGGTTACAGGAATAGGGCCTGGTTGAGATTTTGGTCAGGACAGACATGATAGGCCGAATAGCCTCCGTCTATACTGTAGGGATTCCATTCTGTTCTATTGATGAGCCCAGTTTTTGCTTGAAGGATGAATCCATCAGTAAATGTCCGTTTTTTGGGGTTTCTGTGGGACATGTTTAAATGTTGTGACCTTTGAGTGTGTCCTGAATCTCTCAAACTGCATGCAGCAGAATTCCAACCTGAAAATGGCAATCTTGTAGCCATGCAGAGAGGGGCAACAGTGGAGTAAACACTAACTGGGGAGGGTGGGAGTTGTTGAGGCCTTGAGTTGGGTTCTCAGCTGGGTTCCTTAATCTTAATCATCTGTGTGGTGTGTGAAACTGGTTTCTCTTGGGTCTTCCTCACCATCCCGCTATCTTGGAAGTAGATTGTGTTTAAGTGTGTCACTAAGATGTCAAGTGATTCTTGGACAGGTAGTAAAGAGAATCAGTCAGATTATTAGACCATTGGCCATCATGTGCTTCTTCCTGTGGTTGTATCTCCATCCCTTGCTTACCCCTGGTCAACTTTGTCAAACACTAGGTGTTGGATATACACCTCCTTGCTGAAAGCCACAGTGTTGGAAGAGATCTTGCTGTAACAGTATCTTTATTTGTCGGTGTGTGTTGAATTGCTGCATACAGGTGTATCAGGTTGTCAGCTGGTGTGTGGTTGGAGCTGCGGCTAGTACATGGCAGGAGAAATTTCCTGCACATGCTTCACTCAGCAGAGATCTGCCTTGTCTAATATTTTATTTGAAGCACATGGCATAACTGGTAGCCGGTTTACATCATCTGTAGCAACTGTGCTTTTGTGAAGCTGAAGTGAATCCAGTTCTGCACTGCACACATTAGCTGCTGCCAGGATTGGCGTATCTTTGGATCCAGTCAGCAGCACAAGCAAGAAAACACGGCCAGGGATTATACCACTAATCTAGAAAGGCGAGAGCCTTCTGTACCGTTTCATCCCATTCACCTAATCTGTCTGAGTGCATAACGCGGTGCAGCACTGCTGCCTCACAGTGCCAGAGACCTGGCTTTGATTCCTGGCTTGGGTCACTGCCTGTGCAGAGTTTGCACGTCTCCCTGTGCCTGCATGGGTTTCCTCCAACAAGTCCGAAAGATCTGTTGGTTAGATGCATTGGCCACGCTAAATTCTCCCTCAGTGGAGGGAATGTGTGATGAGGGAGTTTCAGAGTAACTTCATTGCAGTATTAATGTAAGCCTGCCTGTGACACTGATAAATAGACTTTAATAAAAGCAGCAAAGATTGCAAGATAAGGGTTGTCTACAAGTCTGGACCTTTGATCATTTCTCTGAAGCCACTTGTACAAGAGCTTGCAGCCGATATGGACTTTGTAGGTGGGCTCTGCAATGCCACACCTCTGGTGCAAACATGCCAGTTTAGTTAGATTTATAACAGTTATCAAAGTTATCGTGCTGCTGTAACTGTAGAATATAGATTGTGAGTATCAGCAAGGTGCTTCTCTGAAATTCACATTCTGCCTGATGATAGGGAATCCAAACTGCATCTGGGCTGCTCAATATTTAACACTTAAGGTGCAGATGGGTCCAGCTGCTTCCTCAAGCTTCAGAGAAACTCCTGGAAGATTCATCAGAACACTGATCTTATGCTCTCTCTCTCTCACACACTGGAATTATATTTTACCATAAACTGAAAATACTCAGCAGGTCCTGCAGCATTTGTAGAGAGGAACAGAGTTAATATTTCAGCTCAATATCTTTGCTTCTCTCTCCTCACATGCCTATCTTGTTCAATTTCTAACATTTTCTTTTCTTCATTTCAGATTTCCATATATGTGGAATTTTCCTTTTTTTTTAACTAGAGTCACACTTTACCCTTCTGAGCTCCCAAAGATGTCTTGTTTGGATTTAGTGCAAGGATGCTACCTTAGTCACTGATTTTTTTTTTGCATTGGTGCAAATGATGGCAGAATAAATGACTTCCAATCCCAGAAACACTTCTGGAGAGGGCAGGGATGGAGGGGAAAGCTTAGAAGGGGAAGGGTCTCCATCAGCGGTAAAGCAGTCGTGGAAACTTCCACAGAGTAATTTCTGACTCAGCATTTAACAGTTCCTAATCCTGCTCACCAAAGATGAAGGAATTCAGTCTCTTGATACAAAATGGTGTCCTGAAGTGATCGACATTTCCATTTGTGTTACATGGGATTCTGCGGTTTTTCGCAATGGCATTCCATGCTTCATCCCTCAAAAACCACAGCCATGTGGCCTTGCTCTTTTTCCTGAGGCAGTGTTAGAGAGAGGACGAATGGGATGGAAGAAGAATGTGGGTGCAGCCAAAAGACAGTGAAGGACCAATGGTGTAAGTGCACCAAGTATTACTTTTCTGAGCCATTTGTTAACGGAAAGAAACGGGAGCTAAAATCAATGGGGAGGTTTCTAGTCTGAAAAATAGACCCTTGTCAGCCCCATTATTTCTCCATCACCTCCCTCCCCCACTGAAACTTTGTGTTTCTTTTTCTTTTTGCTTTGCTCACCCTTATTGTAACTGGCTAGAAACTGAACCTGAGCTGAATGGGTCTCAGGTTAGTGGAAGCCTTGAGAAGCCCACTTCTGAAGCCAAAAGGTCCAGCAGCCAGTGCATAAGTCATCCCTCAAACACTTGGTCGCAAGGTGTTGAAAATAGGGGGTTGGGACAGGAGTCATCTGACATTCGGGTTATTGTGCTTCACTTTGGGAAACGCACTGCTGCCAGCCTCCTTTACCTGTCCAGTCAGTCTCAGACCCTTCAGCATCACTTTGTTCTCTCAGTACTCTCCCATTAATCTACTTGAAGCTCCATGAGATCTGTACCCTTCTCTTTCAGGGGCTGCGATCTGTACACAGCAGTGCCAGTGTGTATGATTATCAGTTCCATTTCATGCTGTTCTGGGGTGGGAGGGGCAGGATACATGCAGGTGTTGTGGGGGGGGGGGGGTTCAACTTATACGTGGGTTGTTTTACATTTGAATATATCTGATATAATGCAGACATGAAGGTTTATTGTGTTTAATCCTCTTGTTCCCAATATTCTTCATGTATGAATATCATTGTTGTACTGATTTGAATTTCCTATGCCTTGTATTGACACAATAAAGATCTGAGTCTTGAGCATATAGCAGAAATTCTGAAATGCTTTCTGTTCTGTGTCTGATCTAACATCTGGGCAACACAACAGCTCAGTGACTATCACTGTTTGCTGTGCAGACACATGGTTTTGGGCCGGTGTCTGCAGGAGTTTGCGCGTTCTCCCTGTGATTGCGTGGGGTTTTCTCCGGGTGCTCCGGTTTCCTCCCACATCCCAAAAATCGTGCTCTTAGGCTGATTGGTGTTAACAAATTGTCCCTAAATTAGGCGTCCCTCAATCTGGTTATATTTCCTTTATTGTGGAGTCCAGTAGGCGTAGACAAAGGTCATAGGTAGAAGAGGGCACTCTCAATGTTAAAATGGCGGTGTGGGCTTGTTGGGCCAAGGGGCCTGTTTCCTGCGCTGTGTTCTTTGTATAAGCCTTCTTCGCCACCTTCTCCACCTGTACTGCCACCTTCAAGGACTTGTGTACTTGCACACTTAGGTCCCTCTGCGTTTCTATATTCTTAATAGTCCTACCATTTGTTGTATAACTCCCCCTACATTATTTCTTCCAAAATGCATCACCTCGCATTTATCTGGATTAAATTCCATCTGCCATTTCTCTGCCCAATTTACCAACCTATCTATGTCCTGCTGTATTGTCTGACACTGCTCGTCACTATCCGCAAATCCAGTCATCTTTGTGTCATCTGCAAACTTGCTGATCACACCCTCTTCCAAATCATATATATATTACAAATAGCAAAGGTCCCAGTACTGAGCCCTGCGGCACACCACTAGTCATAGACCTCCAACTAGAAAAAGACCCTTCCACTACTACCCTCTGTCTCCTGTTACCAAGTAAAAAGTCTGACAACACCAGGTTTTAGTCCAACCTATTTATTTGATAATATACTATATTATCAAATAAATAGGTTGGACTAAAACCTGGTGTTGTCAGACTTTTTACTGTGTTTACGCCAGTCCAATGCCGGCATACCCACATCCTGTTACCAAGCCAGTTCTCAATCCATCTAGCCACCTGTCCTTGTATCCCATGAGCCTTAACCTTTTTCACCAACCTACCATGAGGGACTTTGTCAAACGCCTTACTAAAATCTATATAGATGACATCCACGGCTCGTCCTTCATCAACCGTTTTTGTCACCTCCTCAAAAAATTCTACCAGATTTGTAAGGCACAAACTCCCCTTTACAAATCCATGTTGCCTGTCACTAATCAGCTTGCTGTGTTCTAAATGCTTATACATACTATCTCTAAGAATCTTCTCCAACAACTTCCCTACCACTGATGTCAAGCTCACCGGCATATAATTACCCGGGTTATCCCTACTACCCTTTTTAAACAACGGTACCCCGTTCGCTATCCTCCAGTCCTCTGGAACTTCACCTGTGTCCAAAGAAGAGACAAAGATTTACGTTAGAGGCCCAGCAATTTCATCTCTCGTCTCCCTAAGCAGCCTAGGATAAATGCCATCAGGCCCCGGAGGTTTATCAGTTTTAATATTACCTAAAAACCCTAACACTTCCTCCCTCGTAATGGATATTTTCTCCAACGGGTCCACAAATCCCTCCAAGACACTGACAACAAGTCCCTCTCCTTTGTGAATACTGACACAAAGAATTCATTCAGGATCTCCCCCATTCCCTCGGGCTCTAAACATAGTTCCCCTCCTCTGTTTCTAACATGAGTAAAATGCCTTTGGATTTTCCTTAATCTCGTCTGCCAAGACCATTTCGTGACCCCTTTTTGCCCTTCTAACTCCTCGTTTGAGTTCTGTCTGTATTCCTCCAAAGCTCTCTCCGTTCCCAGTTGCTTGGACCTAACATATGCCTCTTTTCTTTCTGATCAAGTCCTCAATATCCCTAGTTATCCACGGCTCTCTAATCCTACCTTTCCCGTCCTTCCTCTTAACAGGCACATGTCTGTGCTGCAACCTTATCAGTTGTCCTTTAAAAGACTCCCACATGCCAGGCGTGGACTTACCCTCAAACAACCTCTCCCAATCAGTAGCAGAAGGAACGGTCACCTCACTGATGGAATTTGTATTCTTTCTTTCCCCTACATCCCAAATGCAACCGTCCATTCCCCTCTCCAAGATTCTCTCAGGAATGCTGCCCACGGGCACTGGCAATCTACAAAGACCTCACACAAGTGACCATTAGCATGATAACAGGCTATTTGGCTGTGATATCCCTCACTATCAATTTCTCACACAAGCCATCTCCATCAAGAGCCAAATGCTCTGGATGCTTGGTACTATCCCTCCCTCTCCCTATCACCTGAAGAGCCAGGATGCTGAAGCTAATTAGTGCTTCTAATTAAGCTCAGCTAACTCAACAAGGAAGGACAAGAGTTGGATCTTCCTTATCTGCAGGGCTTAGAAGCAAAGCAACAGGTGCATTTAGCAAGAAGCCCACCAGGGGCTCCATCCCACCTCCTTGCCAATATTCTCTCGTTGGAATGTAAGAAGGAAGAGTGTAATTGGCCTCAGCACCTTTGAGTTATGCTCTCACCTCGAGTCAGAAGATTGCTGGCTCAAGTCCACTTCTAGAGAATTGACAGCAAAAATCCAGGCAGACCATCCAGTGTAGTACTGATGGAGCATTGCACTGTCAGAGGTGCTGTTTTTGAAATGTTTCCCATTAGATGGATGTGAAAGATTCCTTGGAACTAGTTTTAGGAAAAATGGAGTTGTGGGGGGGGGAGAAGAGTTCTCTGATGTCCTGGAGAATATTTATCTCAGCAACATCTATCTTATCACTCTGAGTGCTTTCTGTGTGCAAATTGGCTGCTGTTTATTATTGCAACTGCATTTAAAAAGACGCGAAGATATCGAAAGCACTGCAGGATCTCCCCCAGGTAGTGAAAAGTGTTTTTCTTCCCATTCTCTTCGCTCCTACAGATATTGTCTCCTGAACTGGAGGGTGTGGGTATTTTGCAGAGAATGGGGGGAGTAAATGTTGTTCTGTAATCACCTGTCAATGCACTTGCTGAGTTTGATCATTTCTGTTCTCTTAGCTCTCTTTAAGACACCATTCTATGCTGGCCAAGGATACCATGATTCATCAGAATTAATTCACATTTAATGACTCACTCTGCCACTCATTTTGCCAGAAGTTTGCAATTTAAAGAGACAAAGCTTATCTTTAATCCTCCCTGCCTTCTACCTTTAGATGCTAGTCACACCTAGTTATCTAATGGGCTTCCCATTTCAAAGACTTGAGATCGCTAGAGAGGCTGGTGGATGTCACAATGAGGGGTTGCAGGTTTTAAGGAGTACAAACCCCAGAGAGAGCTGGAATTGAAGTGTGTTGAGTGCAAGTTCCCATTTGATGAATGAACGTCCATATCCTCTTGGTGAGCTGATTGCTTGTTATTGTGCCTTGGAATTGAGAAACTTGTCCAGCCCCTGTGTGGAATGGACAGGTCTGAACAGAGGCTTGACTCTGTTGCAATTTTTCATCACCGTGTTAGAAGCGTTTCACCTTTATACTGTGCAGTCACTCACTAATCATTAGCCAATTAACCAGAACAAATGTTGCTATCTGGATAGGAACAGACAATAAGCAGCACAACTCGATCTGTGTGAGTGTTTACCACCATCTTCCTTACCATATGAATGTGCACTCTGACCCACCAAGAGGTTCCAGGTGAAGGCTTTCTCCAACAGCTACTTGCCTCTCTCTAATTAATCACAGCAGGTACCTAATCCAGATTACACAGGGTATTTTCAAACCTTGTTTCCAGCCATTATTATCATCCATTCCCTCAAAGGCCATCCAACAGTTTTTAGTATGGTGAGAAGATTTAGACAAGAGAACTGTATTTTAATCAGCCAGCATTTGTTGCCCATTCCTAATTGCCCCTTGAACAGAGTATCTTGGCCATTATAGAGGGCAATTAAGAGTCAACCACATCGCTGGTTCTGGAGTCACATGTAGACCAGACCAGGTAAGGATGGCAAATTTCTTTCCTTAAAGGGACATTACTGAAGCAGATAAGATGTGGCAGCATAACATACCATATGTTTAATGGCCAATTCGCCTCCATTTACTCACAATTGTTGAAAACAGATGGTTATGAGGCAAGCTTCACTTTCAGACTCCTTGGTTGATGTAGGCTAATGTTCTCTCCTATTTTCCTGTCAACCTCACAGCTTGCCCCAGTGTTTCACACACAGACCAAAGCAGCATGCCTAAGGATGCTGCACCACAAAATGAAGCTGTTTGGACATGTTAGCGACTGGAACTCAGCTGCCATTGAAGAAACTTTAAATAGCCCATTGTATGTGAGTGGCACAGTGGGTTAGCACCGCTGCCTCACTGCGCCAGGGACCTGGGTTCAATTCCCAGCTTGGGTCACTGTGTGGACTCTGCACGTTCTCCTCGTGTCTGCATAGGTTTCCTCTGGGTGCTCCAGTTTCCTCCCACAGTCCAAAGATGTGTAGGTTAGGTGGATTGGCCATGCTATATTGCCCCTTAGTGTCAGGGGCATTACCTAGGGTAAATGCATAGGGTTATGAGGATAGGGCCTGGGTGAGATTGTGGTCAGTGCAGACTCAATGGGCCAAATGGACTCCTTCTGCACTGCAGGGACTCTTATGATTCTGTTTAGTTCCTTCTTCAAGCAATCCTGAAGGAATACTAAGATTACAGTTAATGTCTGACCAAAAACCTCCCAGGTACTGATATTAAACAACAATTAGCAGAGATCTTAGTGATAAAATTGCTGAGTACAAGGTATTCAGGAAATGAAGAAAATGTGGAGAACATTCTCTGTTCCACCTTCTTCCTTTGGGAAAAAGGTACAAAAGTCACGTATCAACCAACTCAAGAACAGCTTCTTCCCTGCTGCTGTCAGACTTTTGAATGGACTTACCTTGCACTAAGTTGATCTTTCTCTACACCCTTGCTATGACTGTAACGCTACATTCTGCAGTCTCTCGTTTCCTTCCTATGAACGGTATGTTTTATTTGTATAACGTGCAAAAAACAATACTTTTCACTACATGATAATACATGTGGTAATAAATCAAATCAAAATTTAGCATAGCCAATCCTCCTAACCTACATATTTTTGAACTGTGGGAGTGCCTGGAGAAAAACCCATATAGACATGGGGAGAACATGCTAACTCCACACAGACTGTCACCTAAGACTGGAATCAAACTCAGGTCACTGGTGCTGTGAGGCAGCAGATTGGAGAAGTTTTGACGGTTTGTCTTGTAGAAGAGAAGGCTTAGAGAAGATTTGATAGAGATGTTCAAAATCATGCGGGATATGAACAAAGTAGATAGGAGGAACTGTTCCTGTATGTGAAAGAGCAAGCAGAGATTTAAAGTAATTTGCAAAAGAAGCAGAAGTGTCAAAGGGAAACAGTTTTTGCATAGTAAGTGGTGAGGTCTAGAATACACTGCCTGAGAGTGTGGTGGAGGCAGATTCAATTGAAGCATTGTAAAGAGAATGAGACTGTTCTCTGCAAAAGGAGATTGTGCAGGGTTACAAGGAGAATTCGGAGAGCCGGTGCACTCATGATGGATTCGGTGGCCTCCATCAGTGCTGTAATGTTCTGTAACTCCCATACAATGTCTTTGAGATCTCCTGCAAAGCTATGAATATTTATTCTGGCTATCCACTGATTAGTTCATTACTTCATGTAAATATCTGCATTGGCCTCTCATAATGCAACATTTTTAAATTAAAGGCTAAATAACATTCTTTCCTTTTGCAGTTACACTAATGTTCAATGGTTAAGTACCTCACAGACAGGGAAATCTTAGCCAGGTTATTTGAAATTGGATATCAGGGAGTGCACAGAATGATTCAATAGAATCTATAACAGAGAAACAGCATTTTGGCCTATCTGGCCTCTTTCTACCTCTCGTGACCTTCTCAATCCCGCACCACACTCCCCCATTTCCCTATATTCCTATCTCCCTCACGCATCAAACTTCAGCTCTGCATCTGAGGTGAATGACTTCCTGTATTCTCCCTGTGGCTGTGTGGATTTCCTCCCACATGCCAAAGATGTGTAGCTTAGGTGGATGGCTGTGCTAAATTGCCCCTTAGTGTCCAAAGGTGTGCAAATTAGATTGATTGGCCAACTTAAATTGCCCGTTAGTGTAGGTTAGATGGATTAACTAGGAAATGTGTGGGGTTATGGGGATAGAGTGGGGAGAGGGCCTGGGTGAGATACTGTCGGAGAATTGGTGCAGATTTAATGGGCCAATTTGCCTCTTCCTGCACTGTTGGGATTCTCTATGGAGGATGTATGCGGACAATGGAGAACATAAGAAATAGGAACAGGAGTAGGCCATCTAGCCCTTCTAGCCCGCCCCGCCATTCAATAAGATCATGGCTGATCTGAAGTGGATCAGTTCCACTTTCCCGCTCTCTCCCCATAACCCTTAATTCCTTTGTCTGTCAAAAACCTATCTACCCGTGACTTAAATATATTTAGCGAGGTAGCCCATCAGCAAACTTCTTCACCCTACACTCAGCCCCCTCCTCCAGATCATCTATATAAATGGTAAATAGCTGAGGCCCCAGCACCGATCCCTGCGGCACTCCACTAGTCACCAACCGCCAATCAGAATAGCACCCATTGATACCAACTCTCTGCCTCCTATTAGACAACCAATCCTTGATCCACGCTAACACCTTACGCCCAACTCCACACACCCTAACCTTCTGAAGCAAGCTTTTGTGAAGCACCTTATCAAACGCCTTTTGAAAATCTAGAAACACCACATCCACCGGTTCCCCTCTGTCTACCGCACTAGTCACATCCTCATAGAAATCCAATAAATTCGTCAAACCAAAATGAACCAATTGTCAGAATGCCTTGGGAATGAACATTACTGAAACAAGTTCTGATCAAATATGAAATGTTACGTTATTTCTATCATAAGAAATAGCAGTAGGCCATTTGGCCCTTCAAGCCTGGTCTGCTATGCAATAAGATCCTGGCTGACTTGCTATCTCAACACCATCTTTCTGCATAAAATCAACATCCATTGTTCCCTGGGATCCTAAAATCTATCAGCCTCAACCAGTGACTGTTCACAGCACTCTGGGATAGACAAACTCTATCAATCTCAGCCAGTGACCATCCACAGCACCCTGGGGCAGGCAGCTCCAAAGATTCAGAATTTTTCAACTTAGTCCACTCCCCCCCTTTCTTTGTTAAAAGTTTATTTACTAGTCACAAGTAAGGCTTACATTAACACTGCAATAAAGTTACTGTGAAATTCCCCTAGTCGCCTCACTTCAGCGCCTGTTTGGGTCAATGCACCCTAACCAGCACGTCTTTCAGACTGTGGGAGGAAACTGGAGCACCCGAAGGAAACCCACACAGATATGTGGAGAATATACAAACTCCACACAGACAGTAACCCAAGCCGGGAATCAAACCCGGGTCCCTGGCTCTGTGAGGCAGCAGTGCTAACCACTGTGCTGCCCACATCCTGGGACTGTGACCCCTAGTTCGTGACTCACCAGCCAAGGGGAAACAGCATCCTAGCATTCACCCCATCAAAAACAAATTGTTATGCCTGCTGCCAAATGGGAAAATACTGGAAATACTCAGCAGCACTGAAGCACTGTGGAGAGAGAAACAGAGTTAACTTTGGGGCTGAAGAATATAAAGGATATATTTGCATTGGAGGCAGTACAGTGGAGTGGAGTAGATTATCCCTGCATGTGGGGTTGTGCTACAGTGAGAGACTGAATGAATTGGGTTTATATTCTCTTGGGTTTAGAAAAACAGGAAGCGATCTCATTGGAACTGAGGGGGAATTGCTTGCCTCTATCCTTGCCCTCTCCGTTTTCAATAGTTTTATATCTGGCAAAGAAAAACACTCAAAGGAAATGAGTGAGGTGGAAGACATAATGACCCAGTTCTTATTCCCGGTCTCGCCACCCCAATGTTTGCAGACCAGGCTGTGCAGGCTAAGTTTCTTATTCATTAAGCATTGATTGTCCATCCTTAACTGACCTCCACATCAGAGCACTTGCTGTGGAACTGGAGTTACATGTAGGCCAGGCCATATAAGTATGGCAGTGAACCAGATTCATCTTTAATGACAATCAACAATGCTTTCATGGTCATCATTAGACTTTTAATTCCAGATTTTTATCACCATCTGCCATGCCAACTATTCCCCTCAGTTGAAGGGTCAGTCACAAGGAGACATAGGTTCAAGGTGAGGGGCAGGCGGTTTAGGGGAAATGTGAGGAAAAGCTTTTTTAACCCAGAGGATGGTGACGGTCTGGAACGCACTGCCTGGGAGGGTGGTGGAGGTGGGTTGCCTCACATCCTTGAACAAGTATCTGGATGAGTACTTGGTGCATCATGATATTCAGGGCTATGGGCCAAGTGCTGGCAGATGGGATTAAATGCGAGTTCAGGTGTTTCTAATGGTGTTAGTGCAGATTCAATGGGCTGAAGGGCCTTTTCTGGGTTGTATGATTCTATGGTAGGATTGATTATTAGTCCAGTGACAATACCACTGTGCCACCTCCTCCTGCAGTGATAAGATGGCCTAACCCTGCTCCTAAGGTTCCAGAAAGAACATGCAGCACGATGGCAGCACTGTTGCCTCACAGCACCACGGACCCAGGTTCGATTCTGGCCTTGGGTGACTGTGTGGAGTTTGCACGTTCTCCCTGTGTCTGCATAGGTTTCCTCCCATGAAACAAAAGTGTGCAAATAAAAACAAAATACTGTGGATCCTGGAATCTGAAACAAAAGCAGAAAATGCTGGAGAGATTAGAGCCAATGTTTCAAATCTGGACGACAATTAGGCGGATTGGCCATGCTAAATTACTCCTTAGTGTCCCAAGATGTGCAGGTTCGGTGGATTGGCCATGCTAAATTGCCCTCAAAATGTGCAGGTTAGGGGGCTGGCCATGCTAAATTGCCCTTTCATGTCCCAAAATGTGCAGGTTAGGGGGATTAGTTACACAAAAATGCCCCTTAGTGACCCAAGATGCGCAGGGTAGGGGGATTAGCTGGTTGAAGGTGTGGGGTTATGTGGATAGGCCTAGGTAAGATGGTCTGTCGCAGACTCAATGGGCCAAATGACCTCTTTCTGCTCTGCAGGGATTCTATGATTCTGTGACCCCACACATTTACCCCACTAATCCACCTAACCTGCACATCTTTGGACTATGGAAAGAAACCGGAACATTCAGAGGAAACCCACGCAGACAAGGGGAGAACGTGCAAACTCCACACAGAGTCAATAAATGCCAGAATTAGATTCGGATCCCTGGTATTGTGAGGCAGCAGTGCTAACTACTGTGCCACTTGTATAGATATATTTCTGATGAAACAACGTATTAAAGGGATAAAGGAAACAGGTGGATTCGAAACTACGAAGAGATCAGCCATGATCTGATTGAATGGAGGAGCCGGCTCAAAGGGTTGAGTTGCCTACTTCTGCTCCTAATTCCCATCAACTTGGTTATAGGGATAGGGCTTGGGTAAGATGCTCTGTCAGAGAGTCAGTGAAGGCTCAATGGGCCAAATAGCCTCCTTCTGCACTGTAGGGATTCAGTGAATCCATTTAAGGTCCTGATGCTCTTTTTAAACAAAAAATTCCCCTTTATCCAGGGTTGCAAAGAGGAACCTGAGCACTGGAGGTTGCTCTGGAGGGTTGACTTGCAATTCCTGGGGTGGGGAGAGAAAGTTCATAAGTTACAGGAGCAGAATTAGGCCATTTGGCCCATCGAGTCCACTCCGCCATTCAATCATAGCTGATATGCTCCTCATCCCCATTCTCCTGCCTTCTCTCCACAACCTTTCAACCCCCATTCCCAATTAAAAATCTGCTCCTTAAATTTACTCACTGTCCCAGCATCCACTGCACTTTTGGGGGAGCGAATTCTACAGATTTACAACCCTTTGGGAGAAGTAGTTTCTCCTCAACTCTGTTTTAAATTTGCTGCTCCTCAGACTGTGACCTCTTGTCCTAGAATGCCCCACAAGAGGAAGCATCCACTCGACGTCCACTTCAATCCATGATCTTTGAGCATCTTGTATACCTCAATTTGATCTCCCAGGGGCAGCATGTGACACAATGGTTGGCTCTGATGCCTCACAGCGCCCTGGGTTCGATTCCTGGCTCGGGTCACTGTCTGTGTGGAGTCTGCACGTTCTCCCCATGTCTGCATGGGTTTCCTCCCACAGTCCAAAGATGTGCAGATTAGATGGATTAGCCATGGTAAATTGCCCCTTAGAGTCAGGGAGACTAGCTAGAGTAAATTCGTGGGGTTATGGGAATAGGATCTGGGTGGAATCGGTGCAGACTCGATGAACTGAAATGGTCTCCTTCTGCACTGTAGGATTCTATGATTTCCCCTCATTCTTCTAAATTCCAGAGAGAATAGGCCTGAACTGTAAGACCAAAAGACATTGGAGCTGAAACAGGCCATTTTCTCATCCTGATTCTCCTGTCTTTTCCCCCATAACCCCTGATTCCCTTATTAATCAAGAACCTATCTATCTCTATATAAAAGCAAATTACTGTGGATGCTGGAATCTGAAACCAAAAGAAAACATGGTGGAAAATCTCAGCAGATCTGACAGCATCTGTGAGGTGAGAAAAGAGCTGATGTTTCGAGTCCAAATGACCCTTTGTCAAAGCTCTGTTGATCACTTTCTTAAAGACACTCAATGGCCTGCCTCCACAGCCTTCTGCGACAAAGAGTTCCACAGATTCATCACTTGCTGGCTGAAGAAATTCCTCCTCATTCTCTGTTTTAAAGGATCATCCCTTCAGCCTGAGGTTGTGTCGTCTGGTTCTAGTTTTTCTGACGAGTGGAAACATCCTCTCCACATCCACTTGGTCTAGACCTCGCAGTATCCTATAAGTTTCAATAAGATCCCCTCATCATCCTTCTAAACTCCAGAGCCTGAGTATAGACCTATATTCTCTGGAATTTAGAAGAATGAGGGGAAATCATAAAATCATTGAAACCCTAGAGCACAGAAAGAGGCCATTCAGCCCATTGAGTCTACACCAACCACAATCCCTCCCAAGCCCTATCCCCATATCGCTACATATTTTACCCACTGATCCCTCTCACCTACGCATCTCAGGACACTAAGGGGCAATTTTAACACGGCCAATCAGCCTAACCTACACATCTTTGGACTGTGGGAGGAAACCAGGGCACCTGGAGAAAATCCATGCAGACATGGGGAGATCATGCAAGCTCCACACAGACAGTGATCCAAGCCGGGAATCAAACCCAGGTCCCTGGAGCTGCAAAGCAGCAGTGCTACTCTGCTGCCCAAATAGAATCCTACAGTGCAGAAGGAGGCCATTCAGCCTGTTGAGTCTGCATCATTCCTCATAGCTCAAGCTCTTCATTCCTGGGATCGTTAATCAAGAACCTATCTATTTCTGTCTTAAAGACACTGTTCAGTCTGGAAAGGTGTGGATGTGGGTGAGATGACCACCCCTATATGCTACCCCTCCCTTAAGCAAAGGAGACCAAAAATGTGGCTGCTTCTTGTATACGTATGTGTGTGTGTGTGTGGTTCAATTGCTGGGCCTGGGATTTTGGGGGCTGGCACTCCTTTGTCTGATGAATGAATGGGACTTTGTCAGACAGAAAGAGAGAGAGAGATCTCTCCCAGACACGTGGTCTCCTAGACTGGGACTACCCATTTAGTCCTTCTAATCATGTGCTAATGGGAGGGGGGGATAAAATAAAGTCTTCCCTACAAAAGATAAGGCTGAACTTTCCACTTCCATCCCCCCTCCTCCTCCTTTAAGCAAATAAAATGTACCTTAATTAAAAAAAACAGTCAAAGACACACATTGCTGAGGGAATGTTGCAAGAGGCCGGAAGCGATGGGCGGGGCCTGATGTCTCAACCAAGCTTGGAGCGTGTGGCAGGGAGGAGGGGCGGCGACGCGATGACGCAACAGGAGGGCGGGACTAAGGTGCGGTGGACCAATGGGAGACGGGGGAAGCGCCTGAGTGACGGGAGGCGGTGGCCAATGGGCGGCGGGCCAGCAGGCTAGGCTGCGCCGGCCGGCCGCCTATAAGAGGGGGCGCAAGTGGTGCGACGAGTCTCTCTCTCGGCCGTGTGCGGCACAGCTCGGAGGTACACAGCGGGACGGACGGTCGCAACCTTTACTATAATTTAAAAACACATAAAAACAAAAAAAAATGTCAGAAGACGGCGCGGAGTACAGGTAATAGGAAAGAGAAAAGGGAAGGGGAGAGAGAAAATCGGGACTTCCATTCATTAAAAATGTCGGTGAGGGGAGTCATGGCACAAAATGGCCGGCGTGTGTGTGGGAAGGGAAGAAGAAAGCGAGGAGTTATTTTTCCATGGAGGGTCCTATCAGAATTAGCAATGGGTTTTTTTTCTCTGTAAAGGTTTAGGAGACTGATGTCCTTACCGCGGCGGGGTGGTGTGTTTTTCTTCGTCTCTGTGGTCGGCCGCGGTGAGGAGGAGAGGCGGCCGCTCGGTCGATGGCGACTGACGGTTGCCCGGAGGCCAACGGTCACTTTTCAAATAGCGTTCGAAAATGGAATGTTGGGCTCCGGCGCGCGGCGCAGGGATTGTGTTTGTCGTGGTGGTGGGGGGGGGGAGGGGGGGGAATTTGTTTCAAAATGGCGGATGGCCGCTTCCATCCTTATCCCGGGAGTGAGGGGTAGATGATTTCAGGCCCCCACCCCGGCCTCGGCGATGCCACATTTAAGGAGGGGGGGGGGGGACAAGAGAGGAAACGAGCCGGCCGGCTTCTTGCCCCCCCCCCAAAAAATCTTCAACGCGCTTGCGCGGACCGGCTTCTTCCCCTTCTCTGCGCCTGCGCGGGCCGGCTTGCTGGCAGGTGGGATTTCGCCGCGCAGGCGCTATTCCGCCGCTGCGCAACTGGCTTTGCGCAGCCGGGGGCCGCATGGCACGGGGGCTGCGCATGCGCGCCCAAGCTTCCTCATTCCCCCTTGACCTGTATAGAGGGAGGGGTCCCTTCCTCATTCTTTCACCCCCTCCCCCAAAATGGTCTGGAGGGAGAGACTTCTCATTCTCTTTCCCCCATTGACTTGTTTAGAAAGATCTCATTCTCTTCCCCCTCCATCTATTCTCCTGTATAGAGGGCTGGAGATGTGGGTTCTTTCCCCCATTTGATCTGTATAGGGGATCTCCTCATTCTCTCCCCCAAAGCCCCATTATCCTATATGGGGGGGTGGAATCATTGGATGGGAATCTAGAGGGCTACTGTCACCTAGAAAGGGTGGTGGGGGTGACAGTGCTTGGCACTGCTGCCTCCCAGGGAGAAGTCTCACAACGCCAAAGAACAAAAACAACCTGGGAAACAGGCCATTCGGCCCAATGAGCCTGCACCACCATTTTAATATTGCCAGTCCACCATGATCCTTATCCTTTGTTTTTATGGCAATCCACATTGAGGGAGAACTAATTTAGGGACAATTTATTACTTCCAGTCAGACTAATAGCACATCTTTGGGGTGTGGGAGGAAACCAGAGCACCTGGAGAAAACCCATGCAAGCACAGGGAGAATGTGCAAGCTCCCACAGACACTGGCCCAAATCCATGTGTCTGTACAGCAAACAGTGATAGTCACTGAGCTGTTGTGTTGCCCAGCATCTGGTCCAGTTTAAGTGCACACTAATGACATGAAGCACTAGGCCAGCTTAATTTCCAACAGGTTTATTTGGTAGCAAATGTCACTAGTTTTCAGGACTCTGCCCCTTTGTCAGGTGAATTCTGATCACACAGGGCATATAGAGGCACACTCAATTTACAGAATGCTGATTGGAATGATTAGAATCAGTATTCTGTAAACTGTCTTTATATGCCTTGTTTGTGATTCCCCACTCTCCTGACAAAGGAGCAGAGCCCCAAAAGCTAGTGGTGTTTGCTACCAAATAAACAAAGCCTTTGGACTTTAACCTGGTGTTGAGACATCTTACTGTGCTTACCCCAGTCCAATGCTGGCATCTCATCTTGGGTCCCTGCCTGCATGTTTCCCTGTCTCTGGGTTTCCTCCCACAGTCCAAAGATGGGGGGATTGGCCATGCTAAATTGTCCCTTAGTGTTTGGGGGTACAAGTGTGGGTAAATGTGCCTATGGGCATTGGGCCTGGGTGGTGCAAATGCGATGGACCAAATGGCATCCTTTTGCAATGTAGATTCTGAGGTGAGGCTTAAGACATCTAATGAGATGGGGATGTGAGGGTGCAGATCAGTAGGGGGTGAAGCTGGAAATGAGACTAAAAGACCCTCCTCCATTGGCAATATGGGGAAGGGATCATGGGAGGGTGTAAATGAGATTTGAGGGACCCTCTCCTCTAAACCCCCCCCAAATTAGGAATGAACTGGGGGTGGGGAGAAGGGGGGTGATGGTATGAAGGTGACAGGTGCTCCAGTTAAATAGGGGGTGCAATGGGCAGATTTTTAATTGGTAATGGGTTGAAAGATGATGGGTATGAGGAGCATATCAGTTGTGAGCTGGAGAGTTTAGGCCCAGTGAGACTAATGGTCTTAGGCGATGACTTTTAAGCAAATCAGGAATAGCAATGGACCAATTTCTCTTTGCTCAGGGTTTGGGTCTCTGCACTGAGTGCCAGTTGTTTGATAACATTGTCTTGTCTGATTGTTTGCCAGCCTCTCTTGCAAGAGAAGAGTGGGAGTTGAGCTGCTGCTATGTGTTGATGACTAATGTTCCTTTTGAACACTGCAGCAAGCCCTGTAACTCTGCAGCCTAATGTGCCATCTCCTTCTGTCAGACTGTGTAATTCTAACCCTTTTTTACTTTTTATATAGATCTAATGATCATGGCTGCCCTGACGGAATGGAACCCGAAGGGGTTATTGAGGTGAGTAAGCTGAGGCCATGGCTGTGTTGAACTCATTAGAAACTAAATGCTCCTAACAATGTTCTGGTGATGAGTCATCCAGACTCAAAACATTGGCTCTATTCTGTCCCCACAGATGCTATCAGACCTGCTGAGATTTTCCAGCATTTTGTTTAATTCCAGCATCCACAGTATTTTGCTTTTCCCTAATGTGTGTTCTTACACCCCTCCCAATATCAAATGGACTAGAGTCAGTGGCCATCAAAGCAGCTTCTAATTACGTTCTGTGCTGCCCAGGACTTTGGCTCTATCCCCAGTCAGTGGAAAAGATGATATTTTTGATATTGTATCATGTCTTAATCTGATTTGGGGTATAATGATCAACCATATTCATCCCAGTACATTCTGATTGTGAATCAATACTGGTTCATGCTATGGAGACAAGGAGCTGCAGGAGAACATCCATGTACACATGTTGTCCTGAATACCAATCGGAATACTCTGGAGAAACTTTTCAAAGAACCGGGGAAGGTTTAAGAACATAAGAAATAGGAGCAGGAGTAGGCCATCTAGCCCTTTGAGCCTGCCCCGCCATTCAATAAGATCATGGCTGATCTAAAGTGGGTCAGTTCCACTTTCCCGCTCTCTCCCCAAACCCTTAATTCCCTTGCCTACCAAAAACCTATCTACCCGTGTCTTAAATATATTTAGCGAGGTAGCTTCCACCATTTCAATGGGCAGAGAATTCCAGAGATTCACCCAAGTGTGAGTGAAGTTTGAGTGAAGAAGTTCCTCCTCAACTCCGATCTAAACTGCCCCCCCCCCCCCCTTACCTTGAGGCTGTGCCCTCTAGTCCTGCTGTCCTTTCTGAGCGGGAAGAATTGCTCTACCTCGACCCTATCCTTCCCATTCATCATCTTATACATCTCTATAAGATCTCCCACGAGTACAAGCCCAGTCTATTCAGCCTCTCTTCATAGTCCAACCCCCTCATCTCCAGTATCAGCCTAGTGAACCTCCTCTGCACTCCCTCCAAGGCCAAAATATCTTTGCGCAAGTGCGGTGCCAAAACTGCACACAGTACTCCAGCTGCGGCCTCAGCAGTGCCCTCTACAGCTGCAGCAAGACCTCCCTGCTTTTATATTCTATCCCCCTCGCTTTAAAGGCCAGCATCCCATTTGCCACCTTAATCACCTGCAGGCTGGGTTTTTGCGACTCATGCACAAGGACCCCCAGGTCCCTCTGCATCGTAACATGCTGCAGCTTTTTGCCCTTTAAATAGTAATCCCCCCTACTATTATTCCTGCCTTACTATCCTTTCCATGACCTTTGAAAATGCTTGTTTGGTTTTGCAGAGCAACTGGACTGAGATTGTGGATAATTTTGATGACATGAATCTCCGGGAAAACCTGCTCCGTGGAATCTACGCCTATGGTTTTGAAAAGCCATCTGCTATCCAGCAGCGAGCCATTCTTCCCTGCATCAGGGGTAAGAGTTACACTGGGTGATGAGAACAAACCTGCCACAAAGGCAGGTTTAGGGGCGAAGTGTAAAGTACAATTTGGTAATGGCTAGCAGAGCAGTGTTAAAAACAGCTGACTCATGGTAATACACACAAGCATGGCTTCTCATAGGGTAGAATTCTAATCAGAAATGTATGTAACATTGACAGTGCGTCATGTTTTGAGTTTATCCCCAATCATTGGGCAAAGGGGTACCTTTTGTGGTACTGCCTTATATCTGATTTGGGGGATAATAACTAACCCATTTTTTATCCCAGTCAATTCTCTGTGAATTGATACTGGTTCATGCAGTGGGCACAAGGTATTTTATCAATAGTAACCTGAGTGGAGCGCCCAGACTCTACGATTGTAAATGGTAGTTTTAGAACACTACAGCACAGAACAGGCCCTTCGGCCCATGATGTTGCGCCGACCAGTTACAAAAACAATGACCCACTAGCCTATACCAATCCTTTTTCGTCCATAAACCTATCTACAGATCTCTTAAACGCCCCCAAACTAGGCGCATTTACAACTGCAGCAGGCAGGGCATTCCAATCCCTCACCACCCGCTGGGTAAAGAACCTACCCCTGACATCCGTCCTGTAGCTACCCCCCCTTAATTTAAAGCCATGCCCCCTCGTGCTAGCTTTCTCCATCCGAGGAAAAAGGCTATCACTGTCCACCCTATCTAAACCTCTAATCATCTTATCTGTTTCAATAAGATCCCCTCTTAGCTGCCTTCTTTCCAACGAAAACAACCCCAAATCCCTCAGTCTCTCCTCATAGGACCTCCCCACCATACCAGGCAACATCCTAGTAAACCTCCTCTGCACCCTCTCCAAAGCCTCCACATCCTTCCTGTAATGTGGGGACCAGAACTGCACACAGTACTCCAAGTGCGGCCGTACCAGAGTAGTGTACAGTTGCAACATGACACTGCGACTCTTAAATTCAATCCCCCTACCAATAAACACCAAGACACCGTACGCCTTCTTAACAACCTTATCTACTTGATTCCCAACTTTCAGGGATCTATGTACACATACACCTAGATCCCTCTGTTCATCCACACTATTCAAAGTCCTCCCATTAGCCCTATACTCGACACATCTGTTGCTCCTACCAAAATGAATTACCTCACACTTCTCCGCATTAAATTCCATCCGCCACCTCTCGGCCCAGCTCTGCAACCTATCCAAGTCTCCCTGCAGACTATGATACCCTTCCTCACAATCTACCACACCTCCGACTTTGGTGTCATCAGCAAATTTACTAATCCACCCAACTATACCCTCACCCAGATCATCAATAAAGATTACAAACAGCAGTGGCCCCAAAACAGATCCCTGAGGCACACCACTCGTAACCGAACTCCATGATGAATATTTACCATCAACCACCACCCTCTGTCTCCTATCTGATAGCCAATTTCTGATCCAACTTCCTAGATTACCCCCAATCCCATACATCTGCATTTTCTGCAGAAGCCTACCATGGTGAATCTTATCGAACGGCTTACTAAAATCCATATACACCACATCAACTGCCTTGCCCCCATCCACCTCTTTGGTCACTCTATCAAAAAACTCAAGGTTAATAAGGCACGACCGACCCGCTACAAAACCATGCTGACTATTTCTAATCAATTCATTAATTGATTTGTATCAGTCTGACAGATGTTGGAGTTGCATGTGTAGGTGGGTGGCTGTCTGGTTCTGCTTCTGTTGACTGACAACCTTCTCCTCCTTCTAGAGTATGATGTCATTGCCCAGGCACAGTCAGGGACGGGTAAAACTGCCACGTTTGCCATTTCTATCTTGCAGCAGCTAGATGTAGGCCTGAAGGAGACACAGGCCTTGGTATTGGCCCCAACTCGGGAGCTGGCTCTGCAGGTAAGGTGGCTTTACTGTTTTCTCTGCCTTTTGTTTTTGAAGATGGCTTCTGTGCTTAACTGGCTGTAAATTGGTTCACAGTTAATTCCTCCATTTGCAATCGCTGTTGATTTTTGCTTTATAAAGGAACTCTTTGCATAACATTCTCTTTTTTTCCCCTTTTTTTAGATTCAGAAGGTCATTGTAGCTTTGGGAGATTACATGGGTGGAACTTGCTTCTCCTGTATTGGTGGCACCAGCATCCGGTCAGACATGCAGAAGTTTCAGCTGGAGGCCCCGCATATTGTGGTTGGAACCCCAGGCCGTGTGTTTGACATGATGAACCGGCAGCATCTGTGTAAGTACATGGCAAGAACAGCTTGGGAGTTTAGGGACAAGTCAGATTTCACACTGATGAAAGAAAATCCATATCATTTGCACATCCTGCAATACAAAAACAATGTTACTTTAATAACAATACGCACAAAACTCTGCATTTGTGGAGTGATGAGAGCTAACTGTTTGAGTTTAATATTCATAGAATCTGTACAGTGCAGAAGAGGCCATTTGGCTCATTGAGTCTGCACCAATTCTCTCAACAGCCTGCCTTACCCAGGCCCTTTCCCTATAACCGCAAAAGGCCTATCAACCTGACCTGCACACCTTGGGACTGGGAGAATGTACAAATTCTATAGTCTTCTTGACACAACTTTCTTGCTTTGCCAAATCTACTTCCAGAATTTTGTTTCATTCCAGCACCTGCTAGAACCTGCATCTGAATTTTGCATTTATTTTAATGAGTTTATATCATTAAACAATAACCACCACCCCCCCCCCCCCCCCCCCAAGCAACTGATCTGTTTGTATTTGGCTGTAGGTTGCATGCTGGATTAGGATCAGATTAGTACCATGTTTTCAACAGTAGCACTGCCTTGCACATGAATGTGACACCTTTTTCTCCTGTAGAACAGTTTCCACTCTGGGCCTGGCTGTATCAGTGAGGCTCTAGAACAGTCTCCACCCTGTTCTTAACTGGGTCAGTCAGAGTCTAGAATGGTCCCTCCCTGTGCCTGGCTGCATCAATGGGGCTCTTAAAACGGTCTTCACCCTGTGCTTGGCTGGGTCAGTTAGGGTCTAGAATGGTCTCCACCTAGTGCTTGGCTGGGTCAGGGTCTAGACCAGGGCAGCATTATTGTTAACTGGGTGCTTTCACTAAACAGATTATGTTTCTAAGAAACAAACTTTGTTTTAGCTACAAGGTACATCAAGATGTTTGTTTTGGACGAAGCAGATGAAATGTTGAGCAGAGGATTCAAAGACCAAATCTATGAAATATTCCAGAAACTCAACACTTCCATTCAGGTACATCATTCTGTCACTTGCTACAACAAGTAATCCCCGTTTGTGGGCCAGCTGTATGGTTTAATCAAATTTCACTAGTTAAGAACAGATCTTAGCATTTATCAATGTAGTAACTGATATAATTGACCCCCTCGGTTGGTCCATTCAAAGTAAAATCTTGTGCATGTTAAGCTGAGGAACTTGTGTTTTAGGGGAAAAGTGAACCATGGATTTCAAGTTGGAGCATCACAGAAGTGGATGGGGGGGCGGGGGGTGCTATCATTGCTCATCCTGGTTCCTGCAGAGTCCTGCCTTAGGTGGTGTTGTCCTGCACAAGCATCCTACTGCAGCCAGGAACTTTGGTTGAGTCTGGAGTTCTTGGCAATGACTGTAGGATTTGTTGGGACATAGATGAATTCCCCACACACATCGACTCAGAAGAAGCGGACCTCTTTCTTAATGTCCAGTGCTTTTGCCTGTAGATGTGGTGGCACAGTCTCTGGTCTCCCCTCTGTTCAGACAGATGGGTCTGATTTACTTCTCCTTATTAAAACAGGTGGTTCTGTTATCTGCCACCATGCCTTCTGATGTGTTGGAAGTGACAAAGAAGTTCATGCGTGACCCGATACGTATCCTGGTGAAAAAGGAAGAGCTGACGTTAGAGGGAATCAGGCAGTTCTACATTAATGTGGAGCGAGAGGTGAGTGACATGGATACTCTGGCCAAATTTGCCTTCCGCTTCACAGCTGAGGAGGAGATAATGTGACAATTCTGCTCCGCTAAGCGGCTTGGTGTCGAAGGAGATTTGTTTCCATGTGGATTGTGTGCTACAGTGGGATGCTGGCTCTTGAGTCTGCTGTCCATTGTGGATTACAGCTTGTGGTTTTACACTGGGGCTGACAGATTTATCCAAATGGCAGAGAACATGGTCTTGTCCTGGGGCTCTGCTGATATTGATGCTGTGTGCTTGTTAAAGCATCTTGTTGTTTGCTTGTCCCTAGGAGTGGAAACTGGATACCCTGTGTGATCTGTATGAAACGCTCACCATCACTCAGGCTGTTATATTCATCAACACACGGAGGAAAGTGGATTGGCTGACAGAGAAGATGCTTGCGCGAGATTTCACTGTCTCTGCTCTGGTGAGGTTGAGTGCAATGTTTCACTTTACCCTGTTGTTTTCCAGTGTTGACATGGCCAACTCCTACTCAACATTCTCAACTGGCATCAACATTCTCCAAATCATTTAGCAGATCTTCCTGGCAGCGACCGTCTCCTGGTCTGGTTACTTTTGTGATCTCCCTTTGAACATATAGAAAATTACAGCCCAGGAACAGGCCTGCATCAACTGTGCTGCCATCTGAACTCAAACCCCCTACCCTTCTGAGGACCATATCTCTCTCCCCATCCTATTCATGGATTTGTCATGGTGGTTGCTGAGCTGTTGAGTTACTGAGGCAGGTTGGCTACAGGCATCAGTCTGAGTTGTAAAACTGATGGATTCTGTCTCTTTTTACAGCACGGTGACATGGAGCAGAAGGAGCGGGATCTCATCATGAGAGAGTTCCGATCTGGGTCCAGCCGTGTTCTCATTACTACTGACTTGTTGGTGAGTTGGGGCATTTAATCTGGGCTCGTGGCAGTTTAGGAGTGGGAACATGGATGTAGCAAAACCTGATCTTGTGGTGGGACTTTTATGAAAGTATTGTTCCAGAGAACCCCTAGTTTATCCATAAAGATGAACGTGTGCTTTTTGGATTCTGGTTTTCTGGTAGAATAGTGAACTGCACTCCACTGTGAATTCTGGATTGACCCAAATTCACAACTAAAATGCAGTTAACAATTTTAATCTGCCTGCACAAAGTGTCATCAGGTGAGATGGGTCCCTGAGCATTTTAAAATTGGAGCTTTTTTGTTGGCCTGACCCTTTGAGGCAGAATTTGTGCCCAAGCTGTGACCCTTCAAATAGCTGGCATCAACATTCTCCAAATTTAGCAGATATAACTTATCTGGTGACTGAAATCGGGTCATTGATGGTTGTGAAGTTATTTAGCTTGCTGGTAGCTCTAATGAAGTTGGGTTTCTTCCAGGCTCGTGGAATTGATGTCCAGCAGGTATCCCTGGTTATCAACTATGATCTGCCTTCCAACCGGGAGAACTATATTCACAGGTGAGTGGAGAGTCTCATCTTTCCACAAGTAGCCAGCTTATCCACCATGGTGCAAACACTCACCTGTTGTGCTCCCTCCTCCCTCTCCCTGCAGAATTGGCCGTGGAGGCCGCTTTGGACGAAAGGGTGTTGCCATTAACCTAATCACTGAAGAGGACAGACGGACACTGCGTGACATTGAATCGTTCTACAACACTACTGTGGATGAGATGCCAATGAATGTGGCCGATTTGATCTGATTTTTGAGTTTGGTGAAGCTGTTTGAGGCTGTGAATGCTGACTGGTTTACTTGCAATCACAGGTTCATTTCTTTTTAAACTTGGTGTTTGAGTGTCGCCTGGATGCTCAGAACTGATCACTTTGCATAGAACACTGGTGGTCAGCTTCCTCGTCCTTCTCCTTGAAAGGTCCAGACTGGCAATGGGGTGGGGAAAGAGAATACTTATGGGGTCATTAAGAATTCTGGGTAAGTACTTTTTCAGGCCCAGTTGTCTTTTAGATTTAGTAGCATTAGATATTCTTCATCATGTAACCATGTATTTGCGGGCCCGGAAGTATCACAGGTGTTTGCAGTCTGCCAACTATGTGAAGCCAGCTTACTTCAGGATAATGTTTTGGGATTGAGTGGAGTGTGGGATAGCCGCCTTGGGATATGTGCTTATCACCGGACAGAGATCATGTACAAATCTTGCATTGTCTGTATAGTATTTATTTAAATGCTTTCAATAAATTTGTATTTGTTTACATGCATTGTCCTGGGAATCTTCAATGGTCTTAATAACTTTTGTGCTTTGGAACAGGGCAGGGACTTGGTGGGAGGGGGGAGGGGGGGGGGGGCTTTTCTCCAGTATCCACAATTCCCCAGAGTGGGGTGGGGGGAACATTGGGTGGGGATAGGGTGATCCTTCTCTTGATGACACCTGTGCAGAGAGCTACTACTCTACCTAACAACAATGTGGGCTGTGTTTTGTAGCTCCTTGCACTGGTCAGATGAATATGTACCTGGCCTGTGTGTGTGGGATTCCCCTCCTGATTATGATCTCCATCCATCTTAGCCAAAGTACAGCAAGTTGTTGAGCTCACCTCATGTTGCTGCAGAGTAGAGTCCTGTGTCTTGTTCTCTCGTGCATCTGGCTTTGGATGTTGCACTTTATAAAAGTCATGTATTATTGAACATTAAACTTGGTAAAAGACTCACCACTGCTGTTTGGTTACATTATTTTTTTCATGATTCTGCTATTGCTGTTTGAAGTGTTCTTTGTAATGCAGGGTTGGGTTTGGAACAGTGAAAATAAACCATGTCACAACATACTTCCATACAGCAATGAGGCACATCACAAATTTGTGACTTGCTCTATGACAAAATTTTGGTGGCTAATTCCAACCAGGAGGTGGGAGATCTGTAGGGAATCGGCACATGGCTTGACTGTAATGTCCATCTGGTTTCCACCATAATGCTGACCTGGTTAATGTAATTTTCCAAATCCATGTGAATTAGAGCCTCAGTTTGTTAAAACAGTTCAGAAATTTATCCAGTTCCCACAAGATTTGTTGTTTTGAACTTCTTCACTCAAAGGGTGGTGAATCTCTGGAATTCTGTGCCCGTTGAAGTGGTGGAGGCTGCTGCTTAAATATATTTAAGACGCAGGTTGTTAGGTTTTTGATAGGCAAGGGGATTAAGGGTTATGGGGAGAGGGTGGGAATGTGGAACTGAGACATGACAGATCAGCCATGATCTTATTGAATGGCAGGGCAGGCTTGAAGGGCTAGATGGCCACCTCCTGCTCCTAGTTATGTTCTAATATGTTGATTTTCTGCAGATGCTGTGTAATAGTATATGCCATTTTTTAGCTGTCTCACCAAGGTTTTTGCACCTTTTTTGAGTTTGTGGGGTAGCTCCAACTTGCATGCATGTGTCAGGTTCTTGGTCAGTGCATGCATGGGGAGGCCTGAGTTCAATGGGTGTTTTGAGATCTTAACTGCAAGAGTTGAGATTTGTGGTTGGTTTTAGTCTAATTACATGAATTTAGTAATTAAAATATCTTTCTTGTGGCACATTAGTTGGGACCTGCTGGATTAGGTTAGGTATTAGTCACAAGTAAGGCTTACATTAACACTGCAATGAAGTTACTGTGAAAATCCCCTAGTTAGCACACCTGCACCTGCTTAGGTCAATGCAGATAACTCTCCCATCTTTTGGACTGGGTAGTCTCAAATGTGGAGATGCTGGCATTGGAATTGGGTAAGTACGGTACTAGACTCAACACCCAGGTTAAAGTCTATGTTTACTTGGTAGTCTGAGCAGTGTTGCCCCTTCATTAGGACTCAACCTGAAGAAGGGGCAATGCTTGTGTTACCAAATACACCTGTTTAGACTTTTAACCTGGAGTTGAGACTATTGTCCCTACTGCAGTCAAATGCCAAACTCCCCTCATTTTTTAGACTATGGACTATGTTTTGGACTGTTTTCTCTCCTGGAGAAAACATGCAGATTCTACACACTGACTCAAGGCAGGAATTGAACTGGGGTCCCTGCCACTGAGGCAGCAGTGCTAACCACTCACCCTACTGTGCAGTGGTGTCACTGAATCAAGCTTTCCACCATGAAGCAGCCTTCAACTTTATCAGCAGTTTGGGATAGGGCAGTAATCCCTGGTTAAATTCTATAGCAGACCCTGGATGTCATAGAATCCCTACTGTACAGAGGGGCCATTTGGCTCATTGAGTCTGCACTGACCACACTCCCACACAGGAACTACTCCCATCTCCCTACACATTTACCCACTAATCCCTGGAACCTGTGCAGTTTAGGACACTGAAGGACAATTTTAACATAGCCTATCAACCTAACCCACACATCTTTGGACTGTGGGAGGAAACTTACCCAGAGGAAACTCAGGCAGACATGAGAATGTGCAAACTCCACAGTGAACTGAGCTGGGAATGTGCAAACTCCACACAGTGAACTGAGCTGGGAATGTGCAAACTCCACACAGTGAACTGAGCTGGGAATCAAACCCAGGTTTGATTCAACTGTGAAGCAGCAGTGCTAACCTACCGTGCTGCCCAGTCTAGAAACACTCAATATCTTAGCCTTCTGTTTGTTAATTGCAAACTAGTAACTGAATCAGAGACTCATCTCTATCAAAGATGTTTTTGTAGTGTTACTCAGCCTGCTGTTCAGGTGGAGCCATTTTGTCAATTTGTGTATGTATGAAATGGAAGAGTAACTACTTTTGAACTGGGGATGTTGAAAAGTGAGCATAATGATTTGTGTTCTCAAACCATGGGTTAGGGCAATTGCATTTGGGGCCCAGGAGGATGTGGAGGTCTGAGGGTGGAAGAAATGTACCAGTCTGCTGATTGTTCAAAACAATTCTCAAGCAGAAATTGCTCCGCTAACTGGGTTAAGTAGTGGCGCAATTGAGGTTTATGGTTAGTCGGGAAAGGGAAGAATGCGGAATCGATATTCTCCCAGAAGGTAGTGGATGCTGAGCTCAAGTTTTATTAGTCACAAGGTTTACATTTACAGTAACTTCATTGCAGTGTTAAAGACTAGGGGAGTCTCATTGAACAGTGGAGCAGGCTTGAGGGGCTGAATAGAACATTGCAGTGCAGGCCCTTCAGCCCTCAATGGTTTCACAGGTTGGTACAACAAACTTAAAGTCCATCTAATCTACACTTCCAATATCATCCATATGTTTATCCAATGACCATTTAAACACCCCTGTTGGTGAGTCAACGACTATTGTAGGCTGAGCATTCTGCACTTACCACCTTCTGCGTAAAGAACCTACCTCCTGTCCTATATCTATTGCCTCTCAATTTAAAGCTATGTCCCCTTGTGTGAGCCATCTCCATCTGAGGACGAAGGCTCTCAATATCCACCCTATCTAATGCCTCTATGAAGTCACCTCTTAACCTCTCTTACGAAAACAGCCTCCAGTCCCTCAGCCTTTCCTCACAAGATCTTCCCACCATACCAGGCAACATCCTGGTAAATCTCTGCACCCTTTCTAATCCTTCCTATAACGCGGTTACCAGAACTGTACGCACCAGAGTTTTGTACAGCTAAACTCTCCAAAACTCAATCCCTCTACCAATAAACGCCAAAATGGTCCACAGCATTTCCTACGTTGCAAAGGCCTTAGAAACCTCCAGTGCAGGAGGAGGCCATTTGGCCCATTGAATCTTGTTGACAACAATCCTACCCAGGCCTTAATCACTGTCACCCTAATTAGTCTTCCTGACAATAAGGGGCAGTTTAGGACAGCCAATCCACCTAACCTGCACATGCTTTGATAGTTTGGAGGGAGGGTTGTGGGATAGTGCGAGATGGGCTGTTTAAATTGACAAAATAATGGTGCCAATTGTCCACAAGAATGTCTGATAAAATGGCCGAGAGATATGACAGCTGCAACCATAGACGTGTACAATGGTTGAGTGACGATAGATGGCGTAGTTGGCCATTGAAGTGGATAGGGAAGGGACTGGGATGGGGCAATGAAGGCGGTTTCAACAGTGTTGTTGAAAGAATGACTTGTGGGGAAGAATGTCAGGGCTCAGGCAGCAGAGTTAGCCTTTTACTAGAGGGGTCAGTGAGCAGGCGAAGCTTTTTCACCCAGAGGGTGGTAGGAATCTGGAACTCGCTGCCTGAAAGGAGGCGGGTAGAGGCTTCACAATGTTTACAAAAGGCCAGAGTACAAGGCTGCAGAGTGTGTGCCGGAGAATGAGTAGGTCTTAGCTGGCACAGAGACTGTGGGCGAACGGCTTTGACTAAATGGATCCTGATGCTGAGGAATTGAAATTTAAATAGGCAAGAGACTGGGATTTGAGAACACTGCAATGCAGTTACTGTGAAAAGCCCACAGTCACCACACTCCAGCACCTGTTCGGGGAGACAGAGGGAGAATTTAGAGCCGATACACCTGACCCGCACCTCAGTCGGACTGTGGGAGGAAACGCACCAAGAAGGTCTGGAGTCCACATAGACAGTCACCCACGCAGGGATTCAAACCCAGGTCCCTGGCGCTGTGAAGTAGCAGTGTGAATCCCTGCGCTGACTCAGGATCGCTGCACGAGCAAGAGGGTCAGGGCCAATTGGGCGAAACCTGTCAGAGGGTCAGTGCCGAGGGAGCGCCGCACTGTCAGAGGGTCAGTGCTGAGGGAGTGCCGCACTGTCAGAGGGTCAGTGCCGAGGGAGTACCGCACTGTCAGAGGGTCAGTGCCGAGGGAGTGCCGCACTGTCAGAGGGTCAGTGCTGAGGGAGCGCCGCACTGTCAGAGGGTCAGTACTGAGGGAGTGCTGCACTGTCAGAGGGTCAGTGCTGAGGGAGTGCTGCACTGTCAGAGGGTCAGTGCTGAGAGAGTGCTGCACTGTCAGAGGGTCAGTGCCGAGGGAGCGCCGCACTGTCAGAGGGTCAGTGCCAAGGGAGCGCCGCACTGTCAGAGGGTCAGTGCCGAGGGAGTGCCGCACTGTCAGAGGGTCAGTGCCGAGGGAATGCCGCCCTGTCAGAGGGTCAGTGCCGAGGGAGTGCCGCCCTGTCAGAGGGTCAGTGCCGAGGGAGAGCCGCACTGTCAGAGGGTCAGTGCTGAGGGAGTGCCGCACTGTCAGAGGGTCAGTGCTGAGGGAGCGCCGCACTGTCAGAGGGTCAGTGCTGAGGGAGCACCGCACTGTCAGAGGGTCAGTGTCGAGGGAGTGCCGCACTGTCAGAGGGTCAGTGCCGAGGGAGCGCCGCACTGTCAGAGGGTCAGTGCTGAGGGAGCGCCGCACTGTCAGAGGGTCAGTGCCGAGGGAGCGCCGCACTGTCAGAGGGTCAGTGCCGAGGGAGCGCCGCACTGTCAGAGGGTCGGTGCCAAGGGAGCGCCACCCTGGACAGTCAGTGAGGTGGTGTGGGGGGAGCATAGCACTGCTGATGAGACAAAGATGAATGAAATTTGGATTATTCCAATCTTCGCTTGAGAAGGGAATTCTCTTTCCAGATCACAGCTGCTGCCTTATCGACTGCACAGTTAATGGTCTGGGGACTGGTGCCTCTCACACATCCCTCCCATTCCAGTTCGGGAGGTTTGCTAAATGGAGTTTGAGCTTTGCTCTTTCTTCATCATTGTAAAGCCACAGAGGGATTAAAATGATTGTGAAACCAATCTGCTGTTATTTGCGCAATAGGCAATGTAACAGGGCTTACTCACGTCTGTTAATCATTGAATATACTCAAAGCTCAGAACGAAACTGACCAGCAGCAATAGTCAGTGGCATCAATTCCTAATAAAATCATCCAGTACAGTGAAGGGCAACCTCGACTAACCAGTGGGCCGTGTGACTGCAAGACACAGGAGCAGAATGAGGCCACTCGGCCCATCGAGTCTGCTCCCCCATTCAATCATGGCTGATATTTTTCTCATCCCCCATTCTCCTGCCCTTTCCCCGTAACCCCTGATCCCCTTATTAATCAGGAACCTATCTATCTCTGTCTTAAAGACACTCAATGACCCCGGCCTCCTCTGCAGCAAAGAGTTCCACAGATTCACCACTCTCTGGCTGAAGAAATTCCTCCTCGTCTCGGTTCTAAAGGACCGTCCCTTTAGCCTGAAACCGGAGGAAACCCACGCCGACACGGGGAGAACGTGCAGACTCCACGCAGACAGTCAGCCAAGCCAGGAATCGAGCCTGGCAGCAATGCTAAACACTGGCGTTAACATGTGACAATAAATCAAACGGTAAAGACAGAAGAGATAGACACAGAGGGAGATCCGCAGGGCTCTCACAGTCAGTGTTGCGAGTGATCAGCTCACTTCATTCGCCCCTGGTTTATGTTTAAATCGCTTCAGTCAGACTGGCAGGAAAATATTCTACACGGAGGGAAATCAGTCCTGACGTTTAAAACCGGTGAGGAAAAATCTCGTGTCGCACTGACGCTTCTGATCTGACTCAATTTGTCATGTGCTAGTCACAAGAGCAGAAACTGCATCCTCATCAACTTTCACTCTCAAATCCCCATCATCCAGCCTCTCGCAATGAGGCAAGAGCACAGACACTTTGTGCCAGGATGCTTGATCTGATTTTGGCCCAGACTCCACTTTCTCTACACCACCCCTCCCCTGCCGACAGTCAGAATTCTCTCTAATTCAGCCCTGAATATCCCTCAGTCCCCCCACCGCTCTCTGCGGGGGGGAGGGGGTCAGAGTTCCACAGGCCTTTCAGAGAGGAGATCCTCTTTACTGCTGTCTTAAATGCTCATCTTTAAACTGTCTCCCCTCGTTCGAGTCTGTCCCATGAAGGGTAATGACCTCTCAGCGTCCACTCTGTGCAGGCCACCCCCCACCCCCCCCCCCCCCCCCCCCCCCCCCCCCCGCACTGAGGATCTCATCTGTTTCAATAAGATCACCCCTCATTCCTCTAAACTCCAGTCAATAGAATCCCTACAGTACAGAAGGAGGGGGCCATTCAGCTCAGCGAGTTTATAGACTACATCTCACCCAGGCTCTATCCCCTTAACCCCCATGTATTTACCCTGCTCATCCCCCTGACACTAAGGGACAATTTAGCATGGCCAATCCACCCTAACCTGCACATCTTTGGACACTAAGGGGCAATTTATCATGGCCAATCCACCCTAACCTACACATCTTTGGACACTAAGGGGCAATTTATCATGGCCAATCCCCCCTAACCTACACATCTTTGGACACTAATGGACAATTTAGCACGGCCAATCCACCCTAACCCTGCACATCTTTGGAGACTAAGGGACAATTTATCATGGCCAATCCCCCTAACCTACACATCTTTGGAGACTAAGGGACAATTTAGCACGGCCAATCCACCCTAACCTACACATCTTTGGACACTAAGGGACAATTTAGCATGGCCAATCCCCCCTAACCTACACATCTTTGGAGACTAAGGGACAATTTAGCACGGCCAATCCACCCTAACCTGCACATCTTTGGACCGTGGGGGGAAATCGGAGCACCCGGATGAAACCCACGCTGGCACGGGTGGGGGTGGGGGGTGAGGAGAACGTGCAGTCTCCGCAGTGACCCAAGGCCTGGAATTGAACCCGGTTCCCTGGCGTTGTGAGACAGCAGTGCCAACCCGCTGTGCCAGCCATATCAAAGATACTCAATTTTACTCACGGGGCCTGTGGTTGGCGAATATGAACCCAAGGTTGCGCCCCGACCGCACCCCCCCCCCTTGCCCCCCCCTGCAATGCAGGAGAGGCCACCCACTCACTAGCCCAGGTAGCCCATCACTGTCTGAGGGGTGTGGAGTGAGGGGGTGAGAGAGGGAGAGAGCATGGGAAGAGAATGGCATGGATTGAGAGTTCTTGCAAAGAACAATAGCTAGTTGAGAAGGATTGAAGTGTTGCTCTGAACAGTTGACTGGGAGATGAAGGGACTCAGGGGTTGTGTGTGGGGTTGGGCAGGGAGGGTTGTTGCTAAAATGTTGGAGTGGTTTTTGATTGGCTGTATGCAAATGATCTCACGTTGTATCAGTTTCATTTCCCAGAACTGAGATCATCAGCAGATGCTGAAAGGATCGCAGTTACAGGCAAAGCAAGTGGACTTGTCTTTCAGTCGGTGCACAGAGGGACAGGAGAGAGACAGACAGGGAGAATGAGCATCAGAACAATGTCCAGGGCACTGATACTCTGCCTCTTCCTCTGCACCATCCCTGCCGGTGAGTTTCTCTTCTAGAGTTTGAGTTGAACTTTCCAACAGCAGCCAAACTCTCCCGGAGGTTGGAGCTGGGTTCCACCCGGCTCTGCGCATTGCGGGTGGGGTGGGGGGGGAATTTATTTTACGTTCACCCCACCCACCTCCCGTAGGAAGGGGGGGGTGGAGGTTGGCACGGTGGCACAGCGGGGGTTGGCACTGCTGCCTCATGGCCCCAGGGAGCCCGGGTTGGATTCCTGCTTCGGGTCACCCTCTCTGTGTGGTATTTGCATGCTCTCCCCGTGTCTGCGTGGGTTTCCTCCCGGTGCTCTGGTTTCTGGGGGATTGGCCATGATAAATTGTCCCTTAGTGTCCAAAGATGTGTAGGTTAGGGGGATTGGCCATGCTAAATTGTCCCTTAGTGTCCAAAGATGTGTAGGTTAGGGGGATTGGCCATGATAAATTGTCCCTTAGTGTCCAAAGATGTGTAGGTTAGGGGGATTGGCCATGCTAAATTGCCCCTTAGTGTCCAAAGATGTGCAGGTTAGGGTGGATTGGCCAGGCTAAATTGTCCCTTAGTGTCCAAAGATGTGCAGGTTAGGGTGGATTGGCCATGCTAAATTGTCCCTTAGTGTCCAAAGATGTGTAGGTTAGGGTGGATTGGCCATGCTAAATTGTCCCTTAGTGTCCCAAAGATGTGTAGGTTAGGGTGGATTGGCCATGCTAAATTGTCCCTTAGTGTCCAAAGATGTGTAGGTTAGGGTGGATTGGCCGTGCTAAATTGTCCCTTAGTGTCCCAAAGATGTGTAGGTTAGGGTGGATTGGCCATGCTAAATTGTCCCTTAGTGTCCAAAGATGTGTAGGTTAGGGTGGATTGGCCGTGCTAAATTGTCCCTTAGTGTCCCAAAGATGTGTAGGTTAGGGTGGATTGGCCGTGCTAAATTGTCCCTTAGTGTCCCAAAGATGTGTAGGTTAGGGTGGATTGGCCATGCTAAATTGTCCCTTAGTGTCCCAAAGATGTGTAGGTTAGGGTGGATTGGCCATGCTAAATTGTCCCTTAGTGTCTAAAGATATGTAGGTTAGGGTGGATTGGCCATGCTAAATTGTCCCTTAGTGTCCAAAGATGTGTAGGTTAGGGTGGATTGGCCATGCTAAATTGTCCCTTAGTGTCTAAAGATGTGCAGGTTAGGGTGGATTGGCCATGCTAAATTGTCCCTTAGTGTCCCAAAGATGTGTAGGTTAGGGTGGATTGGCCATGCTAAATTGTCCCTTAGTGTCCAAAGATGTGTAGGTTAGGGTGGATTGGCCATGCTAAATTGTCCCTTAGTGTCCAAAGATGTGTAGGTCAGGGGGATTGGCCGTGCTAAATTGTCCCTTAGTGTCCAAAGATGTGTAGGCTAGGGTGGATTGGCCATGCTAAATTGTCCCTTAGTGTCCAAAGATGTGTAGGTTAGGGGGATTAGCCATGCTAAATTGTCCCTTAGTGTCCAAAGATGTGTAGGTTAGGGTGGATTGGCCATGCTAAATTGTCCCTTAGTGTCCAAAGATGTGTAGGTTAGGGTGGATTGGCCATGATAAATGCGCGAGGTGATAGGGATAAGGCAGCTGGGGAGGAGCTGGGTGGGATGCCCTTTCAGAGAGTGGGTGTAGACTGGATGGGCCAAATGGCCTGCGGGGATCGTATGGTGGATGTAATGCGCTGCCTGGGAGGGTAGCAGAGGTGGGAAACTTCACACTGTTTAAAACGAATGGGATTTTGAAATGTTTTAACCGTCAGGGCGATGAGTTAAGTGCTATAATGTGGTTTGGTTGCTGCATGCTCGATGGGCCGAAGGGCCTCTTGTGTACTGTACGACTCTAATTTGGGGAAATTTCTGTAACTTTTGCAGAAGGCTCTCTGCTTGCAGTGAGAGGGAGTGGGCATGTGTAATTAACAAAATATTGGGATTTCACACTGTCTAAATGAAACTTTTTTCCAAAAAAGATTCTTCTCAAACAATCGCCCAGTTTTATTTAGAATCTAAATCAAAATTTTTACTTTTTTTTTAACCAGCTTGATGTGAACTTTTTAGGGTGACACAGTGGGTTAGCACTGCTGCCTTACAGTAAAAAGTCTGACAACACCAGGTTTTAGTCCAACCGATTTATTTGATAATATTCTCACAAGCAAGCAAGCTTTGACGAAGAGGGTAACCCCGAAAGCTTGTGAGAATATTATCAAATAAATCGGTTGGACTAAAACCTGGTGTTGTCAGACTTTTTACTGTGTTTACGCCTGTCCAACGCCAGCATACCCACATCATGACTACTATCGGCCTTACAGTGCCAGAGACCCGGGTTCAATTTCTGGCTTGGGTCACTGTCTGTGCAGAGTCTGCACATTCTCCCTGTGTATCTGTGGGTTTACTCCCACAGTCGAAAGATGTGCAGGTTAGGTAGATTGGCCATGGTAAATTGTCCCTTAGTGTCCAAAGATGTGCAGGTTAGGGTGGATTGGCCATGCTAAATTGTCCCTTAATGTCCAAAGATGTGTAGGTTAGGTGGATTGGCCATGATAAATTGTCCCTTAGTGTCCAAAGATGTGTAGGTTAGGTGGATTGGCCGTGCTAAATTGTCCCTTAGTGTCCAAAGATGTGTAGGTTAGGTGGATTGGCCATGCTAAATTGTCCCTTAGTGTCCAAAGATGTGCAGGTTAGGGTGGATTGGCCATGCTAAATTGTCCCTTAATGTCCAAAGATGTGTAGGTTAGGTGGATTGGCCATGCTAAATTGTCCCTTAGTGTCCAAAGATGTGTAGGTTAGGGTGGATTGGCCGTGCTAAATTGTCCCTTAGTGTCCAAAGATGTGTAGGTTAGGGTGGATTGGCCATGCTAAATTACCCCTTAGTGTCCAAGGAGCAGGTTAGGAGGATTATCAGGGTAAATGTGTGGTGTCAGAGGGGTAGGGCCTGGGTAGGAGGCTTTGTTGGAAGAGTGGGTACTGATTTGATGGGCTGAATGGCCTCCTTTTCCACTGTAGGGATTCTATGAAACTTTTACATCTGCACCGGGTTTTTGCCGACCCACAGTATTCCGTTCCAGGCAGCCACTCAGGGGTTGATGCAGCACACCAGGCCTAAGGGGGAAGGCACGGTGACACAGTGGGTTAGCACTGCTGCCTCACAGCGCCAGGGACCCGGGTTCGATTCCTGGCTCGGGTCACCGTCTGTGTGGAGACTGCACGTTCTCCCCGAGTCTGTGTGGGTTTCCTCCCACACTCTGAGAGATGTTAGGGGGCATTGACCTGAACAAGTGTGGCAACACTTGGGATTCTCACCGTATCTTCATTGCAGTATTAATTAAGCCTTACTTGTGACACGAATAAATTAACTTTCCCTAAGATGCCTGTTCGAACTCTTTGAAGGAAGTATCCACTTCTTGCCTTCTCCCTTGATCCAGTTGCCCTTATGGGAGTTCCTACAGGATCAGTTCCCACTTACCGGTGCGGTAGCACAGTGGTTAGCACTGCTGCTTCACAGCTCCAGGGTCCTGGGTTCGATTCCCGGCTCGGGTCACTGCCTGTGTGGAGATTGCACATTCTCCTCGTATCTGCGTGGGTTTTCTCCGGGTGCTCCGGTTTCCTCCCACAGTCCAAAGATGTGCGGGTTAGGTTCATTGGCTATGCTAAAAATTGCCCCTTAGTGTCCTGGGATGTGTAGGTTAGAGGGATTAGCAGGTAAATGTGTAGGGATATGGGGATAGGGTCTGGGTGGGATTGTGTTCGGTGCAGACTCGATGGGCCGAAGGGCCTGTTTCTGCACTGTAGGGTTCTATGTTCTATGTTCTACCCTTGCCGCAGTATCTTACAGCTCAGAACAGTCAATTGCGTTGTGTATATTAGAGAGAAAGGCTTGTGAAATCCCTGCCCAGTGAAGCAGTTGAGGCTCCCTCATTGAATGTTTTTAAGGCAAGGACAGACACATTTCTGAACAGTAAAGGAATTAAGGGTTATGGTGAGCGGGCGGGTGGAAGTGGAGCTGAGTCCACGAAAAGGTCAGCCGTGATCTTATTGAATGGCCTCGATGAGGAGATGCTGGCATAGGACAGGGGTGGGCACAGTAAGAAGTCTCACAATACCAAGGTAAAGTCCAACAGGTTTATGTGGAATCATATGAGCTTTCGGAGCGCTGCCCCTTCCTCAGGTGAGTGGAGAGTTGGGTTCACAAACACCGTGTACAGAGGCCAAGACACAGTCACACGATAATGAACACTGCGTATAGAGGCCAAGACACAGTCGCACGATAATGAACACTGTATATAGAGGCCAAGACACAGTCGCACGATAATGAACACTGCGTACAGAGGCCAAGACACAGTCGCACGATAATGAACACTGTGTATAGAGGCCAAGACACAGTCGCACGATAATGAACACTGCGTACAGAGGCCAAGACACAGTCACACGATAATGAACACTGTGTATAGAGGCCAAGACACAGTCGCACAATAATGAACACTGCGTATAGAGGCCAAGACACAATTACACGATAATGAACACTGCGTATAGAGGCCAAGACACAATCGCACGATAATGAACACTGCGTATAGAGGCCAAGACACAATTACACGATAATGAACACTGTGTATAGAGGCCAAGACACAGTCACACGATAATGAACACTGTGTATAGAGGCCAAGACACAGTCACACGATAATGAACACTGTGTATAGAGGCCAAGACACAATTGCACGATAATGAACACTGCGTATAGAGGCCAAGACTCAGTCGCACGATAATGAACACTGCGTATAGAGGCCAAGACACAGTCGCATGATAATGAACACTGTGTATAGAGGCCAAGACACAGTCACACGATAATGAACACTGTGTATAGAGGCCAAGACACAGTCACACGATAATGAACACTGTGTATAGAGGCCAAGACTCAGTCGCACGATAATGAACACTGCGTATAGAGGCCAAGACACAATTGCACGATAATGAACACTGCGTATAGAGGCCAAGATACAATTGCACGATAATGAACACTGCGTATAGAGGCCAAGACACAGTCACACGATAATGAACACTGCGTATAGAGGCCAAGACACAGTCGCACGATAATGAACACTGCGTATAGAGGCCAAGACACAATTACACGATAATGAACACTGCGTATAGAGGCCAAGACACAGTCACACGATAATGAACACTGTGTATAGAGGCCAAGACACAGTCACACGATAATGAACACTGCGTATAGAGGCCAAGACACAGTCACACGATAATGAACACTGTGTATAGAGGCCAAGACACAGTCACACGATAATGAACACTGCGTATAGAGGCCAAGACACAATTACACGATAATGAACACTGTGTATAGAGGCCAAGACACAATCGCACGATAATGAACACTGCGTATAGAGGCCAAGACACAATTACACGATAATGAACACTGCGTATAGAGGCCAAGACACAATTACACGATAATGAACACTGCGTATAGAGGCCAAGACACATTCGCACAATAATGAACACTGCGTATAGAGGCCAAGACACAATTACACAATAATGAACACTGCGTATAGAGGCCAAGACACATTCGCACAATAATGAACACTGCGTATAGAGACCAAGACACAGTCACACGATAATGAACACTGCGTATAGAGGCCAAGACACAATTACACAATAATGAACACTGCGTATAGAGGCCAAGACACAATTACACAATAATGAACACTGCCTTTGAGGCCAAGACACAATTACACAATAATGAACACTGCGTATAGAGACCAAGACACAGTCACACGATAATGAACACTGCGTATAGAGGCCAAGATACAATCGCACGATAATGAACACTGCGTATAGAGGCCAAGACACAATTACACAATAATGAACACTGCGTATAGAGGCCAAGACACAGTCGCACGATAATGAACACTGCGTATAGAGACCAAGATACAGTTACACGATAATGAACACTGTGTATAGAGGCCAAGATACAATTACACAATAATGAACACTGTGTATAGAGACCAAGATACAGTTACACGATAATGAACACTGCGTATAGAGGCCAAGACACAATTACACAATAATGAACACTGCGTATAGAGGCCAAGATACAATTACACAATAATGAACACTGTGTATAGAGGCCAAGACACAGTCACACGATAATGAACACTGCGTATAGAGGCCAAGACACAATCACACGATAATGAACACTGCGTATAGAGGCCAAGACACAGTCGCACAATAATGAACACTGCGTATAGAGGCCAAGACACAATTACACGATAATGAACACTGCGTATAGAGGCCAAGACACAGTCGCACAATAATGAACACTGCGTATAGAGACCAAGACACAATTACACGATAATGAACACTGCGTATAGAGGCCAAGACACAATTACACAATAATGAACACTGTGTATAGAGGCCAAGATACAATTGCACGATAATGAACACTGCGTATAGAGGCCAAGACACAGTCGCACAATAATGAACACTGCGTATAGAGACCAAGACACAATTACACGATAATGAACACTGTGTATAGAGGCCAAGACACAATCGCACGATAACGAACACTGCGTATAGAGACCAAGACACAGTCGCACGATAATGAACACTGCGTATAGAGGCCAAGACACAATCACACGATAATGAACACTGCGTATAGAGGCCAAGACACAGTCGCACAATAATGAACACTGCGTATAGAGGCCAAGACACAATTACACGATAATGAACACTGCGTATAGAGGCCAAGACACAGTCGCACAATAATGAACACTGCGTATAGAGACCAAGACACAATTACACGATAATGAACACTGCGTATAGAGGCCAAGACACAATTACACAATAATGAACACTGTGTATAGAGGCCAAGATACAATTGCACGATAATGAACACTGCGTATAGAGGCCAAGACACAGTCGCACAATAATGAACACTGCGTATAGAGACCAAGACACAATTACACGATAATGAACACTGTGTATAGAGGCCAAGACACAATCGCACGATAACGAACACTGCGTATAGAGACCAAGGCACAGTCACACGATAATGAACACTGCGTATAGAGGCCAAGACACAATTACACAATAATGAACATTGTGTATAGAGGCCAAGATACAATTACACGATAATGAACACTGTGTATAGAGACCAAGACACAATTACACAATAATGAACATTGTGTATAGAGGCCAAGATACAATTGCACAATAATGAACACTGCGTATAGAGGCCAAGATACAATTGCACAATAATGAACTGTTCCTGATCACCCAGGGAAGAAATGACTGAGTGAGAGACCCATGGTTCACAAAGGAGATTGAATGTCTTGTCAAGAGGAAAAAGGAAGTCTATGTAAGGGTGAAAAGAACAAGGTTCAGTGGGGTCACTTAATGGTTACAAGATAGCTAGGAATAGGTTAAAAAAGGGCTTAGGAGAGCTGGGAGGGGGTATGAGAAGTCCTTGGTGGGTTGGATAAAGGAAATCCCCAAGGCTTTTTCCTCTTATATGAGAAATAAAAGAATGACTGGGTGAGGTTAGGGCCGGTCAGGGGTAGTAGTGGGTACTTGTGCGTGGAGTCAGAAGAGATACTGATGCGTTGAATGAATACTTTTCTTCAGTGTTCACTAAAGAGAGGGACCATGTTTTGAGGATGAGGGTGTGAGATACAGGCTGATAGGATGGAGGAGGTAGATGTTCTGAGGGAAGATGTATGAGCAACTTTGAAAAACCTGAGGGTGGCTAAGTCCCCTGGGCCAGATGGATACATCCTAGGGTACTTTGGGAGGCAAGGGATGAGATTGTGGAGCCTTTAGCTTTGATCTTTGGGTCCTCACTGTCCACGGGGATTGTGCCGGAGGACTGGAGAGTGGCGAATGTTGTTCCTCTCTTCAAGAAAGGAAATAGGAATGACCCTGGTAATTATAGGCCAGTTAGTCTCACTTCAGTGGTGAAGAAGTTAATGGAAAGGGTCCTGAGAGGTAGGATTTATGACCATTTGGAAAGATGCAGTTTAATCCGGGATAGTCAGTGAGGGGTAAGTCCTGCCTCACAAATTTTATTGAATTCTTTGAGGGGGTAACTAAGTGTGTGGATGAAGGTGGAGCAGTTGATGTCATATACATGGATTTTAGTAAGGCGTTTGATCAGGTTCCCCATGGTAGGCTCGTGACGAAAGTAAGGAGGTGTGGGATGAAAGCAAATTTGGCCGATTGGATAAGTAACTGGCTGTCTCAAAGAAGGTGGTGGCAGAGGGAAAATTTTCAGACTGGAGGCCTGTTACCAGTGGTGCACCACAGGGATCAGTGCTGGGTCCTCTGCTATTTGTGATTTTTATCAGTGACTTGGAAAAGGGGTCTGAAGGGTGGGTTAGTAAATTTGCTGATGACACCAAGATTGTTGGAGGGCTCTTGTAGGCTGTAAAGAGACATTGATAGGATGCAGAGCTGGGCAGAAAAGTGGCAGATGGAGTTTAACCCTGATAAGTGCGAGGGGATTCATTTTGGTAGGACAAACTTGAATGCGGATGACAGGGTCAATGGCAGGGTTCTGAGGAATGTGGAGGAACAGAGAGATATCCACAGGTCTCTGAAGATTGCCACTCAAGTGGATAGAGCCGTGAAGAAGGTTGATAGTGTGTTAGCGTTTAAGAGCCTTGGGGTTATACTGCAACTATACCGGACCTTGGTGAGACCACATTTGGAATATTGTGTGCAGTTCTGGTCTACCTCACTATAAGAAGGATGTGGAAGCATTGGAGAGAGTGCAGAGGAGATTTACCAGGATGCTGCCTGGTTTGGAGGGTAGGTCTTATGAGGAAAGGTTGAGGGAGCTGGGTCTTTTCTCTTTAGAGCGGAGGAGGATGAGATGCGACTTAATTGAGGTTTATAAGATGATGAGGGGGTATAGATAGAGTGGACGTACAGAGACTATTTCCTCAGGTGGACATAGGGGACATTAAAGGGTCCTGAGAGGTAGGATTTATGATAGGGGGCATAACTATATTCACTGAGGGACTAATCTTGTCACCAGGAGAACTCTCCTATTCTCCGACAGAACCATGTTGTGGGATCTTTAGCATCCACTTGCCCGGGGATGGTGGAGGGGTGCTTTTTTTTAACACCTCATCTGTAGGATAGCACCTTGGGCAGTGCAGCACTCCCTCAGCACTGCCCTGCCTTCCCTCACAGACCCTGGTTTACTGCGCTGAGTTTCTGGGGTAGGACTTGAACCAGGAACTTTGCAGTTCTGCGGAGAGCCTGTCATGAATGGAGCCACAGCTGACATCAGCAGGAACACACGCGAGGGTTACCACTAATGGAATGGTTCTGTCAAAGAGCAACACAGACTGGATGGGCCGAAAGGCAGTTTATCACAGTGTGATGTAGTGGTGTTTGATTGGGATTTGTACACATTCCTCAGACTATCTTATTCTCCAGAGAGGCACAGTGTCTGAAACTTATCTCACCCACTGTTACTGTTTCTCCTCAGCTCGTAGTTCCTCTTCTTGCCAAACTTTCAATTTAAATTTCACATTTCCCTTCTAAACCGTATCAGCTCATTGAGCTATTGACACCTTCTCTTTGTGGTTTCTGTACTGATATCTCTCTCACTCTCCTTGTTCTCTCTCTCTCCAATTTCACTCTCTCTCTCTCTCTCACTCTCCTTGTTCCCTCTCTCTCCAATCTCACTCTCCTTGTTCTCTCTCTCTCTCCAATTTCACTGTTTCTCTCTCTCTCTCCAATCTCACTCTGTTTCTCTCTCTCTCTCTCCAATCTCACTCTGTTTCTCTCTCTCTCTCCAATCTCACTCTGTTTCTCTCTCTCTCTCCAATCTCACTCTGTCCCTGTCTCTCTCTCTCCAATCTCACACTGTTTTTCTCTCTCTCTCTCTCCAATCTCACTCTGTTTCTCTCTCTCTCTCCAATCTCACACTGTTTTTCTCTCTCTCTCTCTCCAATCTCACTCTGTTTCTCTCTCTCTCTCCAATCTCACACTGTTTTTCTCTCTCTCTCTCTCCAATCTCACTCTGTTTCTCTCTCTCTCTCTCCAATCTCACTCTGTTTCTCTCTCTCTCTCTCCAATCTCACTCTGTTTCTCTCTCTCTCTCCAATCTCACTCTGTTTCTCTCTCTCTCCAATCTCACTCTGTTTCTCTCTCTCTCCAATCTCACTCTGTTACTCTCTCTCTCTCTCTCCAATCTCACTCTGTTACTCTCTCTCTCTCTCTCCAATCTCACTCTGTTTCTCTCTCTCTCTCTCCAATCTCACTCTGTTTCTCTCTCTCTCTCTCTCCAATCTCACTCTGTTTCTCTCTCTCTCTCCAATCTCACTCTGTTTCTCTCTCTCTCTCCAATCTCACTCTGTTACTCTCTCTCTCTCCAATCTCACTCTGTTACTCTCTCTCTCTCTCTCCAATCTCACTCTGTTTCTCTCTCTCTCTCCAATCTCACTCTGTTACTCTCTCTCTCTCTCTCCAATCTCACTCTGTTACTCTCTCTCTCTCTCTCCAATCTCACTCTGTTTCTCTCTCTCTCTCCAATCTCACTCTGTTTCTCTCTCTCTCCAATCTCACTCTGTTTCTCTCTCTCTCTCCAATCTCACTCTGTTACTCTCTCTCTCTCTCCAATCTCACTCTGTTTCTCTCTCTCTCTCCAATCTCACTCTGTTTCTCTCTCTCTCTCTCTCCAATCTCACTCTGTTTCTCTCTCTCTCTCCAATCTCACTCTGTTTCTCTCTCTCTCCAATCTCACTCTGTTTCTCTCTCTCTCTCCAATCTCACTCTGTTTCTCTCTCTCTCTCTCTCCAATCTCACTCTGTTTCTCTCTCTCTCTCCAATCTCACACTGTTTCTCTCTCTCTCTCCAATCTCACACTGTTTCTCTCTCTCTCTCCAATCTCACTCTGTTTCTCTCTCTCTCTCCAATCTCACTCTGTTTCTCTCTCTCTCTCCAATCTCACACTGTTTTTCTCTCTCTCTCTCTCTCCAATCTCACTCTGTTACTCTCTCTCTCTCCAATCTCACTCTGTTTCTCTCTCTCTCTCTCCAATCTCACTCTGTTTCTCTCTCTCTCTCCAATCTCACTCTGTTTCTCTCTCTCTCCAATCTCACTCTGTTTCTCTCTCTCTCTCCAATCTCACTCTGTTTCTCTCTCTCTCTCCAATCTCACTCTGTTTCTCTCTCTCTCTCCAATCTCACTCTGTTTCTCTCTCTCTCTCCAATCTCACACTGTTTTTCTCTCTCTCTCTCCAATCTCACTCTGTTTCTCTCTCTCTCTCCAATCTCACTCTGTTTCTCTCTCTCCCTCCAATCTCACTGTTTCTCTCTCTCTCTCTCCAATCTCACTCTGTTACTCTCTCTCTCTCTCTCTCACTCTCCTTGTTTCTCTCTCTCTCCAATCTCACTCTGTTACTCTCTCTCTCTCCAATCTCACTCTGTTTCTCTCTCTCTCCAATCTCACTCTGTTTCTCTCTCTCTCTCCAATCTCACTCTGTTTCTCTCTCTCTCCAATCTCACTCTGTTTCTCTCTCCAATCTCACTCTGTTACTCTCTCTCTCTCTCTCCAATCTCACTGTTTCTCTCTCTCTCTCTCCAATCTCACTCTGTTTCTCTCTCTCTCTCCAATCTCACTCTGTTTCTCTCTCTCTCTCCAATCTCACTCTGTTACTCTCTCTCTCTCTCTCCAATCTCACTCTGTTTCTCTCTCTCTCTCCAATCTCACTCTGTTTCTCTCTCTCTCTCCAATCTCACTCTGTTTCTCTCTCTCTCTCCAATCTCACACTGTTTTTCTCTCTCTCTCTCTCCAATCTCACTCTGTTTCTCTCTCTCTCTCCAATCTCACTCTGTTTCTCTCTCTCTCTCCAATCTCACTCTGTTTCTCTCTCTCTCTCTCCAATCTCACTCTGTTACTCTCTCTCTCTCTCTCCAATCTCACTGTTTCTCTCTCTCTCTCTCCAATCTCACTCTGTTTCTCTCTCTCTCTCCAATCTCACACTGTTTTTCTCTCTCTCTCCAATCTCACTCTGTTTCTCTCTCTCTCTCCAATTTCACTCTGTTTCTCTCTCTCTCTCCAATCTCTCTCTGTTTCTCTCTCTCTCTCCAATCTCACTCTGTTACTCTCTCTCTCTCTCTCCAATCTCACTCTGTTTCTCTCTCTCTCTCCAATCTCACTCTGTTACTCTCTCTCTCTCTCTCCAATCTCACTCTGTTTCTCTCTCTCTCTCCAATCTCACACTGTTTTTCTCTCTCTCTCCAATCTCACTCTGTTTCTCTCTCTCTCTCCAATCTCACTCTGTTTCTCTCTCTCTCTCCAATCTCACTCTGTCCCTGTCTCTCTCTCTCCAATCTCACACTGTTTTTCTCTCTCTCTCTCTCCAATCTCACTCTGTTTCTCTCTCTCTCTCCAATCTCACACTGTTTTTCTCTCTCTCTCTCTCCAATCTCACTCTGTTTCTCTCTCTCTCTCTCCAATCTCACTCTGTTTCTCTCTCTCTCCAATCTCACTCTGTTTCTCTCTCTCTCTCCAATCTCACTCTGTTTCTCTCTCTCTCTCTCTCCAATCTCACTCTGTTTCTCTCTCTCTCTCCAATCTCACTCTGTTTCTCTCTCTCTCTCCAATCTCACTCTGTTACTCTCTCTCTCTCCAATCTCACTCTGTTACTCTCTCTCTCTCTCTCCAATCTCACTCTGTTTCTCTCTCTCTCTCCAATCTCACTCTGTTACTCTCTCTCTCTCTCTCCAATCTCACTCTGTTACTCTCTCTCTCTCTCTCCAATCTCACTCTGTTTCTCTCTCTCTCTCCAATCTCACTCTGTTTCTCTCTCTCTCCAATCTCACTCTGTTTCTCTCTCTCTCTCCAATCTCACTCTGTTACTCTCTCTCTCTCTCCAATCTCACTCTGTTTCTCTCTCTCTCTCCAATCTCACTCTGTTTCTCTCTCTCTCTCTCTCCAATCTCACTCTGTTTCTCTCTCTCTCTCCAATCTCACTCTGTTTCTCTCTCTCTCCAATCTCACTCTGTTTCTCTCTCTCTCTCCAATCTCACTCTGTTTCTCTCTCTCTCTCTCTCCAATCTCACTCTGTTTCTCTCTCTCTCTCCAATCTCACACTGTTTCTCTCTCTCTCTCCAATCTCACACTGTTTCTCTCTCTCTCTCCAATCTCACTCTGTTTCTCTCTCTCTCTCCAATCTCACTCTGTTTCTCTCTCTCTCTCCAATCTCACACTGTTTTTCTCTCTCTCTCTCTCTCCAATCTCACTCTGTTACTCTCTCTCTCTCCAATCTCACTCTGTTTCTCTCTCTCTCTCTCCAATCTCACTCTGTTTCTCTCTCTCTCTCCAATCTCACTCTGTTTCTCTCTCTCTCCAATCTCACTCTGTTTCTCTCTCTCTCTCCAATCTCACTCTGTTTCTCTCTCTCTCTCCAATCTCACTCTGTTTCTCTCTCTCTCTCCAATCTCACTCTGTTTCTCTCTCTCTCTCCAATCTCACACTGTTTTTCTCTCTCTCTCTCCAATCTCACTCTGTTTCTCTCTCTCTCTCCAATCTCACTCTGTTTCTCTCTCTCTCTCCAATCTCACTGTTTCTCTCTCTCTCTCTCCAATCTCACTCTGTTACTCTCTCTCTCTCTCTCTCACTCTCCTTGTTTCTCTCTCTCTCCAATCTCACTCTGTTACTCTCTCTCTCTCCAATCTCACTCTGTTTCTCTCTCTCTCCAATCTCACTCTGTTTCTCTCTCTCTCTCCAATCTCACTCTGTTTCTCTCTCTCTCCAATCTCACTCTGTTTCTCTCTCCAATCTCACTCTGTTACTCTCTCTCTCTCTCTCCAATCTCACTGTTTCTCTCTCTCTCTCTCCAATCTCACTCTGTTTCTCTCTCTCTCTCCAATCTCACTCTGTTTCTCTCTCTCTCTCCAATCTCACTCTGTTACTCTCTCTCTCTCTCTCCAATCTCACTCTGTTTCTCTCTCTCTCTCCAATCTCACTCTGTTTCTCTCTCTCTCTCCAATCTCACTCTGTTTCTCTCTCTCTCTCCAATCTCACACTGTTTTTCTCTCTCTCTCTCTCCAATCTCACTCTGTTTCTCTCTCTCTCTCCAATCTCACTCTGTTTCTCTCTCTCTCTCCAATCTCACTCTGTTTCTCTCTCTCTCTCTCCAATCTCACTCTGTTACTCTCTCTCTCTCTCTCCAATCTCACTGTTTCTCTCTCTCTCTCTCCAATCTCACTCTGTTTCTCTCTCTCTCTCCAATCTCACACTGTTTTTCTCTCTCTCTCCAATCTCACTCTGTTTCTCTCTCTCTCTCCAATTTCACTCTGTTTCTCTCTCTCTCTCCAATCTCTCTCTGTTTCTCTCTCTCTCTCCAATCTCACTCTGTTACTCTCTCTCTCTCTCTCCAATCTCACTCTGTTTCTCTCTCTCTCTCCAATCTCACTCTGTTACTCTCTCTCTCTCTCTCCAATCTCACTCTGTTTCTCTCTCTCTCTCCAATCTCACACTGTTTTTCTCTCTCTCTCCAATCTCACTCTGTTTCTCTCTCTCTCTCCAATCTCACTCTGTTTCTCTCTCTCTCTCCAATCTCACTCTGTTTCTCTCTCTCTCTCCAATCTCACTCTGTTACTCTCTCTCTCTCTCTCCAATCTCACTCTGTTTCTCTCTCTCTCTCCAATCTCACACTGTTTTTCTCTCTCTCTCTCCAATCTCACTCTGTTTCTCTCTCTCTCTCCAATCTCACTCTGTTACTCTCTCTCTCTCTCTCCAATCTCACTCTGTTTCTCTCTCTCTCTCTCTCCAATCTCACTCTGTTTCTCTCTCTCTCTCCAATCTCACTCTGTTACTCTCTCTCTCTCTCTCCAATCTCACTGTTTCTCTCTCTCTCTCTCCAATCTCACTCTGTTTCTCTCTCTCTCTCTCCAATCTCACACTGTTTTTCTCTCTCTCTCTCCAATCTCACTCTGTTTCTCTCTCTCTCTCTCCAATCTCACTCTGTTACTCTCTCTCTCTCTCTCCAATCTCACTCTGTTTCTCTCTCTCTCCAATCTCACTCTGTTTCTCTCTCTCTCCAATCTCACTCTGTTACTCTCTCTCTCTCTCTCCAATCTCACTCTGTCTCTGTCTCTCTCCAATCACACTCTGTTTTCCTCTTTGTTTCTCTGCTCCCTCTCCCTCTACCTCTCTCTCTCTCTGCTCCCTGCTTCTGTCTGTCTCTCTCTCTCTGTTCCCTCCCTCTCTCTGTCTCTCTCTGTTCCCTCCCTCTTTCTCTCTCCCTGCTCCCTCCCTTATTCTCTCTTCTCTCAACTCCCTCTCTCTCTGCTTCCTCATTCACTCTGTTTTCTCTCTATCTGCTGTGTCTCCCTTGTTGTTCTACCTCTCTCTCTGTCTCTCTCTCCCTCTCCCTCTTTCTCCTTCTCGCTATCCCTGATCTCTCTGAACTCCCACCACAAGAACAAAAGTTTCAGAGTTTGCGTAGTTGGAAATGATGCCACACCCCCTCCCCCTCCCACCTCCCCCTCCCACCTTCCCCTCCCCTCTCCCTCCCACCTCCCCCTCCCTCCCCCTCCCACCTTCCCCTCCCCTCCCCCTCCCTCCTTCCCCTCCCCTCCCCCTCCCTCCCCTCTCCCTCCCACCTCCCCCTCCCACCTCCCCCTCCCACCTTCCCCTCCCCTCCCCCTCCCTCCCCTCTCCCTCCCACCTCCCCCCTCCCTCCCACCTCAACCTTCCCTCCCACCTCCCCCTCCCACCTTCCCCTCCCCTCCCCCTCCCTCCCCTCTCCCTCCCACCTCCCCTCTCCCTCCCACCTCCCCCTCCCTCCCCCTCCCACCTCCCCCTCCCACCTCCCCCTCCCACCTTCCCCTCCCCTCCCCCTCCCTCCCCTCTCCCTCCCACCTCCCCTCTCCCTCCCACCTCCCCCCCTCCCTCCCACCTCCCCCCTCTCCCTCCCACCTCCCCCCTCTCCCTCCCACCCACCCTTTCCCTCTCTCCTCTCCCCATCTTCCTCTTCCCCCTCTTCCCTCCCCACTCCCTCCTTCCTCCTCACCCCCTCACAGCCAGGGTTCAATGTTTCTCCTCCCTCCCCCAGGGCTCAGTGGGTTCAGAGCCACAGAAAAGTTACAGCACAGAAGGAGGCCATTCGGCCCTTCTTGTTGATGCCAGCCCGAGGACACCCAGGCGTCCTTTCCAATCCCACCTTCCTGCACTCGGCCTGTAGCCCTGCAGACGACAGTATTTAAGGTGCAGATCCAAGAGTTTAGGGTCTCTGCCTCCACCACAAACTCGGGCAGTGAATTCCAGACACTCACCACCCTCTGGGGAAAGGATTTCTCCCTGGTGTCCCCTCGAATCCTCAATCCGATCTCGGATTCTCCTCCCAGAGAATCAATGTTATCCCGTCCACTCTAACCCTCGCCCACCTCAAGCAAATCACCCCTCGGCCTTCTTTCTTCCAAGGGATATAACCCCAATCTCTCCTCGTAGCAACACTCCTGGGAACCTCCTCCAGAGCAGTCATACCCGTCCTGGGACATGGCAACCTGACCTGTGTTCAGGAGTAGGTCCCAATCAGGGGAGCTGGTGGCCCAGTGGGACTACGACCAGACTATTAATCCAGAAACTCAGCTAATGCTTCTGGGGGACCCGGGTTCGAATCCCACCCACGGCAGGTGGTGGAATTTCAATTCAATAAAAAACATTTGGAATTAAGAATCTCCTGATGACCCACCTCTTCCGACCCATCGCCAATGCCCTGGGATCATGGGGTTGTGATCGGAATCCGGAATTCTCCCACATTCGACCTCCCGGAGTGGAGCTGATCCAAAATCCTGCTGCCTCTGCCCCACACCAAACCGTTCTGTGGTCTCAAAGCACCCCCTCCCTATCTCTGTAACCCCCTCCAGCCCCCTACACCCCCTCCTTATCTCTGTAACCTCCTCCAGCCCCTACACCCCCTCCCTATCTCTGTAACCCCCTCCAGCCCCCTACACCCCTCCCTATCTCTGTAACCCCCTCCAGCCCCCTACACCCCCTCCTTATCTCTGTAACCCCCTATACACCCCCTCCCTATCTCTGTAACCTCCTCCAGACCCTACACCCCCTCCCTATCTCTGTAACCCCCTATACACCCCCTCCCTATCTCTGTAACCTCCTCCAGACCCTACACCCCCTCCCTATCTCTGTAACCTCCTCCAGCCCCTACACCCCCTCCCTATCTCTGTAACCTCCACCAACCCCTACACCCCCTCCCTATCTCTGTAACCCCCTCCAGCCCCCTACACCCCCTCCCTATCTCTGTAACCTCCTCCAGCCCCCTACACCCACCTCACTATCTCTGTAACCTCCTCCAGCCCCTACACCCCCTCCCTATCTCTGTAACCCCCTCCAGCCCCCTACACCCCCTCCCTATCTCTGTAACCTCCTCCAGCCCCTACACCCCCTCCCTATCTCTGTAACCTCCTCCAGACCCTACACCCCCTCCTTATCTCTGTAACCCCCTCCAGCCCCCTACACCCCCCTCCCTATCTCTGTAACCCCCTATACACCCCCTCCCTATCTCTGTAACCTCCTCCAGCCCCCTACACCCCCTCCCTATCTCTGTAACCTCCTCCAGACCCTACACCCCCTCCCTATCTCTGTAACCTCCTCCAGACCCTACACTCCCTCCCTATCTCTGTAACCTCCTCCAGCCCCCTACACCCCCTCCCTATCTCTGTAACCTCCTCCAGACCCTACACCCCCTCCCTATCTCTGTAACCTCCTCCAGACCCTACACCCCCTCCTTATCTCTGTAACCCCCTCCAGCCCCTACACCCCCTCCCTATCTCTGTAACCTCCTCCAGACCCTACACCTCCTCCTTATCTCTGTAACCCCCTCCAGCCCCTACACCCCCTCCCTATCTCTGTAACCTCCTCCAGCCCCTACACCCCCTCCCTATCTCTGTAACCTCCACCAACCCCTACACCCCCTCCCTATCTCTGTAACCCCCTCCAGCCCCCTACACCCCCTCCCTATCTCTGTAACCTCCTCCAGCCCCCTTCACCCACCTCACTATCTCTGTAACCTCCTCCAGCCCCTACACCCCCCTCCCTATCTCTGTAACCCCCTCCAGCCCCCTACACCCCCTCCCTATCTCTGTAACCTCCTCCAGCCCCCTACACCCCCCTCCCTATCTCTGTAACCTCCTCCAGCCCCCTACACCCCCTCCCTATCTCTGTAACCTCCTCCAGCCCCCTACACCCCCTCCCTATCTCTGTAATCTCCTCCAGCCCCCTACACCCCCTCCCTATCTCTGTAACCTCCTCCAGCCCCTACACCCCCTCCCTATCTCTGTAACCTCCTCCAGCCCCTACACCCCCTCACTATCTCTGTAACCTCCTCCAGCCCCTACACCCCCTCCCTATCTCTGTAACCTCTTCCAGACCCTACACCCCCTCCCTATCTCTGTAACCTCCTCCAGCCCCTACACCCCCTCCCTATCTCTGTAACCTCCTCCAGCCCCTACACCCCCTCACTATCTCTGTAACCTCCTACAGCTCCTACAAGCCTCCAAAATCTTTGCGTGCCTCCAATGCTGCACCCCCCCCCTCCCCCCCCCCACCCCAGGGATCCACTGACCCTCATCACTCTGCCATTGGCGACCGTGTCTTCAGCCTGGATGAGGGTTGGGGGTAGGAGACTGGTGCCTAAGCTCTGCAATTCCCTCCCGAATCTCTCTTTCCTCTCCCTCCCTCCCTCCCTCTCCCCTCAAAGCCCAGCCCCCTTTGGCTGAACACTTTGTAACTTGTCCCAAGCTGTCCCTGATTATACTCCTGTGACTTTGCACTGTTTGAAAGGGGGCTATGCGAATGCAGCTCATTGTTGTTTAGCTGTGGAGTCTCGAGCTCTCTGACCCGGCTGTCTCTGCACACAAACTGTTCCCAGACAGTTCTCTCAGCACAAGAGTTCATATCGACCAGACCATCATGTGGTGCGAATCGCGGTGACATTTCCTGTTACACACTCTCCAACCCACTTCCTGCAGAGATCTGAAGACCAACTGCCCAAGGATGAGATATTAACCTTTCCTACAGAGAGATAACTCTTACTAAAACACTCCCAGGACAGGTACAGCACGGAGTTAGATACAGAGTAAAGCTCCCTCTACACTGTCCCCCATCAAACACCTCCCAGGACAGGTACAGCACGGGGTTAGATACAGAGTAAAGCTCCCTCTACACTGTCCCCCATCAAACACTACCCCAGGACAGGTACAGCACGGGGTTAGATACAGAGTAAAGCTCCCTCTACACTGTCCCCCCATCAAACACTCCCAGGACAGGGTACAGCACGGGGTTAGATACAGAGTAAAGCTCCCTCTACACAGTCCCCCCATCAAACACTCCCAGGACAGGTACAGCACGGGGTTAGATACAGAGTAAAGCTCCCTCTACACTGTCCCCCATCAAACACTCCCAGGACAGGTACAGCACGGGGTTAGATACAGAGTAAAGCTCCCTCTACACTGTCCCCCCATCAAACACTCCCAGGACAGGTACAGCACGGGGTTAGATACAGAGTAAAGCTCTCTCTACACTGTCCCCCCATCAAACACTCCCAGGACAGGTACAGCACGGGGTTAGATACAGAGTAAAGCTCCCTCTACACTGTCCCCCCATCAAACACTCCCAGGACAGGTACAGCACGGGGTTAGATACAGAGTAAAGCTCCCTCTACACTGTCCCCCCATCAAACACTCCCAGGACAGGTACAGCACGGGGTTAGATACAGAGTAAAGCTCCCTCTACACTGTCCCCCCCCCATCAAACACTCCCAGGACAGGTACAGCACGGGGTTAGATACAGAGTAAAGCTCCCTCTACACTGTCCCCCCCATCAAACACTCCCAGGACAGGTACAGCACGGGGTTAGATACAGAGTAAAGCTCCCTCTACACTGTCCCCCCATCAAACACTCCCAGGACAGGTACAGCACAGGGTTAGATACAGAGTAAAGCTCCCTCTACACTGTCCCCCATCAAACACTCCCAGGACAGGTACAGCACGGGGTTAGATACAGAGTAAAGCTCCCTCTACACAGTCCCCCATCAAACACTCCCAGGACAGGTACAGCACGGGGTTAGATACAGAGTAAAGCTCCCTCTACACTGTCCCCCATCAAACACTCCCCAGGACAGGTACAGCACGGGGTTAGATACAGAGTAAAGCTCCCTCTACACTGTCCCCCCATCAAACACTCCCAGGACAGGTACAGCACGGGGTTAGATACAGAGTAAAGCTCTCTCTACACTGTCCCCCCATCAAAACACTCCAGGACAGGTACAGCACGGGGTTAGATACAGAGTAAAGCTCCCTCTACACTGTCCCCCCATCAAACACTCCCAGGACAGGTACAGCACGGGGTTAGATACAGAGTAAAGCTCCCTCTACACTGTCCCCCCATCAAACACTCCCAGGACAGGTACAGCACGGGGTTAGATACAGAGTAAAGCTCCCTCTACACTGTCCCCCCCATCAAACACTCCCAGGACAGGTACAGCACGGGGTTAGATACAGAGTAAAGCTCCCTCTACACTGTCCCCCCCATCAAACACTCCCAGGACAGGTACAGCACGGGGTTAGATACAGAGTAAAGCTCCCTCTACACTGTCCCCCCCATCAAACACTCCCAGGACAGGTACAGCACAGGGTTAGATACAGAGTAAAGCTCCCTCTACACTGTCCCCCCCATCAAACACTCCCAGGACAGGGACAGCACGGGGTTAGATACACGATTTCAGATAATTGATAGTGTGGAGTTTTGGGGAACAGGTAACTCGGGTGTCCTTCGCTGAGTCTTCATGTTGTCAGCGTTTGAGAATCTTTGTTGATCATCTCCAGATCGCAGGTCCCTCTCCCACCTCGTGGAACAGGGACCCCAATCTGGAAAATTGGGAATTAGGCTTTGATTATTTGGATTATCCGACCTGGGTCCTGGGGAGTTGGCGTGCAGAGAGGCTGGACTGACCATCAGGGGTGTTACTGAGCATGTTGTGTCTCTGACTAACTGGCGTCTCGTTCCCACGCGCTGTTCCTTGCGTCCTTCGGAAGTTCGGGATACTTCCCTCTTTCCCAGTCCGGTGAGGTTCATTCTTGTCCTTCTCTCCGCAGTGACTGGAGGCGTCGAGTGTGCGGGAGAGAACTGTCATCCACAGCCGACCCCAGCGTCTCTGGTGCCCGCCACTGTCGTTACTCCCAAAAGACCCCGCCACTTTGGTGCAGCCAACGGTCCTGACTCCGGTCACACTGGCCTGAGCACAGCCATCACTCATCATCCCACCCCAACCAATCACACCACTCACACTCCGACCAATCACACCACTCACTCTCCGACCAATCACACCACTCACTCTCCGACCAATCACACCACTCACTCTCCGACCAATCACACCACTCCACACTCCGACCAATCACACCACTCACTCTCCGACCAATCACACCACTCACTCTCCGACCAATCACACCACTCACACTCCGACCAATCACACCACTCACTCTCCGACCAATCACACCACTCACTCTCCCGACCAATCACACCACTCACTCTCCCGACCAATCACACCACTCACTCTCCGACCAATCACACCACTCACTCTGCGTTGACCACTCCCGTGCATCCAACAACCATTCCTGTCCTCCATTCAGGACACTACAATGTGTCGGTCAACAAGTCGGTGTGCTGTGATGGCTGATGTGAAACTACAGCTCCGGATCCGATATCAAGGAGCAAAGAAGAAAATGGTGAGGAAAGACTTCAACCTTCAACGGGATCTCAATGCCTCAGCCCCAGAGTCAGCACCAAGGATAGCGAAACTCCCTCTACACTGTCCCTCCATCAAACATTCCCAGGATAGGTACAGCACGGGGTTAGATACAGAGTAAAGCTCCCTCTACACTGTCCCCCCATCAAACACTCCCAGGATAGGTACAGCACGGGGTTAGATACAGAGTAAAGCTCCCTCTACACTGTCCTCCCATCAAACACTCCCAGGATAGGTACAGCACGGGGTTAGATACAGAGTAAAGCTCCCTCTACACTGTCCTCCCATCAAACACTCCCAGGATAGGTACAGCACGGGGTTAGATACAGAGTAAAGCTCCTCTACACTGTCCCCCATCAAACACTTCCCAGGACAGGTACAGCACGGGGTTAGATACAGAGTAAAGCTCCCTCTACACTGTCCCCCCCATCAAACACTCCCAGGATAGGTACAGCACGGGTTAGATACAGAGTAAAGCTCCCTCTACACTGTCCCCATCAAAACACTCCCAGGACAGGTACAGCACGGGGTTAGATACAGAGTAAAGCTCCCTCTACACTGTCCCCCCATCAAACACTACCAGGACAGGTACAGCACAGGGTTAGATACAGAGTAAAGCTCCCTCTACACTGTCCCCCCCATCAAACACTCCCAGGACAGGTACAGCATGGGGTTAGATACAGAGTAAAGCTCCCTCTACACTGTCCCCCCATTCAAACACTCCCAGGACAGGTACAGCACAGGGTTAGATACAGAGTAAAGCTCCCTCTACACTGTCCCCCCCCCATCAAACACTCCCAGGACAGGTACAGCACGGGGTTAGATACAGAGTAAAGCTCCCTCTACACTGTCCCCCCATCAAACACTCCCAGGACAGGTACAGCACAGGGTTAGATACAGAGTAAAGCTCCCTCTACACTGTCCCCCCATCAAACACTCCCAGGACAGGTACAGCACGGGGTTAGATACAGAGTAAAGCTCCCTCTACAACTGTCCCCCATCAAACACTCCAAGGACAGGTACAGCACAGGGTTAGATACAGAGTAAAGCTCCCTCTACACTGTCCCCCCATCAAACACTCCCAGGACAGGTACAGCACGGGGTTAGATACAGAGTAAAGCTCCCTCTACACTGTCCCCCCATCAAACACTCCCAGGACCGGTACAGCACGGGGTTACATAAGAACATAAGAACATAAGAAATAGGAGCAGGAGTAGGCCATCTGGCCCTTCGAGCCTGCCCCCGCCATTCAATAAGATCATGGCTGATCTGTCGTGACTCAGCTCCACCTTCCCGCCCTCATCCCCATAACCCTTAATCCCTTCTCTTATCAAAAACGCCATCAACCCGTTTCTTAAAATATTTAGCGAGGCAGCCTCCACCACTTCAACAACGGGCAGAGAATTCCAGAGATTCACCACCCTTTGAGTGAAGAAGTTCCTCCTCAACTCTGTTCTAAACCGCCCCCCCTTTATCTTGAGGCTGTGCCCCCTAGTCCTACTGTCTCTTTTTGAGCGGGAACAGTCTCTCCACCTCTATCCTATCCATCCCATTCATCATCTTATACGTCTCAATGAGATCTCCCCTCATTCTTCTAAACTCTAACGAGTACAAGCCCCAGTTTATTCAGCCTCTCCTCATAGCTCAATCCCCTCAACTCCGGTATCAGCCGAGTAAACCTCCTCTGCACTCCCTCCAGGGCCAAAACATCCTTGCGCAGGTGCGGCGCCCAAAACTGCACACAGTACTCCAGCTGCGGCCTCACCAATGCCCTATACAGCTGCAGCAAGACCTCCCTACTTTTATATTCAATCCCCTTCGCTATGAAGGCCAGCATCCCATTCGCCTTCCTGACCACCTGCTGCACCTGCAAGCTGGGTTTTTGCGACTCATGCACAAGGACCCCGAGGTCCCTCTGCCACCGTCGCCTGCTGCAGTTTTTCGCCCCGTAAGTAATAGTCCTTCCTACCATTCCTCCTACCAAAGTGGACCACCCTCACACTTGCCAACATTAAATTCCATTTGCCATTTCCTGGCCCATTCGCCCAGCCTATCTAGATCCTTCTGCAGACTCTCCACACCCTCCGCACAATTTGCCTTTCCCCCAATCTTGGTGTCATCAGCAAATTTCGACACCCTGCACTCAGTTCCCTCCTCCAGATCATCTATATAAATGGTAAATAGCTGAGGCCCAGCACCGACCCCTGGGGCACCCCACTAGTCACCAACCGCCAATCCCGAATAGCATCCCGATCTGACCCCCACTCTCTGCCTCCTATTTGACAACCAATCCTCTATCCACGCTAACACCCTACCCCCAACTCCATGTCCCCTGACCTTCTGCAATAACCTCTTGTGAGGTACCTTGTCAAACGCCTTCTGAAAATCCAGAAAGACCACATCCACTGCCCTAGACACATCCTCATAGAACTCCAGTAAATTTGTCAGACACGACTTCCCCTTTAATGAAACCGTGTTGCGTCCGCCCTATCAAGCAATTCCCCTCAAGATGCCTCGCTATTTCCTCCTTAATGACGGTTTCTAACATTTTACCTACCACAGACGTTAAACTAACCGGCCTATAATTCCCCACCTTTTGCCTGCCACCCTTCTTAAACAACGGCGTAACATTAGCCGTTTTCCAATCTTCGGCACTTCCCCGGAATCCAGCGACGTCTGGAAAATAACCACCAAGGCATCCCACTATCACCTCCGCCATTTCTTTCAGAACCCTCGGATGCATTCCATCCGGTCCTGGGGACTTGTCCACAATCAGCCCCTCCAGTCTGTCGAGCACCACCTCTCTAGTAACAGTAATGTCATTAAAGACCCTCCATTCCTACCACCTTTCCATCGCTAACACCCGGCAAATTATTCACGTCCTCCTCCGTGAAGACAGAAACAAAGAAGTTATTCAAGACCTTAGCCATATCCCTATCCCCTACCACTAGCTCTGTCCCCCATCAAACACTCCCAGGACAGGAACAGCACGGGGTTAGATACAGAGTAAAGCTCCCTCTACACTGTCCCCCCATCAAACACTCCCAGGACAGGTACAGCACGGGGTTAGATACAGTGTAAAGCTCCCTCTACACTGTCCCCCATCAAACACTCCCAGGGACAGGTACAGCACAGGGGTTAGATACAGTGTAAAGCTCCCTCTACACTGTCCCCATCAAACACTCCCAGGACAGGTACAGCACGGGGTTAGATACAGAGTAAAGCTCCCTCTACACTGTCCCCCATCAAACACTCCCAGGACAGGTACAGCACGGGGTTAGATACAGAGTAAAGCTCCCTCTACACTGTCCTCCATCAAACTCCCAGGACAGGTACAGCACGGGGTTAGATACAGAGTAAAGCTCCCTCTACACTGTCCCTCCATCAAACACTTCCCAGGACAGGTACAGCACGGGTTAGATACAGAGTAAAGCTCCCTCTACACTGTCCCCATCAAACACTCCCAGGATAGGTACAGCACAGGGTTAGATACAGAGTAAAGCTCCCTCTTACACTGTCCCCCCATCAAACACTCCCAGGACAGGTACAGCACAGGGTTAGATACAGAGTAAAGCTCCCTCTACACTGTCCCCATCAAACACTCCCAGGGCAGGTACAGCACGGGTTAGATACAGAGTAAAGCTCCCTCTGCACTGTCCCCCATCAAACACTCCAGGACAGGTGCAGCACGGGTTAGATACAGAGTAAAGCTCCCTCTACACTGTCCCCCATCAAACACTCCCCAGGACAGGTACAGCACGGGGTTAGATACAGAGTAAAGCTCCCTCTACTAGCTTGCTCACAGTGACAGAATACGTTCAGGTCTCTCTCTCTCTCAGTTGGGGAGGAATTTTAATTGATTTGTTGAAGTTGGAGGGGTTTGATAGCTATTCTCCTGATGCTCCTTCAGTGACCTACCCCAGGGGAGCACCAGTGTTAAAACGATACGAAAAGGTGGCAGGTAATTGCCACACACTCTGACCTGCTGCTATTTTTTTATTGACAGAGTTGGGGTTTGTTCCGAATTGAACCTAAGAAGACAAAGACCCTCAGGAAGCTGCGGCAAAGAGTTTGTTAACATGACTCTCACTTTCCCTGAGGGTTACCTCATGTTCGGATTTAGGAAGGTGAGTAATTCACACTCACATTCAGAATGTCCCTCACCAGGGATCACTGGACCAGTGATCAGGAGCAGGAACCCTGGCTGATTTCCCCTCTCTCTCTCTAACCCAGGGATCACTGGACAGTGATCAGGAGCAGGAACCCTGGCTGATTTCCCCCCTCTCTCTCTCACCCAGGGATCACTGGACAGTGATCAGGAGCAGGAACCCTGGCTGATTTCCCCCCCTCTCTCTCTCTCTAACCCAGGGGTCACTGGACAGTGATCAGGAGCAAGGAACCCTGGCTGATTTCCCCCTCTCTCTCTCTCTCTAACCCAGGGATCACTGGACAGTGATCAGGAGCAGGAACCCTGGCTGATTTCCCCTCTCTCTCTAACCCAGGGATCACTGGACAGTGATCAGGAGCAGGAACCCTGGCTGATTTCCCCCTCTCTCTCTAACCCAGGGATCACTGGACAGTGATCAGGAGCAGGAACCCTGGCTGATTTCCTCTCTCTCTCTCTCTCTCTAACCCCAGGGATCACTGACAGTGATCAGGAGCAGGAACCCTGGCTGATTTCCCCCTCTCTCTCTCTCTAACCCAGGGATCACTGGACAGTGATCAGGAGCAGGAACCCTGGCTGATTTCCCCCCCCCTCTCTCTCTCTCTAACCCAGGGATCACTGGACAGTGATCAGGAGCAGGAACCCTGGCTGATTTCCCCTCTCTCTCTCTCTCTAACCCAGGGATCACTGGACAGTGATCAGGAGCAGGAACCCTGGCTGATTTCCCCTCTCTCTCTCTCTCTAACCCAGGGATCACTGGACAGTGATCAGGAGCAGGAACCCTGGCTGATTTCCTCTCTCTCTCTCTAACCCAGGGATCACTGGACAGTGATCAGGAGCAGGAACCCTGGCTGATTTCCCCTCTCTCTCTCTCTCTAACCCAGGGATCACTGGACAGTGATCAGGAGCAGGAACCCTGGCTGATTTCCCCTCTCTCTCTCTCTAACCCAGGGATCACTGGACAGTGATCAGGAGCAGGAACCCTGGCTGATTTCCCCCCTCTCTCTAACCCAGGGATCACTGGACAGTGATCAGGAGCAGGAACTCTGGCTGATTTCCCCTCTCTCTCTCTCTCTAACCCAGGGATCACTGGACAGTGATTAGGAGCAGGAACCCTGGCTGATTTCCTCTCTCTCTAACCCAGGGATCACTGGACAGTGATCAGGAGCAGGAACCCTGGCTGATTTCCCCTCTCTCTCTCTCTAACCCAGGGATCACTGGACAGTGATCAGGAGCAGGAACCCTGGCTGATTTCCCCTCTCTCTCTCTCTAACCCAGGGATCACTGGACAGTGATCAGGAACAGGAACCCTGGCTGATTTCCTCTCCAATCCAAGATCTGTGCCTTGACTCGTTGGTCATGGACTGTGTGCTAATTTTACTAGTGCGGCACGGTGACACAGTGGGTTAGCGCTGCTGTCTCACAGGGACCCGGTTCAATCCCAGCGGCACGGTGACACAGTGAGTTAGCGCTGCTGCCTCACAGGGACCCGGGTTCAATCCCAGCGGCACGGTGACACAGTGGGTTAGTGCTGCTGTCTCACAGGGACCCGGGTTCAATCCCAGCAGCACGGTGACACAGTGGGTTAGCGCTGCTGTCTCACAGGGACCCGGGTTCAATCCCAGTGGCACGGTGACACAGTGGGTTAGTGCTGCTGCCTCACAGGGACCCGGGTTCAATCCCAGTGGCACGGTGACACAGTGGGTTAGCGCTGCTGTCTCACAGGGACCCGGGTTTCAATCCCAGCGGCACGGTGACACAGTGGGTTAGCACTGCTGTCTCACAGGGACCCGGGTTCAATCCCAGCGGCACGGTGACACAGTGGGGTTAGTGCTGCTGCCTCACAGGGACCCGGGTTCAATCCCAGTGGCACGGTGACCACAGTGGGTTAGCGCTGCTGTCTCACAGGGACCCCGGGTTCAATCCCAGCGGCACACAGTGAGCACGTGA